>MU227642.1:61080-72480 GCA_018584345.1 Thuja plicata
GTAATGCATTCCAATCAAGTACATGCATAATGTCAGGTATATATCTCCTAAGAACTGAAACATGAAAAACATCATGGATGCGCGAAAGGCTAGGTGGCAAAGCAAGTCGATAAGAAACTGGTCCTATGCTCTCTAGGATCTCAAATGGTCCCACAAAATGAGGTGCCAACTTCAAACCCTTTCCATAATGGATCAGACTCTTTCATGGGTGCACTCTCAAGAACACTCTATCTCCAACTACGAACTGTCTATCCACCCTGTGAGCATTTGCATACTTCTTCTGTCTATCCTATGTAGTTACCAAATGCTCACGAATCCTCACTACCTGCTGCTCCATGTCTTGAATCATCTCAGGAACAAGAAGAATATGGTCCTCCAATCTATCCCAGCTCAAAGTTGTATCGAAAGGATGGCCATACAAAGCCTAAAAAGGTGCCATGCCAATGGAACTGTGATATCCATTATTATATGCAAACTCTGATAGGTACAAGTAGTCCTCCTAGTGAGTCTGTCTGACCATGACATACATCCTCAACATGTCCTCTAGAACCTGGTTCACCCACTCCATCTGTCCATCAGTCTCAGGATGATACACTGAACTAAAATTCAGCTGAGCACCTAAATCATGTTGTAAAGAAGTCGAAAAGGCTGAGGTAAAAATAGGATCTCGATATGATATAATATAGAGAGGAATGCCATGAAGTCTCACAATGTCCTGCATGAAGACTCGGGCTATAGAAGCTACTGTGTATAATGATCTCATAGGTGAGAAATGAGCCACCTTGGTTAACCGATCAATGGTCACCATGATAGCATTGTGTCTGTGAGGAGTCATAGGCAATCCAACTATTAAATCCATAGAAATAATATCCCACTTCTAGGATGAAATGAGATTAGGCTGAAGAAGCCCTGTTGGATGCTGGTGATCTTCCTTGACTCTCTGACACTCTAAACACCTAGCCACAGAGTCTACAATCTCCCTCTTCATACCAGCCCAATGATAGAGTTGTCAAAGATCTGTGTGCATCTTCTTGATACTTGGATGTGCCAAATAGGGTGCACGATGAGCCTCAGATAACACTAATGTACGAAAATCATCCAATGGTGGTACATAGATCTGGCCCATATGACGTAGAAGACCATCTGTCTCAAAAACATATCTAGAGAATCTGCCCTCTAACAGTCTCCCTAACTCTATCTCATCTTTCACCTCCTAATACAAGGTATCTCTAGGAAGTGACTGGAGTATCCTACTCCTCAAGTCCATGCTAAGAATCAATGCTAGAGTGGCCTGTTACTTGTGACTCAATGCATCTGCAACCATTTTTTCCTTTCCCTAAATATACTTTATCTCAAATTCATATTCACAAAGGAATTCCATCCACCTTCTTTGTCTAGCATTTAGATTAGGATAGGTAAAGATATGCTGAAGGCTACGATGATCACTATGAAGCTCAAATTGGTGTCCCAAAAGAAAATTTCTCCATCATACCAAAGCATGGACAAGCGCAGCTAGTTCTAGATCATGAGTAGGGTAGTTAAGCTCATGATCCTTGAGTTTGTGAGACTCATAGGCAATCACTCACCCATCCTACATGAGAACTACTCCAATACCCTCTAATGATGCATCAGTGCATACAAAAAAATCTCCCACTAGATCAGGCACAGCTAGGATAGGTGCACTGGTCAAACACACCTTGAGACTCTAAAAAGCTTCCTCACACTTCTCTATCCATACAAACTTCTTCCCTTTCTACTGAAGAGAAGTAATAGGATGTGCCACCCTAGAGAAGTTCTTCATGAACCTATGGTAGTATCCCACAAGACGCATGAAACTGCACACCTCAGACACATTAGTGGGTGCTGGCCACTCCACAATAGCCTGAATCTTTGAAGGATCTACTGAGATACCTTCTCCAGAAATGACATGACCAAGATACTGAACCTCGGTCTTGAAGAAATCACAATTAGTTGGATTGGCTTAAAGTTAATTCTTCCCAAGGCACTCTAGAACCTACCAAAGATGCTCTTCATGCTCCTCCATGGATCTAGAGTAAATCAATATATCATCCAAGAAGACAAGCACACATCGATCTAGGTACTCTCGAAACACTCCATTCATCAAACACATGAACACCGATGGAGCATTCATCAACCCAAATGGAACCACTATGAACTCATAATGTCCATAGCATGTACAGAATGTTGTCTTGTGGATATCAGCATCCTCAATCTATAACTGGTGGTATCCTAACTTTAGATCAATCTTAGAGAACACCTTGGATCCCTTGATCTAATCAAACAAGTCATCAATACATGGCAATAGGTACCTATTTTTGACCGTTACCTTGTTCAACTGTCTATAGTCGATACACAAGCGTAATGATCCATCCTTCTTCTTCACGAAGAGGACAGGTGCACCCCAAGGAGAAACACTAGGGCGGATGCTCCCTTTTTCCAATAGCTCCTGTAACTACAGCTTCAGCTCACTCAACTGCTGAGTAGCAATATGATATGGTGCTCTAGAAATAGGCTCTACTCTAGGCACAACCTCTATGCAGAAGTCTATGTCACGCTTCAGTGGCATAGTTGGAATCTCATCAGGAAATACATCAACAAACTCCTGTAATATGGGATGATCCAGAGTCTTGATTTTGCTTTCCATATTGTCTATCTCATACATGGATATTGCATACATCTAACAACCCTTTCGCATACATCTCTTTAGTTGCATAGAAAATATCATGCAAAGGGATATGGGTCAAGGAATGCCCATAATGCGACACTCCTTGCCAGCATCATCCTTGCAAATAATGATCTTCTCTCTATAATTGATCTTAGCTCCATGAGCTCCCAACTAGTCCATTCCCAAGACAACCCCATATGACCCCAAAGGAATCACACGTAGGTCAACCAAGGTAATGAACTTCCCTAGGTTCAGTTCACAACCATGAACCAAGGAATCCGTAGCTACCCTAACCCCTGAGGCTAGCTCCACTTGCCAACCTAATGCTTACTTTGCAGCCACAATCCCACAATGCTCAACAAGGAAAGGTGAAATAAAAGAGTTGGTCACTCCAAAATCAAACACAATAGAAATGGAAGTACCCTGAATAGTACCCGAAGTCTCAATGACTGTGCCCTGATGCTCTACCTGCCTCTGATCAAGAGCTGCAAACACTCTATGTGAACCTCCTCCTACAGTAGGCTCTGAGGCTGCTGGCCTCTGTGTAGAAAACTATGGTGCTCTCTATGGACAATTCACCACAATGTGGCCAAACTGACCACAGGTGAAACACCCCATGACTTTGAAATTGCCTCTCCCATTGGAGGGTGCACTAGACTATTGAACACTCCCTTGACTCACACTAGGCTATGCGCTCTGAGCTGGCCGATTGGACTGATTACGCCTATAGCGCTATCCACTCCTCACACTCTTACCACTCTGGGTAGGAGGTGCAACTTTCTACTGCTACTACTGCTGATGCTGACTCTAGCTCTGGTTCTGATTACCTCTATAATAACTAGATGGCTTTTTTAAGTTCCCAGCGCCCTGCGACTAGTTACCTCTATAGCCTACTCTAGAAGCTCCACTAGCCTGACCACCCTATCAACTCCCATGGCCTGCTGCCAAATTTGCCTTTCCTAAAGTAGCCTTAATCACCATAGCTTGCAGGTCCGTTGGATCAAAGAGCTTTACGTCCCTTATGATGTGGGCATTAAGCCCTCATACAAAGTGTTGTACCAATAATGCGGTATCCTCGCTATATCCGGTGTACTGCTTGAGCTCATAAAAATGACACTCGTACTACTCTACTGTCAAAGTCAGCTATCTAAGATTAGTAAACTCGTCAGCTCTCAGCTGCCTCCACTGATCAGATAGGAACCTCTCTCTAAAGTTCTCGAGAAAGAGTTCTCAAGTAATAGCGTCCATACAGAGTCCTAGCTTCTGCTCCTCAATCTTCCACCAGATAGCTGCAAAATGTGTCAACTGCATCATGACGTATCTCTCTTTAGTATTACTACTAAAGGGATGCATCATAAATACTCTATCCAAAGAAATCAACCAAGTCTCTGCCTCTAAACTAGAATCCTGTCCAGCGAAAGGAATAACTTTTCCTCTTGTCAGGTCTCTCATGTGGTTGGCTGCAAGTACTGTTGGATCCACTGATATAGTCCTCCCACGAGGGCTCCTAGATCTCTCCCTCTATCTCTCCTCTTGCTGGGAGTGATGAGATGCCTCCTACTCCACTCTGGCCCTCTTAGGAAGGCGATCTAGGATAGCTTGAAGGATATGCCTAGTATTCATACCCCAAGACTCATCTTGATCCTCTCTCCTTTGTTCACCATTGTCCTGATGCTACTCATTCTCCTTTCTAACACTATTGGAGGAGCTATCCTGTCGACTTCCCCCACAGGAACCAGACCTACCCCTACCACAACCTCTAGCTACTCATGTCTCAGGCATAATTCCTTAATCAAATAGACATAGATACAACATTCACCACATAGCTTGAAACATAAACTAAAGAATGAATAAACCATAAAGCAATAATTTAAAAACAAATGTGTAGTATGTCTATGTTTTAGTTTCAAGTTCAAGCTAGACATAACCTAATGGGAGTATAATTCCTAGAGTTCTAAGTGTAGAAACTAGGGCTCTGATACCAAATGTAATGCCCCACTAGGGAACCCAAGAGAGATTAACCTAGAACATGTCACTATGTGTGATGAGTAATTTTTTTTTAAAGTAAACATAAAGAAACATACATTCATGTGGAAGCAATTACCATTTATACACATGTCTTACACTCACATAGATTACACGACTCAAGGGTTCCATGATGTTGAATTACTCAAAGAAAAACATAACTAACAATATAACAAAAGATTCCATCTTATTAAGTATAACAATTACAACTTACAGAACCATAATTACAATCCTCATGGATAACCATGAAACCACCATAAACTCACATCCACTGCACATGTCGCAGGGTATGTGGTAATCACTCTAAACTACTTAATTACAAATTCTAGATTAGGTATCACATGCGATACTCTAATACAAGATTTACAATAATGAAATTACATAATAATGATGAAGGAACATAAAGAGCTCATCTGCAAGAACCATCAAGCACCTGGTACAAGGATGTCAAATCTCAATGGATAAAGAATCACTACCACCCATCTATGTCGAACCATAAAGGTCTACCCCACCGTGCTGAGGAGATAACAATAGATCCCAATCAGATATCCAAACCAAGAAGGAATAACCACTAAGCAAGGAATCCTGATAGCTCTCTAATCCAGTGTACTAATCATCATAATAGGTAAGACTCACTAATCCAGAGGCAACTGACAACTTAGGAAATCTAGACTTTGGAAAGGAAGGTGCCATCATGTACATCTAACCCTTAAGTCTCGTTCTAGTAATCCAATGGATTCTGGCACTTAAGCGACCATACACGGAGCTAATGACCTCTCATACTGACAAGGCCACTAACTATGTCAGGTACTTGATAGGACAACTAACATCTTCTCAACACCATCTTAGCCTATACTAGCACTCAAGCATAGGTGAGGACACATCATATTAATTTGTTTTAATAACTCTAAATATGTCTTTAGTTATCACTTATTAAAGAAACTCCACAATAAGCAATCCAGTAGTCTCTTACAGACACTAAGTTTATTGCAAGCCACCCCCTACTACACATCTAGGTAACCTACCCTAGGCTCAAAGATCCTAACAGATCTAGCATAGGTCACAACCCTAGTGTACCCCAAATCCAATATCCCACACTATCAGGAATGGTCACATATGTACACAAACAGATAACAGAATCGTAAGGGTCAACATGGTCAGTTTAGGGTAATAGCATAGAACACACACCATAAAGTGACAGAAAATATAAACACTCCCCTAGCCTCTGTATACATCCTAGGTAATCTAATGCCCCCATAAATAACACATGTAAGCAAAAGAGAACCATACAGATGCATAGAAAAAAAAACGTCTCAAGAGACTGAAAAATGAACCATATCCATGCACATATTATAGGTAACTCATACAAAATCTCCATTTAACTAATAACTTAATCTGAAATAATTACAGGTCAGTTTGCATTAAAACTATTTAGAATTACCTCTCATAATTAAATATTCTAATCTAGAGATTAATTAAATCAAATTAATTTATCCAATTCCAAAGTCTCGAGTTATCTCATAATTAAAAATCAACTAGATTAGCTTAATTTAAACAACTACATTTTACTAAAGTATTTAATAGAACATATTAATTAAATTAATTGCATCCAATAGTCAATACATTAATTTACAATAAATAATGCTACAAATATTAATTCAAATTAACAATTAGCTTATTAACTACAATTAACAATTAATATATTAATATATTAAAATAAAAATATAAATATAATGTATTAATTAAGTTATACATTAATCATAGTTAATAATTAAATTAACTAATGAGTCTAACATTTAAATACATTACCATAACTAAAAAAAATCTAAATTAATAAATACAATCATAAAACAAAAGTTTTATTTTATTAATAATAAAATATAATAACATTAAATTGAAACTAATAATTTTTTTTTTAAAACAAAATAAAGTTTCTTTTAATTAAATAGTTTGTTTAACACAAACCTTTATGCAAGTTAACTGGGGGGCCCACGTGGGTTCCCTCCCCCATGCACCATGCGTAGTCCTACTCATAGGACAGTGCGGGGAGAGCGGGGGGGGCACAGGGTACCCTCCCATGTGCTTACTGCGCACCTCCCATGTGGGGATGACCGCCCACCTTCGAATAGGTGGCGTAGGCCTATGGGGGATGGTGGGGATGGGGCCCACCTCCCTCTAAAACATTTAATTTTTAATTTTTAATTTATTTTAAATTTTCAAATAAAATTTAATAATTGCGCTCAGTTGTTTTTTGTTTTGTTTTATTTTTTATATTTTTTATTATTTTTAAATTACAAAATCTGAAAATGGAAAACAAAAAGTAAAAGGGTTTTATTTTATTTTTTTCTTTTCCACTGGTGAATTTTTTCCACTCTGTACTTTTTCAGAGAATTGATTCTTTCAACTTATTTAATTTTGTTTTCAATGAAATACAAGGCTAAATATTTATTTTAATTTTCCTATAGTTAGGACTATAGAGGGGGTTTGATTTTTTTGATTTCAAGGAGTTCTAGGAGAGATCTTTTCACAAAATTTTTGACAGCATAAGGGTACTATGCTAAGAACCATATTAACATGAAAATGACAGATCTAAGCTTCTCTTGAACCCTGAAAACATAGAAATATCAATAAACCATAAATTTAATTTTCTCTATAGTATAAACTATACAAAGGATTAATTTTTCATTTTCTAAGAGATCTAGATGGAATTTCTTCCCAAAATTTTGACAACATAACCATACGATGCTAAGATTACATAGAATGAAATAAATTCAGATCTAGGGTTTCTATAAACACCTAAAAATATAGAAACAACCATAAGCCATTTTAAAAGCCAAAATAACAAACATGCACTAAATAAATATTGAAAACCTCAGATCTACAAAATTGAAACCATACATGGCAAATGAATTCTACCTTGATTCCAAGCTAGAAATAAAAGAATGTAGCTTGGAAGATGAAAGAAAATCTGAAAACTATGAATATCCGAGCACACACAAGAGCAAGAAAATCTTGAAATCCTCAAAGCAACAAGGAACTACAACAATCCACAATCCTTCAAAAACCCAAAAATCACCTAGAGCTCTCCAAATCCAAAAAACCTATTATTAGAAATTGAATGGCCAATTCCCCCTAAAGAGATTCAAATTCCCCTAAACATGCAAAGGTTGATGACAACTCCCAAGTCAATCCCTAAAAAGACTCAATTTGAAAATTGAAAGTAAATCCAAATTAAATAAATAAAATATACTTTATTGCCACAACTCAACTTTGACTCCTAATTTCAAGTTAAGATATTTTAACTTGAAATTACTTTTTCAACATATTCATGCACATGCAATTAATAAAATATTTAATTAAATAGATTAAATATTTATGTCACAATAATACATGCAACCAAATATTTAATTATTTAATTAATCATATAAGCACATTTAATTTAGTTTTCAATTAAATATTTAATTAAATCAAAATATTCAAATATTTCAATTTAATTAATTATTTAAAATAAAATTAGGATATAATTAAATAATCAATTCAACTATAATCCATTAAATCATAGAATATGGAAAAATCACTCAATAATCCAAAAATCACCTGAAAGCATAATCAAGCAAAACACACACATACTCAGGAGAGAGGGTGTTTGAATTCTGTCAACCTAGACAAATCTGCATAGGGTAGTCATATTGAAACTCATCCAACATTAAGACGATTAGGCTTAGGTTAGAGTTTTGGATTTGTATGTTACCTCCCCTCTTTACCATTGAGATGAATATTAATGGGCACGCTCACTCCTGCCAATTCAGGAAAGACGATGCCCTGTACCTGCAATCCTATCATCAAAAGAACATGTATGTACATACATAATATAATATCGTAAACAATGATAGGGTTCAGTCGAACGCGTGGATCTCGCCGAAGCAAGTAACTACGTCTCCATCCTCTACCACAACAACATGCAAATAGATACATAAACATGATAACCATACACATGCAAGTATAGGGTAAGTACAACATAATCAAAATATAAATCATCACATCATGATAGTATCCATAACACCATAATCAATAGTCACCATCAACTGAAAGAATAATAGCTCTCATGAAAGTAGCTTAAAAGAATTTGACCAATCAACTGAAACCAATGCCTAAAAGAGTACAACATCACAAACTAAAAAGCAAAACATGAGTGCTTATTATAGAATTTTCCTTAAGAAAGAGAATGCCTCAAAATCAATCAACTGTTTAAGATAGAAAATCTTGATTGAGATCACGAAAGAAGATAAAGAAATAAAGATCAAACATGACCATAGTTGATTAAAAGTCCACAAGAAAGATGAAGGAAACCCTCTCAAACTCATAATGCAGCCTAAAATGCAAACTAACATGAAGTCTAACAATGCAAGCTACATGAAAATACAAAAGTGTACTTGCAATAGAGAAACTGTAACATAGGACTTTGTGTTCATCATTCATGAGAGAATGTTAAGGAACATATTTTCATCATTGGGCCATTATTAACAGACATCGGAAAATCACACAATATTGCTAATGACAAGTGCAACTATGAAGATATGAATGTGATTTATATCAGATTGGAATATGGAAAGATTCTAACATAAATATCAAAGACATAAAGGTCAAGATGACTGTGATGTTAGCTTACCCAATTTAATGTAGCAAAACCATGCTCGCATCAATGCATAAAGGCCAGGATGACTAGCAAAATGGTTGTGCAAAAATAGTTAAGCATAAAGCAGGAAGAAAATAAAAACATGCCCTGTGCCCCAGGTCCTCTAGCTATGCATCACGGAGAGACTTATTAGACAAGGACACTCAACAAAAATCAATAACAGTCAGCACACAAAGAAAAGATCATGAAATAGCTCAAGCATTAAGTGTTGCGTTTAAAAATGTAAGTGTGTTAACTGAAACTGAGTTTCAAGGATAAGAATCAAATGCTTGCAAGAAGACAAGACCACATGACAAAATAAGGTAAGACCAAACTGATAAGTGTTAAAAAATACTCGATGTCAGGGGTTGTATTAAAAAATATAGTTGAGGTGGTGATAAAAAACACCGTGTGTGAGACATCCTAAAGACTAATGCATCCAAGAGAGTAAAGCTAACACAGTTATGCCCCCTAGACAAAATCAAAGACCAATTCCAGACTAAGGTAACAAGGACAAGGCATGATGGAGAAAGGCTAAGTGTCAAGGACATGCACTAAAATACAAGGGTGCAAAATCCTCAAGTAGCATTTGTTTCAAGGTTTTCACCACTTAGATTTTATTACAATTTTTTCATTTTTTTCTTCTTTTTTTTAGGACTTTTTATTTTTGAATTTTGAATTTTTTTCTACTAAGGCGCCTGTTTCCAGGTTTTCACCAAGGCACTTTTTTTTATTTTTTTGAATTTTTAAATTTTTTGATTTTTTTTTGTATTTTTGTAATATATAATTTTATTTGGAGATACATCAAAGCGCCTATTGCTAGGTTTTTACTAAGATGATCATTTTTCAGGACATTTTTCAATTTTTAGAATTTTTGACAATATATCATTTTTTTAGATTTTTTCAGGATCAATAATTATGTACAAAGGATTCCCCCAGATAGAATGGACATCAAACTCCCAAGCAAGATCACATCGTGCAGTCCCAATTCTTAGCAAGGTGGAGGACAAAAGGGATTAGCAAGCTGGTGGAAGAGATGGAAGACACGAGAATGAAGGGAAGAAGTCCTCAAAGGAAAACTCCTCAAGAGTACCCAAGCTAGGGAAAAGAAAGAAACATCATGTAAAGCACATTTGGACAAGCATTGATAGGCCAACATAGGAAAAATCACAAAATCGTAATGGAAGAGCAGGAAATAAAGCAGTCCAAAGGAGTAAACATGTCAAGAGGCTTCATAGCACCGTGTTCTACTCTTTTTTTTATTAGATCAAGACCAAAGGGGAAAAGGATAGAGATAGGATAAAATGAATGGAAGAAGACATGAAAGGAATGAAAGAAAGGTCATCGTAAGATATCTCACAAGATAGCCCAAATGTTCATGTATAGATCAACATTGTCAAGATCAAAGAGAGAATACTGAATAGATGAAAGATGTAGAAGAACTACGCATGATGCCTAATGACCATTTTTTCATCATGGTACCTATCCAAGGCACCACAAGGGAGTGGTTTTCACCATAAGATGAAATTGTTTCTCTTTAAATTTTTATTTTTTTATTTTTTATTTTTTTTTAAGTTTTGGAAGAAGGAAAGATTTTTAGATAATGCTCCTTGAAAGGATAAACCATGATATGCTAAGGATCCAAAATGATATTCTCAAATATTCCAATAGGGAAAGGAAGATGAAAGAGGAAAATGGAGGATAAGATTTTATGCAAAGCGAGTGAGGTTGGAAGATAGGAGGAATAGACAAATGAGGAAAAAGGATAGAAGGTAGAAGGATAGTGAATGAAAGGATTGTGAAAGGGTAAATAGAAACCAAGGAAAGATCAACGTTAATACACACCTTGAAGGGTGGCGAGAGGATGGAGGAAATGTGAATGAAGGAATACGTAAAGGAATATGGTGAATAGAAAGTAGAGGTTGTGGTTTAGGTGCATGGAATGAAAGAATGTTTTTGGAAGAAGATGAAGTGGGAGCCTTTGGAAGCTTGAATGTCAACTTCACTTGTTTCT
>MU227642.1:80007-90506 GCA_018584345.1 Thuja plicata
TAATTAAATTAAATAAGATGAATTTTATTTAATTAAAAGGGAGATTAAATCTTTTAATTAAATAAAAATGATCAAACCTTAGGAAATATTGAAATAATTGAATTAATTACGATTTGATCAAGGAAATAGATTTAAATTGAAAATGTTCCAAAGCATTGATTCAGGAATTGATAAATTGATAAAATAAAGAATGGGGGCCCATAGTCTATGAGACCATTTTAGGGTACATACAACTCCTACACCCTTGGAGGTTGGTAGTGTTGGCACTTTGCTCAAAATAGCAACTTTGACAAATGTTGCTAAAAAGTTGTCTTTTTGCAACATGTTGCATGAGAAACTTTTGCAAAATGTTCCTCGAGGAATGACAACTCAAATGGAAATGGCCACACCAACTTCTTGGAGCTTCTGTAACACCAAGATGATGGTATTTGATGTCCTCATGGCTTCTAGGAAGGTTAGAAGTCACTGTATACAGATGTTGATGTTCAGGGAAGGAAATACAAGACTTTTCAAAGTTATTTGTTGTGTGTACGGCCTAGTACGGATTAATTTTGTGAAACCAGTTGCAGAAATTTGTGGTTCCCTAAGTTCCTTTAACATTCGAGTTGGTTTTATTCATTTTTATGAAGTTTCAAAGGAGTTAGAGATTTTGTTTGGTCACTGTCTGAGAATCCCTAGTTTATTGGGTCTGCTCCAAAGATGTGATCCTAACTTGGGATTTATCTAGTGGATCTGCTTAGCCACTTGGGAAATACAATTTAGGATCATGGCTTTTAAGATTCCAAAATCTCAGAAGCTCAATGATGGTTCTATGATATTTAAGACAAATCCCTAGGCTAATTATCTCTATGTAATTAGCCTGGTTTTTAAATATAGTCACATGCATGTGAGATATATAATTGGAAGGGTTAAACCAATGGTGGATCTAGGTAATTTTGGGATAGAGGAAACTATCCAATTCCTTGCGTTCATTCTGTGAACCCACATTAGACCACTTAGTAATCCAAGCCTAACCTAGCTAATTAGGCATGTGAGCTTTGTAAGAGTTTAGTGGTGGAGGAGCAGAGTAAAGTGCTAAGACTTTGGGGGTTTTCTAAAATCTATAAAGGGTATCTAGAATCCAAATTAGATCATTCAGATCCTTCAATGTTAGAAATTTTCGCTCAAAAAACCCTATGGAAAGGTCTACAAGGGAATCTAGACCATTTAGTGTTCGACCAACCTTGGGTCTCTAGAACTAAAACCATTGGTGGATTCTCAACCCTTAGGGTCTAAAAAAATTCTACCATCCCTTACATTGGTTGATCAAAACCTATGGTGAAGAGTTTTACTCTTAGGCTTGGTTTAGGGAAAGTGTCCCTAAAAGATAAATTATAGAGATTGGTGTCTTGGTTTGGGAAGCCAAGTTGTGATCAGAAGAATGATTTAGTCTCTTAGGTAAGTTTTTATACACCCTAAGAAGGTAAGTGTCAGATTGGGAAGCTTGAAAAAGTAGTTTGAGTTAACTATAAGAAGTTGGAGCCTACTTAAGTCTTCCTGCAGTACTACTCTGCATCACTTTAGACCCCTTATGATAATTTAGAACCCCTAAGAATATATATATTAGGAGTTCTAAGGGGTTGTAAGGGGTCAAAAGGTTTCATAGGACCCCTTCAAACCCCTTACAACCCCGTATAACCTGTAAGATAATTGTAAGGGGTCATAAGGTGTCCTAGGACCCATTAATGTTTCCTACGACCCCTTGATCCCCCTTACAATAATTTAGGACCCCTAAGATTAGTAAGGGGTCATAAGGTGTCATAGGACCCCTTAAGACCCCTTATGACCCATTGAGACCCATAAGTTGGTTGTAAGAGGTCATAAGGTGTCCTAGGACACATTAATGTGTCCCACGACTATTTGAGACCCCTTACAAAACATTAGGACCGGGCTAAGAATTTAGCATAGGGTTCCTAAGGGTTTGTAAGGGTTCATAAGGCCTCTTAGGACCCATTAATGTGTCCTATGAACCCTTAAGACAATTTGGGACCCCAAAGAATACATATTAGGGGTTGTAAGGGGTCTTAAAGGTTCATAAGGTGTCATAGGACCCCTTAAGACACCTTACAACCCCTTAGGACCTGTAATATGGTCATAAGGGGTCATAAGGTGTCCTAGGACATATTAATATGTCCTATGACTCCTCGATACCCCTTACAATAATTTAGGACCCCTATGAATGCATCTTAGGGCTCCTAAGGGGTTGTAAGGGGTCATAAGGTGTCATAAGACCCCTTAAGACACCTTACGACCAATTGAGACTTGTAAGATGGTTGTAATGGGTCATAAGGTGTCCTAAGACACATTAATGTGTCCTATAACCCTTTAAGACCCCTTATGATCCATTAGGACCCCTAATAATTCATATTAGGTGTTCTAAGGAGTTGTAAGGAGTCATAAGAAGTCATAGGACCCCTTAAGACCCCTTATGACCTATTGAGACCTGTAAGATGGTTGTAAGGCATCATAAGGTGTCCTAGGACCTATTAATGTGTCTTAGGACCCCTTAGGAATATTTATGACCCTTGATGACACCTTAGGATATATATTAGGCATCCTAAGTGGATGTAAGGGGTCATAAGGTGTCAAAGGACCCTTAATACCCTTTATGAACATTTATAACCCCTAAGAATACATTTTAGTGGTCCTAATGGGTCCTAAGGGGTCATAAAATGTCTTATCACACCTTAGGATGTGTAAGACGGTTGTAAGGTTTCATAAGGTGTCCTAGGACCCATTAATGTGTCCTAGGACCCCAAAACACCCCTCACAAAACATTAGGACCCCTAAGATTACATCTTTGGTGACCTAAGGGGTCGTAAGGGGTCATAAGGTCCCCAAGGACCTCTTAAGACCCCTTACAATACTTGACAACATGTACAATAGTTGTAAGAGGTTATAAGGTGTCCTAGGACACATTAATTGGTCCTATGATGCATTAATGGGTGCTATAATCCCTTAAGATCCCTTATGGAACATTAGGACCCCTAAGAATACATAATTGGGGTCCTTAGGGGTCGTAAAGGGTTATAAGGTGTCATAGGACCCCTTAGAACCCCTATGAATACATCTCATCCTCTCTTACTCTGTCTGACATAACCTCTCTCTCTCTCTCACTCTACCCTTCTCATGATGCCACCCTCTATCTCTCCACTTATCTCCCTCTATCTCTTCCTTTCTTACCCTTTCTCTCTATCCTCCCTTTTCACTCACTCTCTCCCATTATCATTTTGTGTTTCTAATATAGGGTGTATGCCTTCTAGCACGTACGCATTATGCAAGAATATAAAAAATTGTACCAAAGATTAAAAAACTCATGAAAGAGGCCCAATTTTTTTGTATAGTATCTAAGTTCTATGTTATTTTAGATAAATATTCTCTTTTCATGGCATTGAAGGTCACAAAGAATCATATTCTATCAATTTTCACCACCTTTTTTTGTTTAAAAACCAACATTGAAGTGCGAAAGTCAATCATTCTTCACCAAAATTGATCAATTGAGGTAAGTTTTTTTAATTTTTTACATGTGAAATGTGAATAAAGAATATTTTTGTTTATAATTGGTATGATATGGACTTTTTGAAGGCATAATTTGACATATTGTAACAGATTAATATTAGAATTTGTCATATATTTATATTATAATTTGAGTTATTGTGATAGATTGATATTATAACTTCACTTATTATAATAGATTGATATTATAATTTAAAAATTGTAATGAATTCATGTATATAAATCATCATCAACCCAAGGAAATGAGAAAAGTCTCCAACACCGAAAGAGCATGAAAGAGACAAAGAGAAGAAAAGGGAAAGAATGAGACAACTTTGTGAACACAAAAAATTGCATACCATAGAAGAAGATTTACCTTTAGACGAGGAACATGAAACATCAATAGAAAGTAAGAGATAATTGGAATTGGAAAGAAAAAGGCAATGAATGAGAAACTTTATTTCAATAAGAAAATTAAATTATGAAGAAGTGGGCACATCATCTATGAGTTCCCAAGTTGAAGAGACACCATCATCCAATTTTGGAGACACACCCTTGTATCGTCTTGAAGGCTCACCATTGTCTACATTCCAAGATGTAGTCACATCATCTATGATTTCCCAAGTTGAAGAGACACCTGAAGCAGTGCCAAGGTGAGAGAATACCCAAGGGAGATGTCCAACCTCATAACAATTAACCCCACAGTGGAAGACAACAACAAAGAATCAACACCACAATAATTGCAACAAGACAAAAATTTTATAAATAAGATTTTCCTCATACATGTCAGGCTGTAAGGCCTTTTCGCTTACAGCCACATACAAATAAACAACACTAAGATCTATCAAAAAGATCTTCTTCAAGAATCAGGTTATTTATCTTCTGCCAATTACACCATTCACTACCACATTCTACCCATTCTTAGATCTATCACATAGATCTTCCTCCAAAATTTGCTACATAACTTGCTACCCAAAACTAAGAACATAATACTTTATTTATACAAGAGAAAAATAAAAGGTTGACTTAAAAGATCCACAAAATCTAACATTAGAGAAACCAATGACCTAGATTTAGGTCCACACAATCCCTAATGAGAGACCAAACATAAATTCCATGACTTAAATTAAATGCATATGTTAGCCAGTAGATCTAATAAACCAAAAACCTACTCGGTGAGATAGACCACCAAGTAACATAGACACACTCGGTGAAGCAACTGAGCAATAGAGTCGGGCACCAAGATAGTTTGGTGGAACTGAGCCACAATCAATAAATGAGCCACTGAACAATGGTCACCAAGAAAAAAACAACCGATCTAACAAAAGTAACTGAGCCATCAAAGATAGAGCACTTCCAACTGAGAAATCCAGCAAGTTAGCGAGCAACTTACCAAAAGTCTTCACCAAGTTACCGAGATACAAGAAAAACATATTTCTTTTTTTGATACAGGATCCCCATAAACCCAATATTCTCATGCATCAGACACCCAAGGTAAAAACATATTTTCCATAAGAGAAGCTTATGAAAATATTAAAGGATTCAAGACTGAGATCTTATGCTCAATCTTAACCCACATACTCTCTGCATCTACTAATTGCATTGTCATTTCACCCTTCTTATTCAATTACTGCAAATGAATCTACTTATCACTCCTCCATCTATGTCTTCTAATAGATCTATGAATCTCAATGTCTGTACTAACCTCTACACTCATCCCACATCCCCTTCCAATGCTCAAGTTCCTCATTCCTTTGCCCTTAGCCTTCAAGGAATTCAAACTAAAATTCTACCCATCTTTCAAGATAGTAATGAAATTTATTTTATAGTTGTGAATAGCCTCTCTATCATACTACCAAGATCTTCCAAGTAAAACATGACGAGAAATCATTTTCACAATGTCACACAATACTTCATCCTTATAAGGACCAATGTTAAAACTTACCATGCATTGTTCCTTAACCTCTACTAGATGATCTTCTTGTAACCAGCTAATCCTATAAGGACTAGGATGTTTCAACCTCCTCAAACTAAAATTTTTAACCATCTCCTTAAAAAACAAGTTATTAGTACTTCCCCCATAAACAACCACCTTGCAACATTTACCACCGGACTTACACATATTCCTAAATAAATTTCTCCTTTGACAAGGATCAACTTACTTCTGGGTCAACAATGTTCTTCTAATCAAAATATTCTCACCATCCTCAAGTTCAACCATGCTCTCAACAACATCATGATCCTCTTGGACCACATGAACCTATTTACATTAAAAAGATCTATGTCCTTCCTCCCCACACTTAAAACAATTTCCTTTAAACCAAAATTTTTCATCTCTCTTGTGATCACCAGTCCTTCGTGCGGTCAATTTACCCTCTTCAACCAAATTATCTTTCTCCTTTACCTATTTATCCTTTTCTCTAGGGCTAGTGAGATTACTCTTCTTCAACTTATCTTCTGCCTTCAAAGCATATTGATAAGCATCTTCAACTATACCAATCTTCACCATGCTCAACTCATCTAGTATGTTATATCTCAGACCATTAACAAATTGGGAAATCTTCTCCTTAGTCAACTCTCTATGTCTAGATCTAATGTTTAACTTGTAGAAATCCTTGGTATATTCTTTCACACAGATATTTTTTCTTTAGATTCTTTAATTTCTTAAATAATTCCAATTCATAATCCTTAGGTATGAACTTGGCTTTTATTTTAGAAACCATCAACCTCCACTGAGTAATCTTAAATTCTCCTTCATCTTCTCTATGCCTCAACAATTCTTTCCACAAAAAAGTAACATGTCCTTTCAATCAAGTTTGTGCCAATCTAACCCTCAAAGGATCATCATTGTCTTCAAGCTCAAATTAGTCTTCAAGTTCTCCTATCCAATCAATCAGGTCTTTAGGATTCAATGTACCTAAGAAATTAGATACTTCCATACTATGACCAGTATGTGGTCTAGCCATAGTTCTCATCAACTGACTAGATCCATCTTCATCCACAAATATAGCATGCTCTATAGATCCAAATTCATCAACATCTTCCTCATAAGCATCTTTTGTTATAGGACCTCTCTGCAATCCAGCAATAGAATTTTTGATACCCTCCATGACTTCATTCCTTAATTCATTCATCTCATCACAGATCTCATCTTGCAGATCCTCTTTCATCTGATCAATCATCCTAGGGTTTTGGTGTAGAGAACCTCCCACTTTGGCTTGAAGTGTGTTTATGGTTGTTTTAGGGGTCTTTGATATGTTTGTAATAAGATTAATAAGTGTTGGATCCTAACTTGTTCATTTTTGGTTGAAAGAGCACAAGTTGCTCGAAGGTGAAAATGTTGTCACATTGGTCTAAAATTGTAAAAGTTGCTAATTTTGAGAAACTAGGGGATATGGTCTCCTCCAGGGTCCTATGTGTCCTAACTAGGGTCCTAGGATGGCTCAAATTTCATCGAGTTGAACAATTTAGTCAAAGAGAAAGAAATGCTCAAAAGTTGCTAGCAACTTTTGCAACTTTTTCCAAAAGTTGCTCAATGAGGAAATGGATGGTTGTAAGCACCCATGCTTGGGTATTTGAGCATGTATTCAATATTTTGGAAGGTTAATGGATTTTTAGTTACAGACCACACATGTGAGCATTCAGTATAGATGATTCTCTAAGTTTTACTTGCATTTGCAGTGTTTCAGCACCCTTGTACGGCTGTGTACAGATTAGATTGTGCAATCTGACTCCATGGGAGTGTAGGTTTTTTTTAGCTTTCATTTTCATATACTAGTTTGTTTTAAAGTTAAGGAATTATAAAGATACACTTCGATTTAGGTGACTGTGTCTACAATTTCCATTTGCAGAGTTGCAGAAACAAAAATGGCTCTAACCTAAGCATCCACAATTGAAAATGAATGAAACCTTGTGGAATGATAGGTTAGGGTCTATATATAGTGGTTTTGTTTTCCTTTTTTTTCTTGCAACTAGACTCCTAAGCTTGGAGCGATGCCCTAGGTTGACTGCTTGGACTAGGTGAGGTAGGATAGGGTGAAGATTGGATTGAAAACATACACCTATGATCTTGTATGGAAAAATTAGTGGTATGTGTGGAAGACCTAGGGTGTCTCCTTGAAGGATCAAAAGGTTTCAGAAGTTGAGGTGCAGGTTGAAGACAAATTGAAGGCGATTTGTAGTGATTGGTTTAGAGGCCTAAAAGATAGGCTAGAAACTAGGGCCTGGAAATAATTAGGGTTGTGGGTGTCTTGGAGAACTATACCTTTGGATTCTTGAAGTGCTAGTTGATTGTTTTTAGAATCATATGGTCTTCTATAGGGTTGTTTGGAATAATTTTCCACATTTGTCTAAAAATAGTGAAAATAGACCTAATTGAATTAGGCCTAATTAGGCCTATCTATGCGTAGTGACAACAAAGAGATGAATATAGTGGCCAAAAATGTTTGAAACATCTAGATTGGACATGTTAGGTCCTTTGAACATAGGCTAGAGACTGAGGTTTTTGGGAAGATCCTAAGCTAGGGTTTAGGTTTCTAGAGAGAAATCTAGTGATAAAATAAGGAAATTGGAGGACTAGTTGGACTAGTTGAAAGTTTTGTGCATTGTTTTTTCATCATCTCAACTATGCGTGAGGAGGAAAGTTGAAGAGAGGGTCTAGGAGGGAAATCTTTGTGAAGGAGACATAGATGTTGATGTTGGAAAGATTGCTACAATGTAAACAATTGTTATTTTTTCATTGATGTCAATCCTTAACTAGTAAGACTATTGTTGTATGTTTGAGTACCTTATCCATTGATTGATGAATATTTGAAAAGAATGGGATAACAAGAAGACTGAGGAAATGGTTGAGTTATGCGTATACACCAGGGTACTTGATCAATTGGCACTTTCGAAAAGTGATACATTGTTTATCTATCACTGAGAGTTCACTCGAAGGTGATGCTAAGAAAAGCAAAGTCGATGTCGAGCAAAGAGAAAGGTGATGCTGAGAAAAGAAAAGATGATGCCGAGTGCCGGTGAAATGCCAAGGGAGACAGAGAAATCCAAGTAGCAGTATTTTGTTAATTTATGAGATTTGAGATCTCTGTCTGACATATTTGATTTTATTGGGATACGTGTTGTTAATTAAGATTAGTCCACACTCATTTAATGCATAGGAAATCGTTATTGGCACATGTATTCAATGTTTAATTAATGACTGTATTGGAGAAGTAAATTAAATGTAATAATGGAAAGATCCATTGGATTTGACCTAACCTAAGATCTATGATCTTGATTAAGTGGCAAAAGATTTATTTGACCTAGATGAAGAGGTATAATATAACATACTAAGGTTATTGTTATTGTATTTGTGTGTAAGGAGAAGTTGTATGCAAGAGTATTGTATGGTTAATTGACTGATTGGAAAGACCTAGCAAAGAAGGCTGAGCAGAGAAGCAGAGAGAGATTGCTTGATGGATTTCCAAGAAGATCTAAAGTTTGAGATGAAAATGAAGGCCACTCAGTGAATTAGCATTAGAGCTGAAATTGGATCTAGATTTGCAAAGTAAGTTGTATGTATCAGATCACACCTGCTGATTACTTTCTAACCATTATATCAGTTTAAACCCTTTAACTAGGTTGACCTAACAGTCACTGTATAAATCCTTTGAATAAGGTGACATTCAAATTGGAATGTTCTAAGTCCTCTAACAAGGCCACTCCTAACAGGGTGATTAAATCCTTTAACCAGGTCACATTTGACAGTGTGTTTTGTAACCTTTAACATGGTTGGCTCCTAACAGGGCATCACTTTAGAAGAGTGAAATTTTGGTAGCATGTTACTAGTGGTTTATCCCATATTGGGTTTCTGCATTAAATCATGGTGTCAAAATGCATGAATGTTATTGTTGTGTTTTACTGTTAAGTTTCTGCAAGCTTATTTCATTAGTACAGTAAACTACACACTTTTGTTGTTTATTGTTGCCGAGTAGATCTGAGTTGTTGAAGTTGGTTTAAAGTTTTATATGGGCACATCTAGACCTGAGGATAACTGATTTTCCCCCCTCCTCTCAATTATTCTAAATTCATTCTAACAATTGGTATCAGAGCACTTGTTCTCTTGAAAATTTTTGAAGGTACTTGGAGATAAAGATCAAGATGTATAAAAGGGATGGACCGAAGATTAAGAAGGAAAACTTTCCTGCATGGCAAAGTTTGATGAAACTTCACTTGGCTAGTATTGGTGATTCTACTAAATGAAATATTGAAATAGAATATGTAGCCCCTACTAGAGTTCTGAATGCTGCACAATTCAGAGAAAAGCATGAACATAATCAAGCAATGCTGGAACTTGCATCATCTCTGAACTATCATTAATTGGAGAACATCAAGGATTGTACAAGCACAAAGTAGATGTGGGATGCCCTTGTAACCATTTATGGAGGTGATACAAATGTACTAAGAGCCCAATCTGAAAGCTTGAGAGGTAAGTTTGATTATTTAAAAATGTAAGAAGGAGAAAATATAGTGCAATATTATGATAGGATAAAGGAAGTTGTAAATGCTATTAGAGCAGCTAAGGGAACCATTGATGATGACACTATCATGAGAAAGGTACTGAGAACAATTATTCCTATTTATGCTATTAGAGTATCTACAATCCAAGAATTGAGATGTACTCCTAATAACAATTTGACTTTGGAAAGTTTGGTAGGTAGACTTACTGCATTTGAGATGTCAAATTTTGATAACTATACTCCACAAGCTGTTGAATCCGCATTCAAGTCACAGATAGTCATCAACAAATCAAGGAAAGGAAAGAAATGTGTGGATATTTATAGTGACACCTTAGATGATGATTTAGAAGAGCTTGAGGAACTTATGGCAAGGATGCTAGCTAGAGGAAAAGGAAATTTCAAAGGTAAACTTCCTATTATTTTTTTTCTTATAACAAAGTTGGTCATATTGCTGCTAGATGTCCT
>MU227642.1:111275-133648 GCA_018584345.1 Thuja plicata
ATTCAATAAGGGCTATTTTGTACAAAGCTGCTATTTTTGGAAACTTACTATTTTTAGTAAGTTGGTCGTTTGAACTCAAAATGTTCTAATTTTCTAGGTGAAGGTTCATCTTAGTCATATAAGAATGATAGTTGAATTTCATTGTCGGATCATTTGTATTGGCGAAGTTATTAAGGATTTACTGTTAAGATTTTAGGGTACAAAACCTTTGAGCTCAATTTTTAGGACCTTAGAGGCTCTGGATCAAGGTCAAACCCTCAGCTGACTAGCGCTTCGCAAGGTAGGCACTGTAGATCATGATCTCCCCTTTTCAGAAAGTGGTTATAATAGCCAATCGGAGCTACGGTTCAAAATTTATAGCTTCCAGAAGTTGGGCTACGTAATCTCATGTTTTGTAAATATTTAAAGATGACCCTTTTGTAATAAAAGTGAAAAACAATTAAATGCTAAGGGTAGTCGGCCATTATGGCTAGATTTCTGGAACCTTCTCGGGCAGTGGAAAATTGCCTATTTAAGGAAGGCCCGTGGTGTTTTCTAGGGCAGTTCTGGGTGGTTATTTGAGGCTTTGTCCTACAGATTATTGTAAGGGATGCCCATGTGGCTTTTGATATTGTAATTCTGAAGTTTGTAATTCCACATTTGTGGAGCCAATAAGAAGCCAATTTTTTGTTCTTGCAAATTTATGTTGTTTCTCTTTGTTTCTGTCGTGTACTTGTGGTATTAAGGGGAGTCCCCTTCATCAATATCAAAACTTGTAATTTTGCTTAGTTGAAAGTTGCAACATTGTGTATCTTTCAAACCATTAATCATGGCCTCAAACCATTTGTGCCAACAGCTCTGGTTGTCCAGGTAAACACTAGGAATGACCTCTTTCTTCTCAAAATTTGGCTCGAACATCGCTGCCCACTCTGGAGTGAAGTGTTCCTAAAGGTGCACTCATCACAAAAAATTATGTTCTTTAGGAGGCCATTGATTGGAGCTAGTGTGATGTATCAGAAAACCATTAGGTTCTATGGGTTTGTGTCATGGAGGTCTACAATAACCTATCTTTATTTTTGGAGATTCATTTTCATTTTCATTTGGCAACCCAATCTCGGTTGATGCCAAAACTTGCAATGTTGCTCAGTTGAAAGTTGCAACATTGCATATCTTTCAAATCATGCATTGTAGACTCAAACCATCTATACCAAAATCTCTAGTTGTCTAGGCAAACACTAGGAACAACCTCCTTTTCTCACCAAGTGGCTTGAACATTTCTGACCACTTTGGAGCGAAGTGTTCCTAAAGGTTTACTCAGTACCAAAATTGGTGATCTTTAGGTGGTCATTTCTAGGAGTTCAAGAGAGGTATCAAAAAACCGTCAAGTTATACAAGATCATGTCATGGAGGCATACAATAAACTATCTCATTTTTTGGAGATTTACTTTCATTTTGAATTGGCAACCCAATCTTAATTGATCCCAAAACTTATAATGTTGCTCACTTGAAAGTTGCAAAATTACATATCTTTCAAACCATTCATCATGACCTTGAACCATCCATTCCTATAGCTCTAGTTGGCCAGATAAACACTAGGAATGACCTTTTTTTCTCACCAAGTGGCTCAAACATTGTCAACCACTCTGGAGAGAAGTGTTCCTAAAGGTGCAGTCAGCACCAAAATAGATAATCTTTAGGTGGCCATTTCTCAGAGCTCATTCAAGGTATCTACAAACTGTCAAGTGCTATGAGACCATTTCATAGAGGCCTACAATAAACTATCTAATTTTCTTGAGGTTCACTTTCCTTTTAAATTGGCAACCCAATCTCAATTGATGCCAAAACTTGCAATGTTGCTCAATTGAAAGTTGCAACATTTTATATCTTTTAAACCATTAATTGTGGCCTCAAACCGTCTATTCCAACATCTTTGGTTAGCTTGTTAAACACTAGGAGGGACCTCATGTATCACACTGACTCACTGAAATATTCCAGACCACTCTAGACTGAAGTGTTGCTTAAGGTGCAATAAGCACCATTGAGAAGCAATCTTTTAGGGTTGTTTCTTGAAGCTTGTGTGAGGTATCAACAAACTGTTAGGTGCTACGAGATCCTATTATAGAGGCCTACAATAATCTATCTCAGTTTTGGGATATTTTATAGTTTTTGAAATTTCCAATCCAATCTCAGTTGATGTCAAATCTTGCAATGTACCTTAGTTGAAATAGGCAACATTGTGTATCTTTCAAACCATTCATCCTGGTATCAAACTGTCTATGCCAACACCTTCAATTTGATAGTTAAAATCTATGAATAAAATGGTTAGGATTCACAACTCACTCAACAATTCTGGACCACAGCATACTAGTGCATCCCTTAAGGTTCTTATAATTCCCTAAATAGGTCGAGGTGGTCAAAATTCTCCAATAGGACTAAAATTGGGTAGGATTGATGTTTTTAATCTTATATGACATATATTAACTTATTTAAGGTGTTGAAATTGAAAGTAAGAGTTTGGTTTATGAAATGAAACATACATATTCTCATAAAGTATGAATCATACAATATCAATATACATAGATACACATGCAACCATAAATATAACACATAAGCAATTTACAAAGCATAAGACATCCACATAAACATAAAGTAGTATACATCAATACACATGAAACATGAATTTTATACTTAAAACATAAACTATATATACGTAGGGCATGAAGAAAAATATATATGTCCAATAATGTCATACATTGAATATATCCAATATAGTTAAATTAGCTTCGTGAAAGCCAAATGTATGTAGAACATGTCACTTATACAATATACAAAAATATGTCGAGTAATGCCATATCGGCACACAATGATTATCCCTAATCTAGTCTTTTCCCACAAGGGGAAGAAATCAAATCTTGGGTTTTCTTCGATCGTTGCATTGATGGAAATGCAGTGGATGTTGTAGTCTATCGAGTTTGCTCACTAGTCCTCCTATCTGGACTCTTTTGTAGCTTGATATGATAAAATAAAAATTATACACATCAATCATTAATATACATCAGAATTCAATTATACGATGACATAAAATAGAATATTTGCTTATTACTAGAAAATAGTCACTATGTACATCAACTGAAGGGGCACGCTGATGATCTGGAGTAATGAGTCCCTCCAACAATGATCATTTAACAATTTTAAAAATATATACATGAATATCATTAAATTTTTTAATAAAAATGATTAAAATAACAATTAAAATTAAGTAACCTCTTTCATACCTCAGTCAGTGCTTCATAGTTAGCTACAGCTACAACTACACCATGATCCAAAGTATCATGAACAATAGGAGGAGGCTCCTGTCAATAACTAAAAAATGAAACAAAGAAATTATTATGTAGCTATCAAGAATACCTATGATTTTTTACAACCCCCTAATTAATTAATTGTACCTCCATGAAGGTGCCACCACATCCTTTAGTGCGTGGTGTCGATGTCGTAGCTCTAGCTTTAAATTAGTGCACATGTATAGTAATTTATAAGACAATAATTCATATAAGAATGTACCACTAATGTGTTAATTATAATACATTATTACATATATACCTTTGGACTCAATGATATCATCACCAAGCTAGGTGAAGGAATGTTATCATTGCCATGACCACTTTGACTCTGGATTTTGATTATAATTTGCCTAGTAATTTATTTATTCATTCATTTATTTAATAAATATAATCAAGTAAATCAAATTAACATGCAAATAAAGAGACCTCAAGGAAAGTTGAATGATTCCCTTTATTGTCTAATGTAAACATCGATGGTGCAGCAATGAACTAAGGCACATGCACAATAAGTTATGAGACAACCATTTATATAATTACATAATAATCAAATGTATCAATTATAATACTTTATTTGATACATACTTGTAGAGTTGATGACGTAGTGTAACAGGGGGATGATGGATCATTTCCGCCACTGCAACTGACACTCTTTCCCTAAATTTTGATCATAAATACTAATTTAATTATTCATTCATTTATAAATGAAATATCATCAAATAAATTTAATGAACTTGCAAATATTTACCTGTGTATTAATGTCAAATGTTCCATTAAGAAAATCATCGGGCATCATTTCATCATCCTCTTCCTCTTTGTTGGCAGTACCAAATGTGCATAGGGATCCACAAGACTGACAAATATGACCCCTTGAAGACCAACCATGGTCACCCTTGACTAAAGGAATGGCACACTAAATGATATTCTATGTCAAAGAACTAATTGTGCCTAGTGTGTCCACCTCCACATGTTATTTCACAATGAAAGGGATATTAACATGATTCATTTATGGCTTGCCACTTGGCACATTAGGTGCATTAGGGTCACGACGTGCCATAGGTCTATCAAATGATGACCCCCTGCTTCTACCCTGAGATTATAGAAAGTTAAAATAATTTGGCACCTCCTTGAGGATAGACTCACAATAGAGTTTCCTCAGGAAATATATAGGAGCCTCTTGATTTTTATAGAAGGGGGAATCAAAGACCATCCACCATCTATCCCAAAATTTTATTTGTATATCTTCATTCAAGCACCAATGAATTAGGAACCTCTTTGATGTAGTTCTAAGAGTATCAGTTACCTTGGATTTCTAAAGAGTTTGCAAATGATGTCTTTTGCGATTTGTTTCTGTTTTATGTCATCATATGATAATTTATTTGCATAATATCAGTTTTTTCTTCTCTTTTATCATGTCACAAATTAAGTTTCTCACTAACTGATCCTACTTGGGTCAAGATTAATTCTAATAATTTTGAAAGTGTTACCCTTCAAGGATTTGTATCAATAGAATCTTTTAACCTCCTAATTAAATATTCTAATTTTTTCCCTCTTTCTATTTGGTTAATCAAATTTTCTTGTGTTCTAGGAGGAGGTTTCCTAATTGGTGGAGGCATTTGGGGTTCATTTTCTTGGTTTCTTTCAAAATTCATTTGTTCATTAGAAGAAGATGGAGGGTTTGGTTGAGGGTTTTCTTTAGGGAGATCATTCCTTCCATGCAATTGAAGCAAAATCTATTTTAAAAGCCTAATTAAACTTAAAATTTAAGAAAATAAACTTTGACAATAAAATTTGATTGAAAACTGAAATTAAACTTAAATTTCAATAGAAATAAGAGGCATAGGTTATAGAATCACTTCTTATTTTGGTTTAACCTTGATGACATCATGGAGCCATTCTTTGTTTGATTTGATGAAGCAAACAAGAAAAACATCCTATGTACGCGCTTTGCAAATTCTCTTCTTTGCTAGAAATGTGTGTTTGAGGGGAAGAAATAAGCCTTTTTTGTCTCTTTGACCTTTTTAAGATTCTACATAGCATGTGCACACTATAGCATGCACATGCTATGGTTTGAAGTGCCCAAGCCTAGGGCTTGGGAAATCGAAGCCATAGCATGTGCACTCTATATAGAGCGCACATGCTTTATTGCAAACAACTATACACTTTTGGAGACCAAAAAGGAATTTGGCACCCTTTTGGTCCCCCATATTTGTGCATATACTTGTATTTATGATATGATCAAAAGAGATTATCTCTAAGGGATTGAGTTGGTTGTGACATATATTGCCAAAATAAATCAAGGCTCATAGACTCTTAAGGTACTGAAGGATGATATAGACTATGATTAACATACACGATTTATCTATTGTGGGGAAACTTAAAACACTTATGGAAAATAGAATCTATAGCTTTCATGGAGGTAAGCCAAGGAAGACTAAGTTTTACTTGAAACTAATAAAAAGTTGGGATGACAACAAAGGTGACATCTAACATTTTACCACCAACTTATATGGGAATTGTTATAGAACCATGGGTAGGATAAAGGAAACCATTATAATTTTGGATCAAAACATCATATTTGTTATAGAAATCATACTGAAATCATTTATTATTAATATTTCTTTAGTTATCACTTTCACCATGGAAGTAGGGTCAATAAGGACACTGCAAGAATAGAGATCACTAAACTTTACAACACTGCAAACATGACTATTGTGTGTTTTAATTGTCTCACTATGATCAAAGGAAATATGCAAAGTTTAGGTTCTCATTTGGGTGGGGATTAATAAATGAGGTTAACAATATTATCAACTTTAATACACTTATCATCATAGTCAACAACATGAAAGAAGGCAAAGACTGGGTACATTCAACAATATTAGTTGAATAAGATGGAAAAGGATTGGTATGGATTTGCAAGTTTTTATTGGGAGAGGCTAAAAATTTGTTTCCTTGATCACTAACACTATTAGAATAAATGAGGTCTTGAATAATAGATTTCAAATGGAAACACTTCTCAGTATCATAACACTGTTGACGATAGTAATTGCAAAAATATTTGTGGTCAATGGACTTGGGAAAAGGTTTGGATGTGTCAATTATTTATTGGGAGGAAGAGTTAATGCTTTAGCATTAATAAAATTCAACATCACAATATCCAAAGATTTAAAAATATGAGTAAAATTATGAGGTCTAAAAATGTATGACAAAGGAGCCACACCTTTGGATGTTGTTGTCACTTTCTTATCAACATTGTTGGATGAATTATTGATTTTAATGAAGTTATTTTGTTTCTAAAAATTTCTATAGGATGTAGCATCACTCTTATCAACCATAGCCATTGGAGTGGTGCTCTTAAACTAAATCACTTGAAGCTAATAATTATGAAGCACTACAAACAACTGAGTAAAAGAAGAAAACTCATAAAGAAAAAACTTATCTCTAATATATTTTTGTAAATTAGAAATAAAAATATGTTGCACATCAATATCAGGTACAAGATATAAAAAAAACATATGAGCATGCGAATTCTTAAATCTATGAATGAAATCATTCAATTTTTCTTTTATTCCTTGTTTACAATGCATTAAATCAGTCAAAGAAATCTTAGGACCAATATTATGTTGGAATTTTTGGATGAAAGCCTTAGCAAGAGTTTGAAAGTAGTCAATAGAATAAGGATTCAAAGAACAATACCATTGCAAGTCACTATCTCAAAAGGTTCTATTAAAAAATTTTTCCATGAACTTATGATCATGAGAGAAATCACTATACAATGTTTAAAAGGTTTTTATATGGGTCACTGGATCACCTTTACCATTATAATCCTCAAGATGAGGAATCTCCATGTATTGCAGAATAATGACATGGAAGATATCCAAGGACAAAGGACTAGCAATGTCAAAAGTAGAAATGTTCAACTTGGATTGGGTCATTGAAGAAAGTTTTTTGTTGTAGTGAAGACACAGTTTGAGCCAAGCTACTATTAGTAGAAATGGTAGAAAGAGTGGTAGGAGACATGTTTGAAATGTTCAAGGAGCATTATGAGGAATGGAAGGAATGGTGGAGTATGAAAAAGGAATGTACTATTTTAAGTGGGCATGGATGGAGGTAAAGAAACACATGGAAAACTTGAAGGAGTAGTGGGAATAATAGGTGTAGGATGCTAACATGTGTAGGGTTGAGATTTTTAATGGAAGTGGTTATAATGGGTGGAGCATAGGTGGACAACCAAGAATTGAGATAGAAATAGGCATGGAGGTCTCAACACTAGTAGGTTGAATGAAACCTAGATCTTGAGAACAATCTATAATAGGATTGAAATTTTTATCAATGAGATGAAAGATACTACACAAGATATTAACACCACACTCATCATTATGAAATTTCTTCCTCAAACCTTCTAGAACGGAAAATACCTCAATATTTGAGTTTTATTGTCCTAACCATTGCTCAATTTTTTTAAAGTCATTGGAAAGTTTTTTTGAAATTCCATAGGAGGGACTCTTAAGGCCCATCATCATGAGAAGAATGGGAAGAGTTTTTTTCCATAATAGGATTGATTTCATTAATATGCATGTTGGTCTCATCAAGATTCCTAGGAAAAATAGAAGCCTCTGGATCAAAGGAATCCATAAGTCTATGGATTCTCCTAACCAAAATCCTATGTGTAGGACTCAAATTAAAAACACTCATGCGCAAGAAAATGAAAGAAAGATAGATCTAATGCAAATATATATTTTGAAAGAGATGTGCAATTTGAAATAAGAAAAATGGTAATTCATAATGAAAAGAAAATCTAAGAATCAAATGTAAAGATCTAATGTAAAGAATACAATATAAATCTAGATATGAAAAAAGGACCTAAGTGCCAAAAATCCAAAGTATGTAAGAAGATTCAGGTTCACCAAAAATGTACATAAAAAATAGGAAGCAACGTATAGATAGGAAAATCACTTCCCGTTTTCATGAATTGCACATTTTGGAAGGAAGATCCTCCATTAGATTCAAGAGGAGACTCAAACACTAAGTGGGACAGTGGTCCTTCTCTAAAATATGTGATTATGACAATTAAAATGATGAAATTAAGTAATATAATGATTAATTAGGCAAGTTACTAAAAAATTAAAAATAACAGACTGATACTCTTTCAAAGTTGTGAATGCTTTGGTTGCAAGAATATGAATTTTATTCTTGCACAATGTGAGCGTTAAGCTTAAAACTTGTTCCTCATGGCCCCATTAGATAGAAATCAGAGCAATACCTTCTATTAATGGTTTTTCACAACATACATTATATAATCTACACTCTTTTTATATAAATTTTTATATGTAAAATAAAGGTATGAGTTTGTTCTTGGCTTCTTTGAAAATAAAATGCTTTAGATTCCCCACCCATGACACCCATTTCATTAATTGATGCTCGACCATTTCAGCCTCAATGAAATTCCTATTCATAGTGGGTGGAGGCAAGGCCCCATTGATGAGAGTAACTATTATCCCTTTGTATCAGCTTCAGAAAATCCTATGTAATTAAGCCTAATTACCATAACCAAAATCAGAATACAAAAAGTTTGCTACCACTTTTTCTTGGACTCATTGTACCAAACAAACTATGAAAAGGAAGATAAATATATAGAGAGAGTTGTAATTAAGACCTAGTTGTTACCCTAATTTTATACATGTAGGATGATAATCAAAAACACCAAAAGATTGCATAAATGTACACCTCTTGAATACTATTGTTCAGCTAATATAGATGAGATACATTGCTATTGAATTCATATTATCACTTACATTGTACTCTAAGTATTGATCAATTTCAAATTTTCAAATTCATACTTGATCATTACATTGTGCATTCAGATTGAATGTAATAAAGAAATGTTCTTTTCATATTACATATTTCACATTGGAACTTAGAGGAATATATGCAGAAGAGAAAGCATGATAGAAGCATGATGAGGTTTAGGGGTCCATGCATTGCCTTTAAGAGGTCTTTTCCATTCTACAGCTAGTTTTCTACATTGTTTGAGTCTTCATGTCCTTTGCATTGTCTCTGCTTGTCCTGCATCCTAGGTCTTCTTTTAGTCCTATGTCCTACATCATTGAAAAGAAAAGGGGTTAGATCCAAATTGGATCTAAGCAGTGCATGAAAGACTAAAAGCGTCATACAACAATCATACTTCTAGAATTGCACATTTACCAATAACATCAATGCAAGGGGAAGGTATGAATCTACATTAATAGAATAGTGATATCAAAGAGACTTATATCTTTAAGAAACCCTTTACTATATTTGAAAGATGCAATGAAGAGGAGAATCATAATTAGTTACATTATCCTAAATTACTATAGTATGTGGGTGATCATCATTTTGATTATCCAGACACTGTAGGAATCCAGAACAATGTAGCTATCTACTATCCACTTTCCCATAGCAAGTTTCAAGTAAGTAGTGCTATCTTGCAAAAATGGCATAGCTATGACAATGTGATGTTTAAGCTTGTTGAAAATAGATAATAGATGTAATATTGTTTGTGAGTGTCACAAGCCTATGTTCGAACCTCATGAACATGTGCAAGTTTTCAACATGTGCAAGCAATGAGAACAATCAAAACTAGCTGCAAGACAAGTTGTGCATATGCAGTGATGTTGTTACCGCGCATATTTAAGAAAATCAAATGATAGTGTTGTTTAAGGATATAAAAGATACATGTCACTTTGATCTTCCTTTTATTTTTTCAAAGTGATATGCATATGCAAGGAAGGATCATAACAGGGTTATCAAAGATAAAAGACAATGAGATCCAAAATTCTGTTGATGCTAAGCAGGATAATACATGGTTGATATCAAATACAGAGCAGCAAGATTGATACATAATGATATGCATATGCAAGATAAAGAAAACATTGTTTTCAAGGAAGTATGTAAAAGTAACAATGTATTCAAACACTGTTGATATCAAATGCAGAGCACATGAACAGAGTAAAAGAAATAACAAGTGCCTTCAAAGGTCAAAAGTAGTAAGAATTCATTCAAACATTGTTGTTACTAATGATAAGTGACGATGATATCTATTTTACAATAATGATATGCATATAACAGAGGAATATGAATTACAATGTTGAAAAATATAAATGATATGCATATATAGAAATAAAATCATTGGAGTGAAATAAAGAGATGCATTTTGGGTTGTTGGGTAGCTAGACACAATAATGTTCATGGGTGCCACAAGCTCATTCTCAAACCCCATGAATAATATCTCTTTCTAGAGTAAAATTACATATGCCATGAATAACAATGGAACACATTTTCCACTGTCAAGGAGACCTGACATTTAAGCTTTAGACATGTTTTTGTAAATGATGAGTCACACTCCCTACAATTGGAAAGACATCGAGAGCGTTTACACAATATAGTCGCTTTCGACAACAGACAACAAGAAAAAGCCAAGTCAATAGCAATAAGACAAGAAGACAGGAAGACCACATAAATTTTTAAACATGTTCCATTAAATGCCAAGTCGCGGTCCCAATAGTGAAAGAAGAAAATGATTTGCAAGTATTATGGCCACAATCAACAACACACAACAAGGAAAACACACAAGTTGATAGTGAGTAAACATCTAGTGGACAATACTGCAAAGTAAAAGAGTGAACGGTTTGAACTTTCAAAGATGCAAAAGACCCAAATATTTGCCATAAACTAAGGAGAGACATTAAAGCTAGGAATCGATGCTCATGTTTTTCAAACTAAAACAAGTAGTTCAATAGAAAGACCCACAATCAAAGGTGGAAAAAGAAGACAGAGATATAACTTATATGGAGTTCAAAAGCCTGAGCTTCAAGATCAACAAAGCCTACGCTCCAGTGATAATGCAACGTGAGCCCAAATCACAAGAAATGACTCCAGTCAAGAGCCCGAGCTATATATTTAACTCCATGTTAAGATCCCAAAATACATGTTCGCAGTCAAAGGTGGAGTAAGACCATAGTTATATAACTATATTCCAGCCCAAAATTGATAGAATAGAACTTCAAAACAACAACCCAACTCCCAGGTAACAGTGGTGACTTCCAATTTGATAGCTCGAGCCTAGTAAAGTAAGGAGAGTTCTAGAATCGATGCCATATTCACAGAAAGTGGTGCCACAAGCTAGGGTTTCAAAACCTCATGTCTTTACCAAATCAAAGTAATTGAATAACCAAAACCAAGATACAAATTCTAGTTTGATAAACTTTGAAGTACATTGAGTACATGGAGCAGTAAATGGCATTTAAGACTACATTAATCAAATAGTAAAAGCCTCAGGGTTTTCTTTCCCAAGTGGCATGACAACAATGCAACAAAAACCAACCTTATACCACACTGGAGATGCTTCACTCTTAGAAAGAGTTGTAACTGCATATGCTAGGTGTTGGTCATGTTGACCTAGGGTGATGTTGTTGGCATTAGACTTAAGGAATGGGTTTGGGGATTGGAGTATGGATTTAGGTTTTGGATTATATGTTGTATGGGGTTAGGGATTGTAGGATAGATTTTTTTGATATCTGTTGGTTTTGTGTTTAAAGAAAGATGTATGTTTTTAAAAATCAACATTAGGGGCATAAGCTAAGGCATGAATTGTGCCTATTAGTTAGGGTTTTCTAGCTGATTTGGAGGAGTTTTGGAGGGAATTTGATTTTCAAAATTGGTCTTGAGAGGGTATATATCTCAACTTCCTAGTCACTTTTAGGGGGTTCAAAATTTAGGGAGAAGGTGGTTTTGTGAGCATATTAGTTCCTTTATACCTTACATAGATTTTGTAACCAGAGGTTTAGTTTTGATGCATTGTAGTGTGCAAGTGAATGTACTTTATTACTTGGCATTTTTCGCATCTTGGCATGTAACCATTTGCAAATTTTGAATAAACTAAAGCACCTTCCCCATTATTCACATATTTTCTGAGTTTTGATATCAATCCTTTTCTACATTTTTGCATTTAAGTGTAATGTATTTTATAGCATGGATAAGTAAATTAATCCAATTCCTTCTCTAAGTTATTAAAATATAGCCTTTTGCAGAATCTGTATCTCTGTTGGTAGATCATAATTGTTTATGGTGCAAAACCTAATAGTGAGATCTTTAGGTCAACCTATACGTTGAATAGTGAATGTTTATTTCAAATATCAGTAGTGTGTGTCTTATGAATGTTTGTTGAGGTTATGATTAATCTGAATCTAGTTTGGTGTATCACCTTGAATTTTATTTTTTTAGTTTTTAAGTTGTCCCTTTTCCCTTTTCCCAATCAGAGAATATGTCATAGGTGATATTCCAAATCCAATAGGAACAGACCTAGAATCCAAAGATTCCTTCTTAATTAGAGTCTACCCACAACTCAGGAAGGTTTCCATTGTTAACATGAGATATTAGTATGCCCTAATGCCTAAGTTAGGGTGATATTTCAAGGCCTTAACACTAGTCTCAGTCATTCATCATCTTGAGTAGTTCATTCATATCTTATAAGGAACACCTCGATGTAATTAATTTTAAAATGAGAATAAATTTGTTTTTATTTTTAAAATGATGAATAAATGTCTATGTAGCACATGAATTATATCATACATTGTATTCATTAATTAATTCAAAAATAGAACAAAATAAAAAACAATTGTATTGTAATTTTCAAAAATTATGAACAAATGTCTATGTAGCACATTGATTATATCATTGCATTTAATAATTAATTTAAAATTAGAAGAAAACAAAAAATAGTTGTATTGTAATTTTTTTAAATTTTTAATAAATAAATAAATGTGGTCAACTATACATCCTATGTTCTAGATGGAAAATTCATTTTTTCTAATCATAGAAAGGATTTATTTATAAAATACTCATCATATATCGAGAATATTAAAATCATAAAAATATTATTTTTAATTTTCTAATAGATTATGAATGTAAAAATACTAAACTCGCATAAGGTTAATCATCTTAATTTTAGGCATGACTCACAAAATCTATAAGTGGTAACAATCACAAGAATCAAAAGGAAACTAGAAGCATTCTAATTTTAACATATTTACAATAATATCTTATGCACCCTACATTGGCCCTATAATGGTTGTTTCTAAGGGTTTCACTAAAGTTTGGCTTCAATGAGATTCATTAAACATTATAAATTATCTAAGGGGTGATGCCATATAAATGATTGAATGTTTGAAGATGTTAAGTTGGTGATCACCGAAATGCAGAAAGATAATGAAAGACATTAAATCAGTTAATGGATTGTATTGTTATTGATGTCAACTTGATATAATCTGATCAGTTATATACAAAGTGTCATAAGACTTCAGAGAATCAAAGAGATAAATATTATTCTTTTAGTAATGCATAAAAGATTAGCATTCAATAAGTGACTAAAAACACCGATGGTCAATGCACCCCGATGGACAGAGAAAAGTAAAAGTAAAGTCACAGTGATGCCCAAGAAAGAAAACCAACAAGCATTACTGGCATGCAGAATCAAAAGCATTACCAACGAGCGGAAATTCATAGTGATGCTCGACGGATAGAAAACCCCGACAGATAGACAACCCCGACGGAGATACCCTAGGAGAACCGAAGTGTTGACCGAAGCTAACAAAGAGTTAAAACACTGAAAGGAAATAAAGTTTAGAAATGAAAAAAATACTTAGCTGGCAGAGAGCTAAAGGATTTAACTGGTTGTTAACATTATTTTCATCGAAAAGTTAAATCTAGAGATAAGTAAAATCTTTAAAGTTGTTTTGTTCCAGTTGTCAAGGAAAAATCTACGAGATAAAATTGAAGCAAAGTTTTTAAAACAATATTGGCTAAGATTGTGGATCACACCAAGAACAAGAAAATCAAGAAGTGATAAATGGTGATATCATGTCTATATAGAGACAATCTAATTCATTATGAATTAGGGGAGTGAATAGAGAAGAAGGATGCTGGAAAAAAATTGAAGAAGAACAACTTCATACAGTTTTGATCAATCAAGATGAGGAAAGAGATAAATATTTTTGTAGACACCAAGCAATAGAGAAGCACAACATCACTGAGAATAAATAAGTGGAGAAAGGGTATTGAAAAGATACATTGATCAGAAAGGTATTACAACCTTAAGATAGATCTTAAAATATGCAAGTCTAAGTTGTATGTGTGAACAGATCATTGACTGTTTTAGTTTAACCATTGGATTATAAATTCTCTTAACCGAGAAGGATTTAAAGATCCTTTTTATATTGAGATACATCCCAAGAAGTATCAAAAATTTTGATCATGAAGATAGCATAAGATGCCAGATACCATTTGACAAACTACACTGGGTTTGGTCATAGATGGTAGCATAGAGACGCCAGATATCAAGTGACAAAATATTCTATTTAAATCCTCTAACAAGGACACATCTAATAGTATGTTTGTAACCTTTAACAGGGTTGGCTCTTCACCGATCTCACTTCAGAAGAGTGAAAATTTTGGGTTACCAGTCCCAAGTGGTTTTTACCTTAACAGGGTTTCCACGTTAAAAATCCATGTGTCAATGTGTTTATAAGTCATTACTTTAGTGCTTTGCATTACATATAACTAAATCTAGATTGATTTTTTTACACTAATAAATTTACTATTTTTTGATAAATGAAAGACTGCTAATCGATAAACAGTAAGAATAAGGTTTAACAGTGAACTCCAAGCAGTAGTTAATTGATAAGTTTATTTGAAGGCATACATCTTGTAGGACTCAAGATAAATAGAGGCTTAATATTGTGGTACTAAGTTTTTGGGTTGATTTATTGGAATATTTTTGAGGCCACTGATTCACCCCCCCCCCCACCCCTCAGTTATTCTAACAATTGGTATCAAATCTTGTGTGCTTAGAAAGGGATTTTAACAGCTCAAGCAAAAAATCGCAAGATGAACAGAGGAGATGTGCCCAAGTTGAACAAAGACAAATTTTCATCATGGAAAAGAAGAATAAGACTCTACCTATTAGGTATTGGAAATGATGTTGTTCAATACTTAAATACTGAATATGTGTTACCCATAGGACCTCATGCACTTGAGAAATTGAGAGAAAAACATGAGCATAATTGCATGATGATAGAGCTTGCTTCCTCACTCTCTAATGCTGAGTTTGAAGATGTCAAAACCTACACCTCTGCAAAGCAAATATGGGATAAATTGAAGCTGTTACATGGAGGAGATGCTAATGTACTAAGAGCCAAGGAAGAAAGCATCAGAGGGAGGTTTGATGACCTAAGGATGAAAGAAGGAGAAAATACCACTCAGTATACCTACAGAATCAAAGAGGTAGTCAATGCTATCTAAGGATTTGGAGGTGTACTTGAAGAAAAGATAGTGGTAAGTAAAATCATAAGAACCTTACTTCATGTATATGATATTAGAGTATCTAATATACAAGAAATAAGAGCAGTTGCAAACGATAATGTTACTCTAGATAGTTTGATTGGTAGACTAATTTGATTTGAGATGCATAACTTTGATAATAGTGTCTTACCATCTATAGAGTATGCATTCAAATCTTCTTTGAAAATAAGTATGTCAAGTCAAACACACTATGAGGAATGATAGTGAAAGTGATAGTGATGACCAAGGACATGATGAGATTGAAGCACTAATGGCAATAAGATTGTAGAGAGGCAAAGGTAAATATAAAGGTAAATTACCACTTGTATGTTTTAATTGTAAAGAGGTTGGACACTTTGCTGTAAGATGTCCTAACAAAAGAAAAGATAACAAAAGTAATAAAAAAACATATGAAAAGAATTTTGACACGAGGTGATAAGAGAGATTAATGAAGAAAATGACAATCTAACAGAAGAGATACCCGATACTACAAGGACAAAGGAAAGAAAGCTTGTTACCTGGCTGAGAATAGAGCTAATGACACTGATATCGAATATGATGAAGACATCAAGATAGAATTTGTAGCCATGAAGGATGACTCACACGAAGAAGCAAAAAGGTATGTAGAGACTACACTCATATCTAAAGTTAGTAAGAATGATGTCTGGATCATAGATAGTGGTTGCACTCACCATATGACCGGTGATAAACAAAAGTTTGAAACTTTTGAGTAATATAATAGCAGATCAATAAGAATGGGTAATGACACACCTTATCTAGTTGAAGGTAAAGGAACCATAATGTTGAATAACCTGATCAAATGTGAAAATGCATACTGGGTAAAAGGACTTAATTATAATCTATTGAGTGTTTCATAGCTGAACAATACAGGTCATAGAGTAGCATTTGAAAATAAGAAGGAAAAGATCTTAAATGAGTCAAAAAGGTTGATCGGAACTGGTGAAAAGAAAAAAGGTAACATTTTCTATCTTGATGACATTAACACCACTTGTGTAATGACTAGAAATGAAGACATATGGCTATGGCATAAATGATTATGTCATATGAATTTTTACAACATGATAAATATAATTAATAATAGAAAAGTAAGAGGCTTATCAAGCATGTCTAAGCCCGAACATATCATTTGCAAGAATTGGAAAAAGGGTAAGATGAGAAGGTCTAGTTTCAAGAGTAAAGCTCATACATCTAATGCCATTCTAGAATTAGTCCATACTGATTTATGTGGACCCATGAGAACAAAGAGTTACTATGGAGATAGATATTTCATTCTCTTTGTAGATGATTATTCTAGAATGATGACAGTTATGTTCTTAAAATATAAGTTTAAATAGTATAAGGCTATGGTAGAAAAACAAAGTGGTAAGGATTTGAAATGCTTAAGGTTAGATAGAGGAGGGGAATTTATTTCAGATGAATTCACTAACTATTTCAATGAGCATGGAATTAAAAGATAGGTTTCTACAACAAGAACACCATAGAAAAATGGAATTGTTGAAAGGAGAAACAGATCAATTATTGACTATGCAAGAACACTGATGATAGAGAAAAGAATCACTCAAACTTTATAGAGGGAAGTTGGTAGTACTATTGTCTACACACTGAACAAAGTACAATTAAAAAAGGACACAAAGAAGACACCCTATGAGCTTTTGTATGGTTACACACCCAATGTAAGTTACTTCAGAATTTTTGAATGTTATATTTTGAAAGATTATAGAAATGGAAAGATTGAATCCAAAAGTGAAGAAGGTATCTTTATATGGTATTCCACCAAAATTAAGGCTTATAAATGTCTTAACAAGTCCTCTAACAAGATCATTGAAAGTGAAAATGTAAGAATAGATGAATTTGCAGAAAAGAATGATAAGGAAAGCATAAAGAACCAGAAGACTACAACAGGTTTGTTTACACTGGAGAACCTGATACTCTACCTGAGAAACAATGTATCTCTCCCAAGCAACATAATATTGCACCTGAGCATCAGGCTATAATTACCAAAAATTAGGAAAATCCTCAAGGCGATGCTCTGAGTGATGGAGATCATAATGAAGGTCAAGATGATGATCAAAATGATAGACAAAGAGCTGAACTAAAACTTGCCAAGTATGTCAAAAGACATCATCCATAGAATAAGATCATAGGAGACAAGAAGGCTGGAATGAGAACTATAAGTAAGTCACTAAAAACTAGATGTTTAATTTGTGATTTCTAGCCTAAATTTGTTAATACTGCACTAGAAAATGAAGAATGGGTAAGTGCTATGAATGAGGAAATAGAACAGATTGAGAAGAATAAGACATGGAAACCAGTACCAAGATCATATGACAATAATGTCATCAGTATCTAATGGATATTCAGAAACAAGCTGAATGAGAATGGAGAAGTCACAAGAAACAAAACAAGGTTAGTATGCAAGGGGTATGCACAAGAATAAGGTATTGATTATGGAAAAACCTTTGCACCCATTGCTAGACTAGAAGGATTAATAATACTACTTTCTCATGTTGCATTCAAAAGATTCAAGGTATACCAGATGGATGTCAAATCTGCATTCCTAAATGGAATACTGGAAGAAGAGGTATACATTGAACAACTAGAAGGGTTTGTTGATCCAAACAAGAAAAACATGGTATGTAGACTACATAAAGCCTTGTATGGATTGAAACAAGTACCTAGAGCCTGGTATGAGATACTTCACTCCTATCTCATTAGAATTGAATTTTTAAGAACAAGTAAAAATAGAAATATGTACTTAAAAGAAGATACCGATGGTAATATTGAGATTGCTGAAATATTTGTTGATGATATCATATTTGGGGGAATGAAATGTTATGTAAATCCTTTGATAATGAAATGAGCAAAGAGTTTGAAATGTCTATGCTTGGGGACATCAAATTATTTCTTGGTCTATAGATTCTTCAACAAGATGTAGGCATATATATCTCTCAGTCCAAATACATCAAGGAAGTGTTGAAGATATTCAAGATGGAAGATTCCAATCCAGTTGGAACACCTATGGCTACCAGATGTAAGCTGAAAAAGGAACACAAAGAAAATGAGGTAAATCAGACCTTGTATAGATCAATGATTAGGAAACTAATGTATGTTGTTCATACTAGACCAGATATAGCACATGCAGTAGAATAGTTGCAAGATTTTCTGCTAATCCCAAAGAATCACATATGACTACTGTCAAGAGAATTCTAAGATATCTAAAGAGCCCCGATGACTATGACTTATGGTATAAAAAAGAAGGAAATTTTTAGCTTCAAGTCTATACAGATGTTGATTGGGCTAGAAACATAGATGAATGAAAGAGAACAACTGGAGGAGCATTCTTCATGGGTGACAGACTTGTCACATGGATCAACAAGAAGCAAGGATGCATCTCACAGTCTACTGTAGAAGCAGAATATGTGCTACTACTGTAAACTACTCAAATATTGCACGGATCAAATAGTTACTAGAAGGTATGAATATGAAGATTCTTGAACCATTGAGATCTATTGTGATAATACCAGTGCAATAAACATATCAAAGAATCCAGTCATGCATTCTAAGACTAGGCATACTACTATCAAGTATCATTACTTAAGAGAACAAGTGCAAGAAAAAGAAGTGATACTAGAATATGTTCTATCCAAGGAACAATTAGCTGACATATTTACCAAATGACTACCTAAAGATACATTTGAGTACTTGAGATAGAGACAAGGGGTATGACCCTTGTCAATTGGTCAGTAAGCTGACTAAGAATTGCATCATCCTATACACATACTTAGAAGATCATTAATATTGATGAAAGCAAGGAAATGTACTACAAATGATACATCTGTACACAACAAGGTACATACATACACAAAAAACCAGAGTCACTATATTTCTAATGGATAGGGAAATTCAAGGAGTATATTATATAAAGGTAAAAGGATATAACTTTGGCTTAATCAAAGTCTATTTTGGCATTATTGTCAAAGGGAGATATTATCTCATTATCAAGGAGAGAGATCCAAAGGGAAAGAATATCTATAATATCCAAAGGGAGAGATTACATATGAAATATCCATCAAAGGGAGAGAAGTAATATAAGGGGGTCTGTGTAGGATCATGGTATGCCAAAAAGTGGCGATGTGAAAAAATCAATTTTTCACTCGTCCAAAAGCGCACCCAAAAGTTTGTTGACTTTTGAGTAGGCCTGGGTGTCAGTACACCTGGCCAATCCAAAAGCCAAAGATAAAGCATTATCAGATGTTTGATAATATCTAATGTCTAATATTATCAGACATCTGATAATATCAGACACCCGATATTCATCAGTCATAATATATTGTTGCCCGCAGCTGCGTTCAACATTTTCATATTGAAAATGTTGAAGCAGCGAGTAGCCGAGCCCCTAAAATTAGATATCAGATACCTATCTGATATCATATTTGCTACAGTACACAAGGTAAGTGAAATTTTGTAGTTCACTCTTTTTTTTTTGTTTTTGCATTGAAATTTATTGTTTTTTTTTTAAACTAGGTTTTATATGATATTGTGTATTATTTTTTAAAATTGATTATAAACTAGAGTTGAAATTTATATTGTTTATTATATTTTGTTTTTGAATCAAACATGGATTTAGACCAATCCAAAAACCCTTCCTCTCAGTCTGTGAACAATCTAGACACACCTCAAAACAATCCACCGCCTTCAGAAGACCAACCGTTCACAAACCATCAACCAATATAGGATCTCATAAGAGATAATATAAATTAGCTTAGAGGATACCATAACACATATGCGAATATCCCCACCTTGTGTCCCATGTTTTCCATGCTAAAATACATTATTGGGAGCATGGAGAAACATAACAACACAACACTGCACTTATTTGGCATGAATCCATGCACGCCCAATTTGATGATGGGCTTGACTACGATCAAGTTATGGATCTAAACATAACAAAACATGACATATGTAACATTTTTGTTGATCCCAAAACTGGTTTGAAAGTGGACCCTAAAAAATCAAGTTGTCAATTAAATGGTGTACAAATGATGCAATACGTGACAAATTTTGGGATCGCTGGTGGACGGTTTTTGATAGACCACTCCACAGAAATTTGGATGTTCCATTCTATTACATTCAGAAATTATATGCTAAATTTGTGCTCGGTCACAAAGTTAATTACTTGAGCATGAGACAGAACCAGGGCATGGGCTTAGGTGCTCCCCAAGACAGGCCAGGGGCACAATGGGAGAAATTCTGCACATATGTCCCCCCTCTCAAGATTTCACCACCTCCCACTATACAACATCCTAACATTATTGTCGAGGTTGGCTCACAGAATATTCAAGCCATTTACACCTTGAGTGATCTACTCATTAGGTACAATGCGACATTTTTGCCTCCTCATAATAATGCTTCTAGCCCTTCCACATCCTCCACGAGCTCACATGTTTATGTGCCTCATACTTGTGTTATGTGCAAGAATATGTGCTTGGGTCCCCTAAATGATAGTGATGCATATAACTATGTGTTCGAGGTGGACGATACTACACAACACACTACAGGCACTGAAGCACCACATGTAGATGTGCATCAGGGGCATACAAGGCCACGGACACCTATTGTTATAGTAAGAGTAAACAAGTAACTTGTTACAATGTATTTAATTTTAAACATTCATATTTTTAATAAATTTTTCTTATAATGATTTCCCACTTATGTTTTTTATACATGTTTCATTTATATCTAGTTGATGACAGAGGAGGAGATGGCACAGGTGGAGGAGTCAATGCTTTCGGCCATTTCATTTGGCCTTGATGCTTCCACGGTACATACATTTTAATGTACTCATTGGTTTTCTTTTATTATAATATTGTATACATGTATTTTCTAATTTTGATGATCATCTTATTACATACTGATGCAGGTTTCACCAGTTTCCACTGGAGGGAAATGTGACGGGGTTCAGGCATCTGGTGTTGACAAGGGGAAGGTAATTAAGTATTTTAGATTGATGAAGAATACATGTATACTTGTCACTTGTGCATACTCATTTTTAATTACATGTTTTATTTGATAGAGGGTGGTGTCTAATGATGTCATGAGACCAGTTCGCCATGATAGAGTCATAGGCATCTCAATTAGTAGTGATAGCCCCATAGTACATATATTTCTAAATTTATTTGTGTGTAGTTTACTATCAAGTATATATTTAATATGATCAAGTCATGATTTTATGAAACTTATCTATTTGACTTTGTAGTCACCCCTAGTTTGAGGGAGGTACCACGCCAAGGGTTTGTATCACTAATGACTAAACCAACATTTCCTGAAGAAAGTTCAACAGAGGTAAGTTTTGATGTTAATTGAGTTATATTTAAAACATGTATTTGCTACCAAGGATTTAATATTAAATAGTATAAGTCTTACATCAATCTCATGTTCGCAAATATATACAGGTCAGAGTTGACATTGGTGGCATTGTCCCTTCACAACTAAAGACATATATTAGGTCTCCTAACCGCATGAGGAGACCGGGTGGTGAGGTACATGAGAGTTCAATTTTAAAAAAATATTTATTATTTTTTACTATGATTTTAAATTTTTATTTATTATTTGTAGAAACCATATAAATTAAGTAATCTAACTTGGTGTTTCACTTTTGTG
>MU227642.1:145882-159039 GCA_018584345.1 Thuja plicata
GTGTACATACTAATACACTTAGTATGTTGCACATATCATGTTTTTGATACTAATGTCAAAGGGGGAGATTGATGACATTAATTTTTCCATTAGTACACTTAGTGAAAAACATTGATAGAGATCACCGACAGTCTACAAAGATCACCGACGGACTACAGGTATTACTAGTGAACAACGAGCATACCCGACAGAACACAAAGGCCACAAGATAAATGCTAAGTATGGAATTGACAAGCATCACCAGTGACAAAAAGCATCACCAGCGAGGCAGTTTTGAGAAAAAAATGACAAAACAGAAAAGGCATACCCCACGACCAGTTCAAGAAAGGAACATCGATGACCAAGAAAACTGACTGTCAGAATCGACAGTCAGTTAAAGAACCTGCAAAAAGTGGATCTGAGTTTAACACGAAGGATAAAGAAATGTAATTATATTTATAGAGTTTTAATTTGTTTTATATCATAACTTGAGGGTCAAGCAAGCTTTATGTAAATGCTTTAAAGCATCCTAATGGATCTAAAACATATCTAACTAAAGATCAAGGTCAAGTTGTAAACCTTGGATCTAGACTTAACTTGCAAAGCGTGAATCAAGAATTGAGACAATAACTAGTATAAATAGATGTTCAACTCAATTGTGAAGTATGAATTCATTTTTTTTGATAGCCACGAAGAGAATCTAAGGAGCAGAAGGAAAAATTCATGCAAAGTTCATAAACATATCACATCAGTTATCAAGAACACACAGAGGCTACCGATGAGAAAATAAAGGTATTATACAATCATGGAAGGATGATTACTTATATGTATGAAGCTTAATATGATCTATTATTAGCAATTAAAGATTGCATACATCATCATATCAAAGACTTATGTAGTTTCATTCTAACAAGTGCATCACATCTAAAATCCTTTTGTAGAAGGTGGACTTAACAGTTCTTTACAAATCTCTTAATAGAGTGCACACTTAACAGTGTTGCTAAAGCTTCAAATGAAGTAGATCTTAATAGGTCTCCACTGTAATACTCCTAATAGGGTAGGTCATCAGAAGTGACCAATTGTAAGCCTTAACCAGCCCCTTCTTATCTGCAGATAGTGAAGTCTTGCGGGTAACAATCCCCACCATAGTTTTTACTTCCTAACAGGAGTTTTCTATGATATCATATCTTGTGTTATGTGTTATCTATTTTTATGAATGTTTCTATTATGGTTACATACTAAAATAACTTATGATATGGTTGCATATGCATAAAGAAATATGAACGGTTAGATAAGATATTTTACAAATGGATGATTAAGGGTTAATGGGCTAACTAGGAAAAGTTTTAGAGGTACTGATTCACCCCTCCCCTCTCAGTACATCATTCCAATATAATTCCAACATGAACATGTATTGAACGTAACCATAATCAACATGGAAAACCTTACAATGGGTTCCACTTACCTACTGAAGTGTGCCTGAAGGGTCATCTCTTTGCTTTAGGGTATTCAATATTGCTTCATGGTCAACAGTACTAATATTCCAAATTTCCTTTATCTTTGGTTTTCCTTGATGTTTTAGCAACTTAACATTGGCTGCTATAACAGGGTGTGAATACATGAGAATGGTTTTGTGCTTCTCATAGTCTTCAAACGCGGGAATACCATTATTTATAATAATGTATGTGCGCAACCATGTTCCCGCAACAACATGTGATCCTGTTGGATGTGTGAACATATCATCATCTATCATCATTTGTTCAAGTTTTTGCATTCCTCATACACAACGTGCTAACCAGTAATCTGATCTCTCATCATTCCCCTATGGTGCAACCAATGCAAAAACATGTCCTGGCTGTAGAAGATCTGAAAGATGGTCATAGTGAAGTGAACAATCCATGTCATCATTTATTATAGATAGTGTGACAGATAAAGGAGTTAGATAATGTGGAACCCACATATTGACCCACTCACTTGACTCACAGTGATCCCAATCACACTGAAGACACCATGGACAAAAACAAGCCAACTCTCATGTCCAAATGGTCTATGTACTAGCATTTGAGCTTCAAAATGAATGCATTTTTGAATACTCTTTCACAGTTTGACAATCTAACCTATCTCCAATTGTGCCCAACTCAACCAACCAAAATAATATGTGCATCGCTGAATCAAGAGTTGCCCCCTGTGATAATGCTGAAGTACACCAATCAACAATAGAACAAGCATCAAGGAGTTCTACACCTGAAATCCTCAATTTCCCCTTAACTATAGCTCTCTTTACACATGCACCTGCTCCATCATTCTCCCCTTTTCCATGACCATCCTAAAAAAAACTCCAAATATGAGGTACACCTCTCTCTACATGCATTCTACATAACCAATAAAACATACAAGCATTTTTGAATTGACCTATGCAATTATCTGACCAAATGAGATGTCTATCCATAGAAAGAACATTTTCCCGCAGCCACTCAAAATAGTTCTCAAAGAAATGTTGGACACACTCATGAGAGTGACATCTATCATCGCTCATATAAAAATGGTATTCTCAGATTATCTTTCAGTCATCTTCTGTACTATTAGGGGAATGTCTATATGTTATGTGCACAAAAATAGCAACCTAAATAGAATTGTAATATTGAGCTTGCAACTCATTTTGGGGCTTCAATGTATAGTTCTCTACAAAGTAAATGACTGATATAATAGTTCCAATTAGGAAAGTGTCCTTACAAATCCTCAATTGTTGATTCAACCACTAAGACCTGTGACTATGCCTTGCATACTTGTAAAAAAGATTATTCCTTAAATCTGAAATAAAATCAGCTACATTGCATTCTTTTGTAGCCAACTCACATCTAGAGCCTTCACCTTCACTTTTCAATGTATATTTAACAGTTTCATATACCTTTTTTTGGAAAATTGTCTTTCCAAAATCATGTTTGTAGCCCTCATGAAAACATGAAACAAACTTCACTAGCCCACCACACTCAGAGCACTTGTCATTTAAGCAATCTTGTTTATAAAAGAAACATCCATAATCTCTAGGACATAAAAAATGATCTAGCAAGTCTCTTGAGGATTTTGGAAGAGCACTTTCACCACACTCCTCCAACATTTCACTAGTATGCAAATTAAAATGAACAGTTCATAAAAATTTATGATGCATTGAAAACTCCACATGATATTTGCAATAACAGGTATTTTGAATCTTAAGAGGCAGACACAAAAAAGGCTTCAATTCTTCAAAATCTCTTTGTGATATTTTCAATGTTGGATGTGTCTCACAAATTTTTTTGAATAAAATTGTTTGACTCACCTCCAAATAATGTTTTGGATGCGGGGTGCGGTCTCGAATGCCAATTCTCAACTTCAAGACATCCTTCACATTTGGTGACACTCTTGAGTTAGATTGCCAAAATAGTTGAATTTGATCATTCAAATCATCGGTAAGCTTCTTATCACAACGTGGAAGTCTCCACCATAAGCACATGTATCATTTTGAAGAGGATCATCAAATCTTTCTCTTCTTGCAAGTGCTCTATCCAAAGTTTTACAATTTAGGTTCAAGTCAACACAAGTTTGTCTCATCAAACAAGCCTTTCTCAAATGATGAATTACTAGGGAGGTTGTAATAACCCTCCTATCATCTCTCTTTTGTTTTTCCTTGGTATTCTTCCCAATGGAATTGAGAGCACTAAAAAGATTTCTCAAAATAATAGCATTCTTCTCCTTTTTCTTGTTCACACAAATCTTCAACTTGGCTAGAATAGGTCTCATCTTCTGCATCTTTAACAACTGCATAAACAATTGACATTGCTCAACCAATGTGTTTTGGCTAAAAAATTGATCAAAATTTTTTGAAGCCCACAACCAAATGGTTCTTTCTGATCGCTTGCCATCAAAATTGCTCATTATGTTCTCATCAATTTGAAGTAACCATTTTTTTGTTCTTGAAGTTCTCAAATTTGAAGTTTGTACTTCTTCCGCACAAAGGACTTCATTTCTCATATATTTTGGAGATGTGTAATGCTGATTTGGTTCTTGTGCACCATTATCATTGTCAATTCCTTCATATTCAAATAGTGGATTATCATTGTCAATGTCCACACTTCCCTTTTCCACATCTACATGTTGTTAGTAATAATTGAGAGGCGGGGGGGGTGAATCACTGGCCTCAAAAATTTATCCTTTAAAATTTAATCCACCAATTAATACACCTCAGATTATTAAGTCCCTACAAGATGTATGCCTTTGAAATATAAAAAACTATCTGTCGGTTTACCTTGTCTGTCCTTATTCTCCTTGATTACCGATAAGCAGTAAAACTTATTTACTGATACTTAGTAAATATGCAGAGTATACCAATCAATCCATAAATGCATATTTAAAATGTAAAACAATAAAGTAATAAACCATACACTCATAACACAAGGATTTTAATGTGGAAACCCTGTTAAGGGAAAAACCACTGGGATTGGTACCCCAAATTTTCACTCTTCTGAAGTGAGCCCTAATAGGAGTCAACCCTGTTAAAGGTTACAAACACACAGTTAAGTATGACCTTGTTAGAGGATTTTTATACATAGGTTGTCACTAAGTATCTAGCATCTATGCTACCATCCTTGAATCAGCCTCTAGACTGTCAATAGGCTTTATGCTAATCTTACTAGCATCCTTGAATCAGCCTCCTTCTTAGACTATCAATAGGCTTTAGGTAAGACCGACGCTACTATCATGAGTCAACCTTTTTGGTAATCTGTTAGGATATACCTCAATTATAAAAGATTGTTAAGTCCTGCTCTGGTAAGAGGCTTAATGCTTCAATGGTTAAACTGAAACACAATGACCTGTTTCTAATGCAACTTGAATTGCAGATATTCAGATCTATTTATGTACAATACCTCTCTAATCAATGTATCAATTCAGTTCATTTTTACTTCACACTTTCTTCTCTATGATGTTGTGCTTCACTGTTCATCGGTGTCTACAAAATTCTTTAGCTCTCCCTTAGCTTGATTGATCAGGACTGTATGAAGTTTATCCTTCACCAGTTTTTCTTCAGCATGTTCTCTCAATTCACTCCCTTGTGTATCTGATTGCATGCAAAAATGAATTATGCTTGTCTCTTATATAGACATGATATTCCTTAATTCTTGGTTCTTGATTCTTGATTCTTTGCGTGAAAAACAATCCAGCCAAATTGATTTACGGCTTTAACTCCTGATTTATCTCATAGTTATCTTCTTACCAACTATATAAATCATCTTTAAATCACTTACTTAACTATGGTAGAATAAAACAAATAAAACAACCAGTTAATTCTATCCTTAAGCTCTGCCAGCTAGATATTTTTCCATTTTCTGATCTCTCTGTTCTGTCGGTCAATTCTACGGTTTGTCACCAGTGACAACTTCCAGTTTTGTTGGTGCAACTTCAATTAGCTTTGGGATCTCTGTCTATTGTTCATCATTAGATCTTTCTCATTGAGCATCCTTTGATTCTTCTTTGTTGGGCAACACTATCTTCTGCTTGTCGGGCATCACTATGACTTTATCTATGTCTTTACTGGTGGTGTGCACTCTGTCGGTGTTGTCTATCACTTAGTGAATACTTGACTCTTATGCATTTCTGAAAGCATAACCTCTATTCCATTGATTCTTTTAAGTCTTTGGAATTATGTATATGACCATACAGATGATATCAAGTTGACATCAATGACAATACAAACCATTAACTGATTTAATGTCTTGCATCATTTTCAACTTAACATTATCAAACATTCAATCAATTACATGTCATCAATCTCTCCCTTTGGCATTGATGGCAACACACTATATTATAATACTATACTATTTCTGATACAACATAAAATATAATTGTTGAGATTCATCAAATTACCAAACAGTTTGTTTTAATAACTGATAAAAATGTCTGACCATCGGTATGCTCTATGTAAGCTTAGATTTGTTTCTTGTAGCTTTTCTGTTTCTTCTTCTCATGTGTTGTATCCTCTGTCTGTGTCAATTTCTCTCTTGACTATTCTTCTTCTTTGATGTCTTTGTCTTTTATTTGCAACTTTGATATAAATTCTCTCCCTATGGATATGATCTATCCCTGTTTGGAGTAATCTGATAATGAATAGTTTCTGATGATAATATGGATACATTCTCTCCCTTTGACATTAATGCCAAAAAAATATTTTCACAAATATTTCTTCATCCATAATATATTCCTTGAATTTTCCTTATCCATCATCAATATAAAAATTTGCTCTGGTGCTTGGTTTCTGATACATACCTTTCTGTATATAGATGTAGCTTTAAATTTTAGCTTCTGCTTGCATCAATCATGAATGATATTTTGATAATATATGGCTGATATAGTTTTTAGTCCTTTTACTGACTGGTAGACATGGGTTTGACCCCTAGTATTTTTCTCAGGTACTCAAATATATTCTTGGGCAGTGCCTTGGTAAAGATATCAGCCAATTGTTCTTTTGATTGCACATATTCAAGTATCACTTCTTTTCCTTGAGCTTGTTCTCTTAAATAATGATACTTTATGGAAATGTGTTTAGTCTTTGCATGCATGACTAGATTTTAGGAAATATTTATTGCATTGGTGTTATCACAATAGATAACTACTGGCTCTATGATCTTCATATGCATACCTTCCAGCAACTGTTTGATCCATGCAATGTTTGAGAAGTTTATAGCAGAAACAACATATTCTGCTTCTGCAGTAGACTAAGAGATGCATCCTTGTTTCTTGCTAATCCATGTGACAAGTCTGTCACCCATAAAGAATGCTCCTCCATTCATTCTCTTTCGGTCATCAAGATTTCCAGCCCAATTAGCATCCGTAAACACTTTCAGTTCAAATTTTCCTTCCTTTTTATACCACAACCCAAATTCCTCGGTATTCTTCAGATATCTTAGAATTCTTTTCACAACAGTTATATGTGATTCCCTGGGGTTAGCAAAAAATCTAGCAATAATTCCTACTGCATGTGCAATATCTGGTCTAGTGTGTACAACATACATGAGTTTTCCTATTATTGATCTGTATAGAGTCTGATTTACCTCTGTTTTCTTGTCTTCCTTTGTTAATTTGCATCTAGTAGCCATTGGTGTTCCAACAGGTTTGGAATCTTCCATATTGAATATTTTTAGAACTTCTTTGATGTATTTGGACTGTGTAATGAAAATACCTTCACTTTGTTGAATGATCTGTAGACCAAGAAAAAACTTGATCTCTCCAAACATAGACATCTCAAATTCTTTGCTCATCTCATCAGTGAATGATTTGCATAGCATATCATTTCTTCCAAATATGATGTCATCAACAAATATTTCAGAAATCAAAGTGTTAGCATTAGTATCTTCCTTCAAATAAAGATTACTATTTTCACTAGTCCTTATGAATCCAATACTAATTAGATAGGAATGAAGTCATTCATACTAGGCTCTAGGAGCTTGTTTCAATCCATACAAGGCTTTATGAAGTCTACATACCATGTTCCTCTTGTCTAGATCCACAAACCCTTCTGGTTGCTCAATGTATACCTCTTCTTCAAGTATTCCATTTAGGAATGCTGACTTGACGTCCATTTGATATACTTTGAATTCTTTGTATGCAGCATAAGAAAGTATAATTCTTACTCCTTCTATCCTAGAAACGGGTGCAAAGGTTTCTCCATAGTCTATACCTTCCTCTTGTGCATACCCCTTGTATACTAGTCTTGCTTTGTTCCTTGTGACTTCTCCATTCTTGTTCAGTTTGTTCCTGAATATCCATTTTGTACCGATGACATTCTTGTCATCTGGTCTTGGCACAAGTGACCATGTCTTGTTCTTCTCAATCTGTTCAATCTCATCATTCATAGTATACAATCTTGTTGCAGTCTTCTAGTTCTTTTGTGCTTTCCAGCTCATTCTTTTCTACAAATTCATCAATCTTCACATTTGCACTTTCAACTATTTTGTTAGAAGCCTTGATTAGACATTTAAAAGCTTTATTTTTGGTAGAATACCTAGAAAATAACCTTCATCACTTTTGGCGTCAAGCTTCCCATTTCTATCATCTTTTAAGACATAACATTGACTTCCAAATATTTTGAAGTAACTTACATTGGGTGTTTTACCATACCATAGCTCATAAGGAGTCTTCTTTGAGTCCTTTCTCAATTGTACTCTATTAAGTGTATAAACAGTAGTGCTAACAACTTCTCTCCAGAAGATTTGGATGATGTCCTTCTCTATCATCAGTGTTCTTGCACAATCAATTATTGATCTATTCCTTCTTTCAGCAATCCCATTTTGTTGTGGTGTTCTTGGTACAAAAACCTGTCTTTTTATACCATGCTCATTACAGAAATTAGTGAATTCATCTGATATAAATTTTCCTCCTATGTCTAATCTCAAACATTTCAAATCCTTACCACTTTGTTTTTTTGCCATAGCCTTGTACCATTTAAACATCTTGAATGCTTCAGATTTTTCTTTTAGAAACATGACTGTCATCATCCTAGAGTAATCATCAACAAAGATAATAAAGTATCTATCTCCATAATAGCTCTTTTTCCTCATAGGTCCACATAAATCAGTATGGACTAATTCTAGAATATCATCAGATGTATGGGTTTTTCTTTTAAAACTAGACTTTGTTATTTTACCTTTTTGACAATTCTTGCACATGATGTTGTCTGTCTTTGTCATCGTCGGTAAGCCTCTTACGCTGATTTTCCTGCTTATTTTCATCATGTTGTCAAAATTCACATGACACAACCTTTTGTGCCACATCCATATGTCTTCATTTCTAGTCATCAAGCAAGCGGGATTAGTATCATTCAGATAGAATAAGTTACCTTTGGTTTGTTCACCAGTACCAATCAATTTTCCTGATTCATTGAAGATCTTTGCCTTCTTGTTCTCAAATGCTACTCTGTGACCTTAATTATTCAGCTGAGAAAAACTCAACAGATTCTAATTCAATCCTTTTACCCAATAAGCATTTTCACATTTAATCAAGTTATTCAACATTACTGTTCCTTTACCTTCAATTTGACAAGGTGAATCATTCCCCATTCTTACTGTACCACCTTTATAGTATTCAAAAGTATTAAACTTTTCTTTGTCACCGTTCATATGGTGAGTGTAGCTACTATCTATAATCCAGATACCATTCTTACTAATTTTAGATATGAGTGCAGTTTCTTCATACCTTTCATCTTCATCTGAATCATCTTTCACAGCTACAAATACTATCTCAATATCATCATCCGGTTCGGTGTCAGTATCTTCATCTTTACAAGTAGCTAGATAGCTATCCTTCTTTATTTTGTCCTTGTAATCTTGGGTATCACTTATTTCTGATCATCGGTAACCTCTATAATCTTTTTTATCACCTCTGTCAGATTTCTTCTCAAAAGATCTATTATCACTTCTGTCATCTTTTCTTTTGTTAGGACATCTTGCAGCAAAGTGTCCAATTTCTTTATAATTAAAACATACAAGTGGTAACTTGCCTTTATATTTGCCTTTGCCTCTTAGCATTCTTCTCGCCATGAGTGCTTCAATTTCATCTAGATCTTCTTCTTCACTTTCATTTTCACTATCTCTTCTAGATGAGTGTCTCTGAGTAGATTTTCTTATTCTCATAGAAGACTTGAATGCAGACTCTAAACTAGGTAAGACACTATTATCAAAGTTGTTCATCTCAAATGAAATCAGTCTACCAATCAGGCTATCAAGAGTGACTGTATTTTTTGCTACTGCTCTCATTTCTTGAATAGCAGAGACTCTAATAGCATATATGGGAAATAGGGTTCTTAAGATTTTACTTACCACTGTCTCCTCTTCAAGTGTACCTCCAACACCTCGTATAGCATTGACTACTTCTTTTATTCTTGCGATGTATTGAGTGATGTTTTCACCTTCTTTCATTTTGAGATCATCAAACTTCCCCCTAAGGCTTTCTGCCTTAGCTCTCAAAACATTTGCATCACCTCCATGTACAAGCTTCAACTTGTCCCACATTGTTTTTTCATTTTTGCAATCTTTGACATCCTCAAATTCAGCATCAGAGAGTGAGGCTGAAAGCTCTATAACCATGCAGTTATGTTCATGTTTTACTCTCAATTTATCTACCGTCAATGGTCCTATAGGAAACACATATGCAGTATCTAAGTATTGAGTAATATCATTGCCAATACCTGATAAGTGAAGCTTTGTTCTGCTTTGCCATGAAGCAAAGTTGTCCTTGTTCAACTTGAGCACATCTCGTCTGTTCATCTTGTGATCTTTACTTAGGTCTTGAAACCTTCCTTCTAAGCACACAAGCTCTGATACCAATTGTTAGTAATAACTGAGAGGGGGGGTGAATCAGTGGCCTCAAAAATTTATCCTTTAAACTTTAATCCACCAATCAATACACCTCAGATTATTAAGTCCCTACAAGATGTATGCCTTTGAAATATAAATAAATGTCTGTCGGTTTACCTTGTCTATCCTTATTCTCCTTGATTACCGATAAGTAGTAAAACTTATTTACCGATACTCAGTAAATATGCAGAGTATACCAATCAATCCATAAATGCATTATGAAATGTAAAACAATAAAGTAATAAACCATATACACATAACACAAGGATTTTAACATGAAAACCCTATTAAGGGAAAAACCACTGGGACCGGTACCTCAAATTTTCACTCTTCTGAAGTGAGCCCTATTAGGAGATAACCTTGTTAAAGGTTACAAACACACGGTTAAGTGTGACCTTGTTAGAGGATTTTTATACATAGGTTGTCACTAAGTATCTGGCATCTATGCTACCATCCTTGAATCAGCCTCTAGACTGTCAATAGGCTTTATGCTAATCTTACTACCATCATTGAATCAACCTCCTTCTTAGACTATCAATAGGCTTTAGGTAAGATCGATGCTACTATCATGAGTTAACCTTTTTGGTAATCTATTAGGATATACCTCAATTATAAAAGATTGTTAAGTCCTGCTCTGTTAAGAGACTTAATGCTTCAATGGTTAAACTGAAACACAATGACCTATTTCTAATGCAACTTGAATTGCAGATATTCAGATCTATTTATGTACAGTACCTCTCTGATCAATGTATCAATTTAGTTCCTTTGTACTTCCCACTTTCTTCTCTGTGATGTTGTGCTTCACTATTCATTGGTGTCTGCAAAATTCTTTAGCTCTCCCTTAGCTTGATTGATTAGGACTGTATGAAGTTTATCCTTCACCAATTTCTCTTCATCATCTTCTCTCAATTCAATCCCCCGTGTATCTGATTGCATGCAGAAATGAATTATGCTTATCTCTTATATAGACATGATATTCCTTAATTCTTGGTTCTTGATTCTTGATTCTTGGCGTGAAAAATAATCCAGCGAAATTGATTTACGGCTTGAACTCCTAATTTATCTCATAGTTATCTTCTTTCCAACAGTATAAATCATCTTTAAATCACTTACTTAACTATGGTTGAATAAAACAAATAAAACAACCAGTTAAGTCTATCCTTAAGCTCTGCCAACTAGATATTTTATCATTTTTTGATCTCTCTGTTCTGTCGGTCAATTCTGTGGTTCATCGCCGATGACAACTGCCAGTTCCGTCAGTGAAACTTTAGTTAGCTTTAGGATCTCCATCCATCGGGCATCATTGGATCTTTCTCGTCGGGCATCTTTTGATTCTACTTTGTCGGGCAACATTGTCTTCTGCTCGTCGTGCATCACTGTGACTTTATCTTTGTCTTTACCAGTGGTGTGCACTCCGTCGATGTTGTCTTGCACTTAGTGAATACTTGACTTTTATGCATTAATGAAAGCATAACCTCTGTTCCATTAATTCTTTGAAGTCTTTGGCATATGTATATGACCATAAAGATGATATCAAGTTGACATCAATGACAATACAAACCATTAACTGATTTAATGTCTTGCATCATTTTCAACTTAACATTATCAAACATTCAATCAGTTACATGTCATCACATGTTCATTTTCAAAACCTACATTTTCATCTTCAATCCCTACTTTCTCATTTTCAATATTATTGTCATAAATCATTTCAAATTCATGTTCTTCTTCACTTGAAACCACATTTAAGGGTGGGCCTATGCCCACATCTTAATTAAAATTTAACATGCCTTGTCTCTTATTCTGATGGGAAACCCTATCCATTTATCTATACACTTCAATCTCTTCATTTGCGAGCTTCCTCTTTCATTTATGCTTTCAACGACTACTACTCCCCACGGTGAGACCAAAAAGGCGATGCAACCTTTGATAATATAGAGATTCCAACAAAAAAGTTCAAAAAAATGTTTTTTTGTCTTTCACAACTGATATCCCGTGAATTTCTCTGCAAAAAATGTGCTTCTTGGACAGGGACCCAGGGAATCTATTTTTTCTTTTGGATACCAATTAGGCATATCAAAAATATGATATTATCGTATGTCTAATATTATCAGATATCTGATATTATCCTATATCCGATATCTCCCGCCCAAAATTGGATTAACGCTTTTCATTTTCATCCTATTTTTATTTTACTTTATGTATTACTATTATATTTAAATAATATATTAATGTTATATTAATATTAATATTATATTAATATTAATATTATTATTATATTAATATTATTATTATATTAATATTAATATCATATTAATATTATTATTATATTAGTATTAATATTATGTTAAAATATTATATTAATATTAATATTTATATTAATATAAGTAGAAGTAGAGAGAGTGAGAGACCCCAATTGACCCATTTGAATGCTCAAGTGAGAGAGAGAGAGAGTAGAAGTAGGAGAGAGAGTAGGAACTCTAGAGAGAGAGAGGTCCTACAACCCCAAGGCATCCTACAACCCCTTAAGACACACTTGAGCATTCAAATGGGTCAAAAGGGGTCATGAGGTCTTCCTAGGGATCCTAGTATGCCTTATCACGTACTAGGACACCTAGGAAGACCCCATGACCCCTTTCAACCTATTTGAATTCTCAAGTGTGTCCCAAGCAGTCCTATGACCCCTTAAGACATACTTGAGCATTCAAATGTGTCGAAAGGGGTCATGGGGTCTTCCTAGGGGTCCTAGTATGCCTTATCACGTACTAGGACCCCTAAGAAGACCCCATGACC
>MU227642.1:161143-174598 GCA_018584345.1 Thuja plicata
TTGAATGCTCAAGTGTGTGCCAATGGGTCCTCTGACCCCTTAAGACACACTTGAGAATTCAAATGGGTTGAAAGTGGTCATAGGGTCTTCCTAGGGGTCCTAGTACACCTTATCATGTACTAGGACCCTTAGGAAGACCCCATGACCCCTTTGAACCTATTTTCATGCTCAAGTGTGTCCCAAGAGGTCCTATAACCCCTTAAGACACACTTGAGCATTCAAATGGGTCAAAAGGGGTTTGTCATGCCCAAAAATAGGGCAAAACACACACACGATTTTTTTTTTAAAAACACATAAGGACGCACAACTAACAATGGTTGAGTTGGAAAGGTATTAGCAAGGTAGATTTCACCTTTGAATTACAAGGTATAAACACAGACTGAATAAGGGTCATGCCACAAATAGATGCAGAATTGGGCATCAACTTGTTCCACGGGTTCTATGAATGTTGACTCAGGTTGACGTAACTCTGATTCCATATTTAGAATCATGATGGTAGTTAGTGGTTAAGAACATATGTTTATCTAGGTTTCCCTAATCCTTACTTACCCCTAATCTAGATTACAACTTAATCCATTCACATCTAGCTCTAGCTTTCTTACAACATTATCTACTAGTACAAAACCTAGTCAAATTAATATTCTACTCTTTTTTTTATCAACATCATTAGACATGCTTAAAATTTACGAATAATTTCACAATACCAACAACTATTAATTAAAATCCAATAGTTGAAATCAAATATGATTCCCTAACCTACCAACATCATTAATAAAATTATTCCCTTATAATGAAAACACATGCATTCCTAATCCATCAATTCCTAACATACAACTTAAATTAACCTTTCTATTAGACATTTAAAATATCCCTTAATTCAGAATTTAAATTAACTTTTAATTTAAAATGAGCATAACCCCTAACCCCTTGAACACAAGAGCAATATAATCTCCCTTTTTTTTGAAAATAAAATAAAATTTAGCATTAACTATACAATTTAATCAATTGAGCAAATCCATCTCTCTAATAGACTAAACAATACTTTAGACAAAATTTTCTAATAATTTGATTCACAAATCTCACAATTATAAATTAACCTAAACAACTAATGTTACGTATCCATTTAATATTATTAACTATTATATTGATAAATGGTTCCAATATCAATTAAAATTAAAACATGATAATAAATCCATCCATCCTCAAAACACTAAAGTTATCTACCTAATGAATTATGCTCCATCATAGAATTAGTTTATATATGCCTAAAATACTACACAATTTAGGATTAAAACAAAAAGGAATTAGACTCCATTTACTAAATTGAATATCTACTAATTTACTTGTTAATCTAACCTAACCATCAATTAATCTCTAACTAACCTACTAGCTCATTAATCTAACCCTCCACTAACCACTAATCCTAACTATCCACTAACTTATAATTTACCCTTTTTACATTACAAGTCCAGTGCATAGGGGTTTGAATCTGTAATGGGGAGACTGCAGGATGACATGACATGCATTGGGGCCCACCCTACAGCCTACCTAATTCCCTCCCCAAGGATTTTTCAAGGCATAACATAGCCTCCAAAAAGGTGGCATGGTTTGCAAGGGGGAGATGAAGGTATATGCTGATGTGGCCCACCAACCCAAGTACCCCATCCTAATGGAAAATTTTGCATGACAAGGGTGAGACAAAAGAGAAGGTGGCATGGTTTTTTTTGAGTAGGGAGATGTTAAGTTCCTAGGGCCCACCAGCATGTCCCTTTTTCCCAAGGTGAATTTTGATAGGGAGGGAGGAGTTGACTTGGCTGAAAAGTTATATGACATGTCAAAAGACATAAAGGGGATGCAAGGAATATGGTGCAGACTCAGGGGAGTAAGAGAACATATAAATAGCCCCAAAATTATTTAATCATTTAAAAACTTTACATAGTCTAATATCCCATGCAAGAGATAAAGAGGTAAGGTGGGGCCCATGGGAAAAGGCAAAAGCAAGGTGAGTTTATCTTAGATTAAGGGATTAAATTACATGGTTATGCTAATGAGTTTTGATTACAAATTTGATTAGAGGGAAAGCACATTATAAAAGGAATATTCTCTATGGTAAGGAGAATATTTCCTTTTCCATACAAATTTCAAAGAGCATTTTTGCTCTAAATCTGGAAAGTGCTATGGGCTTTGTTTGATATAAGCTCTTTCATTTTGTTTACTTGCTTCATTTTTTGCAAAATATCATAGTGTGCATTAGGATTGATTTATAAAGGCAATATACTAAAAAGACTAATAATATTAGTTGATTTCTATATTATCATATTAACTAGTTTGATTTTTTGTTGTTAACAAGGTTATTTCTTCCTCTCAAGAGCTGCAATTGAAATGGAGATTTTTTTTTGTGTTTGAAGAGAGTTGAATCTATGGAGGTGTCAAGATGCAAAATTTCTTAAGATTGTAGGGAATGAAACTATAATATTTTTCTTCTCTTTCAAAATTGGGTATCCTTCTATACATGGATGATTAAAATACAATATTCATGAACTAAGGATTCTATTTTTTATATTCATGAACTTCTTTTCTTTTAGAAATTAAAATGCAATATTCATGAACTAAGGATTCTATCTTTTACACCATGGTAATCTTACAATCTACATTTCAACATCCTCAAGATGATAAATTTACACAATACTTAGATGATACACAACATATTTTCCTTTAATAAATCATTACATAAATAAATATATCTCTCCACATCTAGCTTGAGAAGCTTCAAATTTGAACATTACAACAATCAACAAAAAAAAATTTCAATACAAAAATGACTATGCAACATTGAAGTTGCTTACACACAACTACCCCCAAATAGGGATTTCTTTCAAGCTTCTTACACCATCTTCATGAATTCAAAAACCTACAAATTTCATGAGGGATACCATGGGAAACTCACCTCCCAACCAAGGCCTCAAGGAGGCCACCCCCGAGCTTGGAGAACCAAGGCTAAACAAGATTTCACATCCAAATTCTTACAACATTTTATATGCACAAAAACATCAATAAACTTCCAATCAAGGTCTCACAAATGAGTTTTACAAACCCATTGAACTAGGGTGAAGGTGAGATTTTCCAAGGAGGAGAATACCATTATAATTTCTAAATTTCTCAACAAGAGTTTTTCTCCATGCCTCTCCAAGGCTACATTGACATTCCTTCCATATACACATTGGCCATTTCTATGCCAAAACATAATATTTCCAACATGGCTTCATGGAGCCCATACTCCGTGAAATTATCCCTTTTCTCCAAGAGAAGAGACTCTCACTACAATGGAGAGCCCAACTAACCCCTTCACCCAAGGCCACTTCTTCCCTTCCCAAAGAGTGAGTAATGCCTTAACTCCCATGAACAACACTCCCAATCCAAAAGAACAATAGTTGATACAAAAATCCAAATGCATTCCCAACCCAACACATGACAACAAAATTTATATACTACAACACTATACAAGATTACATACATAATCCCATACAGATTTTATATTCATAAAACAATAACATCCAAATATTTTTGCAACAAAACAAGCACTTCATGGCAAGGGAAACCAACCTTCCAAATGTTTTATGACAAAATAAAACTTGAGGAGAGCACAAATCCTTATCCTTCCTCTTTCCAAAACCCTAATTGTCTCTAAAATTAGAGAGTGGGTTAACACCCACTAAGTCTCCCAAAACCCTCTAAAAAGACCCCCAAAACTGTACTCAAGAACTAGTAATAATGAGACATGACAACTAGCCTTTTTGTCTCCCCTCTTAATGTGAGTTTAGAAAGGAATGTGGGACAAGTTAGATGCATGAGACCATCTCTATTTTCGCCACTTTTGAAATGTAGGCATTTTAGAGAGTCATAATGGTGACCTAGGTTTCTCTCATAGGTAAAAACTAGCCCTAACCCAAGGTACCCCCTTAGGTTTAACTAATTTAGATAAAAAAATACACTCTAGGGTCACTTTTAATCCCTCCAAAGTACCCCTAATATTTAAATCCGAGTTCCAACATGATGTGATCCCTACAAGGCATCTATATGCAAGTGATTAATATAATATCATATAAGGTTAAGTGATTCTTGCCTAAACCCTAAATGACATGTCACTATTCACATGGACAACACAAGTGTCAAGTGACACCAAATAAAATACACATCACATTCACAATGACATGTCCAAACAACAACATAAATTTAAACTATTAACACATATTCAGATTACATTTACAACGAGGTTTCAACCTCTTATTGGATTAAACCTTGGCTTACTCAATTCACATGTGTTTAGCCCTGATTCTCTGAAAAATTCCATGGTTCCCTTTTCTTGCACACTAAACTTCGAGCATCAGTAGTCCAAGATGATAAAATTACATGTAATATACATTTCCTATTCATAATTAGCAACATTAATCTATAAGCAGAATTAAGCCCTTAATTGAAATTTTCAAACAGAAATGTTTAAAACATAAGAATTCCTTAATCACCATGACAAAACATCCATGACTTAGTCAATTCTACTCATGATTCGATCTTCTCATCAATTCACTGATCTAAACATATATAATCAAAATCAACCACTTGTTCTAGGTCTAATCCATATCAAAATGTAATCTACACAATATAATCACCATCATAACATAATATCACGAGTCTCTGTCAGGATAACAAAAAGTGTATCAATGTATCAAAATATAAAGTGTCAAAGTGTGATCGAGCAGTAAAGCTGTGATGGGTTGGGGTGAGGCCCTCACAGGGTCATGGGGTCTTCCTAGGGGTCCTAGTATGTCTTATCATATACTAGGACCCCTAGGAAGACCCCATGACCCCTTTCAACCCATTTGAATGCTCAAGTGTGTTCCAAGGGGTCTTATGACCCCTTGGAACACACTTGAGAATTCAAATGGGTTGAAAGGGGTCATGGGGTCTTCCTAGGGGTCCTAGTATGCCTTATGATGACATTAATTTTTCTATTAGTATACTTAGTGAAAAATATTGATAGAGATCATCGGTACAAGTATTACCGGCAGACTACAAGCATTACCAGCAAATAACGAGAATACCTGAAAGAACACAGAGGTCATGAAAAATGTTAAGTATGGAGTTGATCGATGAACACTGACAAGTGTTGCACCAATGAAGTGAACAGGACATCACCGACGGGTCAATAACATAACATTGAGAACATCACCAACGACACAGTTTTGAGAACAAAACAAATGAAATAGAAAAGGCATACCTGATGACCAGTTCAAAAAAGGAACATCGATGACAAAGAAAACTGACCGTCAGAACCGACAGTCAATTAGAGAACCCAAAAATAGTGGATCTGAGTTTTACACGACGAATAAAGCAATGCAATTCTATTTATAGAGTTTTATTTTATTTTAAATCATAACTTGAGGGTCAAGCAAGCTTTATGTAAATGCTTTAAAGCATCCTAATGGATCTAAAACATATCTAACTAAAGATCAAGGTCAAGTTGTAAACCTTGGATCTAGAGTTAACTTGCGAAGCATGAATCAAGAATTGAGCCAAAATCTAGTATAAATAGATGTTCAAATCAATTATGAGTTATGAATTCATTATTGTTGATAGCCACGAAGAGCATCCAAGGAGCAGAAGGAAGAATTCATGAAAATTTTAGAAATAGATCACATCAGTTGTCAAGAACACATAGAGGCTACTAAAGAGCAAACAAAGATATTATACAATCATGGAAGGATGATTACTTATTCATAGGAAGCTTTATTAGATTTGTTATCATCAATTAGAGATTGCATACATCATTCGATCAAAGACTTATGTAGGTTCATTCTAACAAGTGCATCACATTTAAAATCTTTTTGTAGGTGGACTTAGCCATTCTTTACAAATCTCTTAACAGAGTACACACTTAGCAATGTTGCTAAAACTTCAAACAAAGTAGATCTTAACAGGTCTCCACTGTAATACTCCTAACAGGGTAGGTCATTAGAAGTGACCAATTGTAAGCCTTAACCAACCCCTTCTTATCTGTAGATAGTGAAGTCTTGTGGGTAACAATCTCCATCGCAATTTTTACTTCCTAACAAGAGTTTTCTGTTATATCATATCTTGTGTTATGTGTTATCTATTTTCATGAATGTTTCTTTTATGGTTACATATTAAAGAAATTATGATATGATTACATATACATAATGAAAGATGAAAAGTTAGATAAGATACTTTACAAACTGATGATTAAGGGTTAATGGGCTAACCAAGAAAAGTTTTAGAGGTACTGATTCACCCCTCCCCTCTCAGTACATCATTCCAATATAATTCCAACAATTGGTATGAGAGCTAAGTCTCTTTCCTGAAAAGATTAAAGACTTGAGAGAAAAGATCAAAGCAATGGAAAAGTACAGACTTGACATGACTATTGAGAATGATCAGTTATAGATGCAAATAAACTATGAGTAGTATAAAGAGGTGAGAATCAAACTGATAAAATTTCTTGATGAAAGAAAGATTATGGCAACCAGGCTGAATGAGAAAGACTACAAAGAATTGGAAATACAAGATTACTTTGATATAGAAGAATCATCAATGAGCAAAGCTTCAGACGCATCAGTAGAAGAAATTACAAGTCTACAAGAGGTCAATCTACATCTGACAGATCAAATCAAGATGTTGTAAATCGGTCAAGAGACTCAAATGGTGAAAATGATTGATGTCATGAATGATGCAAGAAAAGCTGAAAATGAAAGAACACTAGCCATTGATGATAGGAGGAAAATTACAGACAAGAAAAATAATCAGAGATTCAAAGACTTACTGAGCATCACCATGAGGTTACAAACCAGATTATTCTTATGAGTCAAGAAGCAAACAGATTAAATACAGAACTCATTGAAAGAATACAGATCATTGGTGAGCTAAGAGAAGAGAATGAAAAATTGAAGCATGAAATCAAAGTCCAAAATCAACACAACGAATTGATCAAAAAGGCTGAAGATAGCAACAAAAGGATGAATGATTTTCTTGATGGACAGAGAAGAGTTAACAACTACACAGGATTAGGGTACAATGAGAATGGTGAATCTTCTAGTCAACCAGATCAGAGGAATGCTTTCACAACCCCAAGATCCAAGAATTTGTCATCCAATCACTGTGAAAAACCAGGCCACACCTCAAACACTTGCAAAAGCAAAATGAAAGGTATTTCTCAAGCACAATCTACTTTTATTGGTAATTGTTATAAATGTCAAAAGAAAGGACACAAGGTACATGAGTGCATATCCAAAGTGACAAATCCAAAGAGAAAAACCTAAATGGACAAGTACTGTCCTACATGCAAGATGAATGGGGATACACATAAGGAATGATGGAAAAAGAACAACAAAGCATGGACACCAAAAGAAACTGATAAAAGCTACAAACCAACAAGAGTAGGTAACTCATATGTTTGGGACTATAACACATGGGTAAATTGCATAGCATGTGGAAGGTATGGTCATATTGCTGCCAACTGTATGAGAAAGTGGACCATAAGGTCAAGAGGTTGGACCAACCTAGGTATGGCATGTTTACATTGTCATAAGGTTGGACATGTGATAAAATATTGCAAAGACCGATTGACAGACTCAAATACACATCCCAATAGAAATAACATTGATGACACCAGAAGAATGAGAAACAAGATGTGGGTAAAAGCCACAAACACTGAAGGTGCTGGAAAAAGCAATGCAAATGGTGACACCTCATCCAATGGATCTAGTGACATCACTATATCCAACTAGATTACACAAGTAAGTATGGAACTGCATTATGACAAGTTACATTATACATTGGCTCCATCACACATAGTTCATATTGTAATATTAGCATGAATAAAGATGCAATATATTGTTATTTCCTAAACTATTGAAAAGAAACCATCAGTTATTAGGCATAATTTGCATCAGTGAATACACACAGAAAAGTTAGCACTACTTACCGGAATGTATCGGTCATTACACAAGCTAAGTGTAAACCAGCGGATATCGGTGAACGTTGAATCAACAAAAGCTATCTTCGCAACCTCACCGAAAATCATCGGTGAAGTATCCAAAACCACTAGCAACCTCGATGCTTTGCACAGACAGCAAAGATGTTATGAATGTCTCTACCGACAAAATTAGTCTTCATAAACTGATGAGTTGGTAAGCATTAATACAACTTAGGGAGAAAAAAGGTTATAAAAGCCCGACGAGTAAACTCATTTTTGCACCCATGATTTTTCGAGCAGAGTAAAGAAGACCAGAGTGATTTAAGAGCAATTTAGAAAGTGACATAGCAGAACTCATTTTGACACAAAGCATTCACATTCACAGGCAATCATAGAGAATCCGTAAGTAATAACACTCACCGACCGCACTGTCTTATTTGCAAAAAGCCCTAAATTTCTACAAACAAGATGGCATCAACTTCTAGAGTTGAGAAAATTAAGGATGATAAGAAGAAATCCTTCAAGCTTGTCATCAAAGGCTCGTGTGTTGAACCTAAATACAAGTTACACCCTGAAATAGCTTCACAACCTGACGGTTCCAGAGCATTCTCTAGAATCCCACCTAGGGTTTTACCTATAGAGGACGTAAGGTCCTATATTCATTGTAAGATCTCAAAAATAGGAGATCTAGACCTAGATAATGTCGATAGGGAACTATGTGATGATGTTGGAAAGCTCAAAGAAGAGCACAAACACTTGGAAGTAAAGGGACTCACAAATGCATTACATTTTCCCAAGGTCTTCAAAACATAATGGATAAAGATTATTCTTAGCAAAGTTCATAACAAGACTCTATAGCTAAATAAGCCAAAGCCAATAAAAAATCATGTTATTCATGCCATCACAGGTTATCCTACAACCAATAAACCACAGGCTCACAAGCACCCATCTCTGGCAAAAGTGGAAAAACTGACTGGTGCTAAATCAGATAAAAGAGCACTAAAGGTCAACACCATTACCGACGTAGAGATGAATTTTGGAGCATGTTTTTTTGGATATAAGATCTTCCAAGCAAGCCAAATGAATAGCATATCTAGTACTGCTATGAGCACATCATACAAGATTATCAAACAGGGGAAGAAGATGGATCTTGCAGAGATCATGTTACATCAATTGGAGGAGAACATTTTCACAATAAGGTCTTCAAGGAAAAACACTTGTAAGTTTTGTTCCCTCATAATGTACATATTCTTTCATTTTGAAGAATACTTTCCTTCCATAGGAAAATTTGTGTGGGACACAAGCAGACCCATAACCATTTAGATAGGTGAATTCATAGAATCACTAGGAACAGATTTTGATAATGTTATGTGTTGGTCCTTTTTCTTGCTGTCACAAAAATAATCCCCAGAGGGTTCACTCTATTTATCCCTGACACTAATCAAGCATAGGACAAGACAACAGTAACAAGGTCTTGAGACCTCCTGCACTTTGAGCTTCCACAGACTTGGGCGGGATTACCCTTGAAAGCTTAGAATAATGAAATTACTAAATTATTCTAATTTTGATATTGGTGGAATTACAGAGAATAATCACTATAAATTTTACTAAAATAGACCAAACTGAAAGTAAAGATTGATTTTTAATGGTGATAATCATTTAACTGAACAAAAAATAGACCAGTGCTCAATCTGAGGGCATGGAGTCATCTGTGAATAATTTTAACCAGCATGATTGAAGACTAAACTTAAGGCAATTACAGGATCTGACACAAACATAGATATACCTTATATATCTACCTCAGTACATTTAGCCAGACTAATCGATCAGATTCATTAGCTACCCTGAACTTTGTTGAATTATCTCTAAGGTATATTCTCTCCTTGAAAGAACCCTAGAAGTATTTCATATATCTTCCTTACAAACATATAAATTGAAAATTCTCCTTGAACATCCAATTTAGACAAAATTCTGAATACTAAAATGAAGACAGAAAATCCAATAAATGCTTCAGAAACTGTGATTAAATTTCATTCAAAAGTCATCATCAATTATTACATTCAACAGAGATTTCTCCAGAAAGATCAGATATATTGCAATGGACTTAGTATTATTTTCAGATAGCAAAATGACCATCATCCTCCCAGTAGTCTTGGAATCCTTTTATAGCACAAGGATGCAACAAGATACAGACATCTGGGAAGAATAACTCAACTGCGTGTAACAAAATTCTACAACTGAACATAGGTGGCAGCTAATTAACAAGGTTTGTTTTTCGTGGCTTAACCATACTTGATTCATCCTTTCTACTTCCCATCTATTCTTCTTTGATGGTAGGCTAATCAAAAGGTAACAGCTTCCATCTCACCTGGCATTCATGGCAATTCTAGTCTCAAACACGTATTTTACCATGTCTCTTTCTGTTTTGCACCATTTTGTGCTCTATTTTCTGTTTCATGCGAGTAACTCTTTAGCTAGAGCAGGGCAATTTGAATAGGAGACCCTTAAATTATACATCGTCAGCACTGAAAATAGCCAAGACTCTGCATTTTATTCATTTCTGGAAAGACCCTTGCGAGTGAGCGATGCACTCCTGCTATTCACTTGGTCACATTCTCGCCATCTATCCTTGCTCTGCTTTTCATCTTCGGCGAGTGAGTGATGACCAAATTCTTGACTTCATTTTAAGTCTATCGCATACTCACGGTCCTTTTATGTTCTGCTTTTGGGGTCACGCGAGTGAGCGATGCCCTTCACCTCTCACCTGTCGCACGCTCGTGAACTAAATTTTTATTATACCTGAGTCTGGGTGACTAAGCGACAATGCACCTTTTCTTTCATCATTTCCATCATCGCACACTCGCTGATCGTTCAAACTACACTTTTTGATTTGAGCGGGTGAGCAACGATTCATTTCTTTCCTTACTCTATCTGGTCGCACACTCGCAAGCTATTTTTATTTTACCTTCATTGATTGGCGAGTGAGCGACGCTTTCCCTTTTTTACCTCGTCGCATACCCGCGAGCTAACATTTCATATTCTGTCATTGTCGACAAGTGCGCAACTATCTCTTTTCTTTCCTCGTCGCACCCTCGCGAGCTCTGTTCCTTCCATCTCTTTTGATTGGCAAATGAGCAATGCTTTTCACCTTCTAGCTTGTCGCACACCCGTACTGCAAAACACAACTGGGTTAAAACATAAGTGAGTGAGCGACTAAGGATAGGACCTCATTGCACGCTAGCGGAGCATGAAATACACAAAATAACCTTAGAGCAACTGCGCGACAAACAGATTTCAACTCGTCGCTGACTCGCAGCTCTATAACTTAACCTTTATGAGACATTGCGACTGCGTGATATGCATCTTAAAACATCTTATCGCCCACTAGCTATCCTTTTAAAACTAGTCATGAATAGATCGTGACTGCGCGATTTATGATTTAAAAACATAAACATCGCTCACTCGCACACAAATGATGACTTAACATGAACAGCTCGTGACTGTGCGATTTCCCTTTACAGACAGCTCGTCACGCACTCGCGCACAGACCAAAACATGGCATAAACATCTCGCGACTGCGTGAGCAGACATAAAGCATGACTTAAAAAGGGTTTTGACCATTTTTTGTGTGGTAAAGCATGAAATTTGAAATCAGGAAAGCCCGGGATAAACAAAGAACCAAAAATTTCAAATTTTTTACAAGGCAGTGCTAACAATGGCTCCGACTGGGGAAAGATAATTACAAAATTGTCATTAGAATCCAAACTTCTGGAGAATAGACTGCAAACCTAAACTAAACTGTACAGGAGCACACAAAACCACAAAATAATAGGGAAATCTAAACTAACATGCATGGAACAAAGAGAACTATGAGAAATAATGTTTCAGGAATTGTCCATGCACTGGAAATTCCTGTATTTCACCATTTGGATCCTCTAAGAAATAAGAATCCTACCCATGAAACTCCTGGATTACAAATGGGCCCATCCACAATGATTCAATTTTGCCATGTTTACCTTTCTCTTCTTTTCTGGCATTCCATTGTAGTCCCAGATCATTTATCCTGAATTTTCTTTCAGTTGTCCTTTTATCAAACAGGTATTTAGACTGTTGTTGTAACTTCAGGTTGTTTTTGTGAGCTTCTATCCTTATTTCTTCCAATTCCATCAGCTGACAACTAACCACTAGTTTTTTTTGTAAACTCACCAATAAAGTCCAAACCCCACTGGGTAAAAGGAGCTTCAATAGTCATAGGACTTAGAGGTAGTGCTCCTGCAAATTTCATTTTGGCAGAAAACCTTTGGCATGGTTCACATTTTCTTACAAACATTTGAGTATCTCTAAAAAGACATGGCCAGTAAAATCCAGCTCTGATTATCTTGTGAGCTATAGTTTTGGCAGAATGATGCCCACCACATGCACCACTATACAATTCACTTAAAACCTTTTCAGACTGTGATTTATCTAAACACAATAATAGAATCCCATCCTTTCTTTTCCAAAATAGATCACCTTGTATTAAAACATACCTCTGGGCTTGTAATCTCAAAGTCCTCTTCTGATTTTCTAACATATGTTCTAGACATTTTGCATTTTTCAGGACAAACACAATATTAGTATACCAATCTTGCAATTCTATGCTGGTAAGATTTGTGTTCATAGTTTGTTTGTCACTTACTTGTGCTGACTCCATATTTGTATGAGTCATTAACTTAGCCAAACCCAAACCTCTCACCAATTTAGTGACCTGAATTTCCAAATTGAATTCTTGGATCCTGCTAATCCATCTCCACCTCTTGCCAGTAACTTCAGATTGTGATAATATATCTTTCACTGTGGCATGTGGCACATAAGCAATTATTTTTGCACAAACAAGATAAGGCCTAAAAATCTTGATAGCCTTAACTAATGCATATGCCTATTTCTCCATAATCTCGTAATTGAGTTCAGCTACTTGTAGAGATTTACTAAAAAATGCTACAGGGTGTTCAAATCCTTCATCATCTTTTTGCAAAAGAACTGTAGCAATTGTATGAAATGAGGCAAAAGAAAAAAGGGAGAAGGGCTTTTCATAATTTGGAGATCTAAGTACAGGAGCCTGTTGAATTGCCACTTTTATCTCATTAAAAGCTAACTGAGCATTTTCATCCCATTTAAACTTTGCATCTTTTTTCAACAATCTAACAATGGGCTTTACAATTTCAGCAAAATTTGCAATAAATATCCTAACAAAATTTATCTTTCCAAGGAAAGACTGAACTTCTTTCATATTCTTTGGTGGCAATACCTTTTTAATGGAATCCACTCTTTCAGGATCAATTCTGACACCCTCTTTAGACATTATATGTCCCAGTAATTTACCTTCAGTCACACCAAAGTGACATTTCTTTGGATTGAGAGAAATTCCATACTCCAAAGCTCTGGCAAAAATCTTCTCCAGATGTTTGCAATGATCATCAGCCTTTTGG
>MU227642.1:193701-221700 GCA_018584345.1 Thuja plicata
AATGGGTCATGGGGTCTTCCTAGGGGTCCTAGTACACCTTATCACATACTAGGACCCCTAGGAAGACCCCATGACCCCTTTCGACATATTTGATTGCTCAAGTGTGTCCTAAGGGGTCGTAGGACCCCTTGGGACACACTTGAACATTCAAATGGGTTGAAAAGGGTTATGGGGTATTCCTAGGGGTTCTAGTACGTGATAAGGCATATTAGGACCCCTAGGAAGACCCCATGACCCCTTTCAACTCATTTAAATTCTCTAGTGTTTTCCAAGGGGTCCTATGACACACTTGAAAGGGTCATAAGGGGTCCTATGACACATTAGAACACTCAAGTGTGTCGTAGGACCACTTTTGACACACTTGAGCATTCTAATGTGTGGAAAGGGGTCATGGGGACACACTTGAGCATTCCAATTTGTCCTATGACCCTTTGGGATACACTTGACCCCTAGGAATGTTAAAACTAGGGTAAAATGAAATTAGCACTCATGAGAATGAGAGAATGCAGTTGAAATGTTGAACCATCAGAAGCTGAGAGCATGACATCTAGATTAGCCAATGCTTCACCTGAGATTTTTTGAAGAAAATCGTTCTCCTCTTCTGCACTCTCACTTTGTTTCGCTTCCTCTACACACAAGATCACAATTTCTTTTTTCATTCTTTGAATTTTTCTGGGCAATTTTTGTCTCAGGGCTTGGATAATTTGACCTAGTTGATTTTTCCCCTCTTCTCACAATAATCTCATCTCTTCTCACAAATTTTTAGTAATTCCAAATTCTTTCTCACCCTCTGCTCTAAGTATTTCATTTTCTTCCTTCACCCCGTGAAGTTCGTATAAAATACATGTACATGGTAATCTTCACAATATTTAGGAGGCACAAATTGGTAACAATTGGAGCTGTAGGAGTAGGACCCCTTGGATCACACTTGATTGTTCTAATGTGTCAAAAGGGGTCATGGGGATTTCTTAGGGGTCCTAACATGTGATAAAGTGTACTAAGACCCCTAGGAAGTCCCCATGACCCCTTTCAACACATTAGAACACTCAAGTGTGTCCTAAGGGATCCTATGACCTCTTGGGAAACACTTGAGTGTTGAAATGTGTCAAAATGGGTCATGAAGACTTCCTAGGGGTCCTAACACGTGATAAGGTGTACTAGGACCCCTAGGAAGTTCCCATGACCCCTTTCGATACATTAGAACACTCAAGTGTGTCCTAAGGGGCCCTACAAACCCTTCAGACACACTTGATTGTTCCAATGTGTCGAAAGGGGTCATAGGAAGTTGCATGATAGACCTTCCTACATACATGTCCACAAAATTCAAACTTCTCCATACATCGGGCCTTGCAAATCCAATTCTCACATTTCCTCTATGATGACATTTCCTGGGACAAAGATGACCACAAATTAATTTTTCTTTGCACATTTCCTGGTACAAAAGCTCATACTTCCATCGTCATACCTCCTTAAATCATGAGATTTGGTAACAACATACATCCAACATCATCTAGATGTTTAGGACAATATAGTGGTATTCCATTACCAACATACCCATTATATGTAAAATTCTTTATGATATCACTCCACACTGGAGAATTGCCTGAGACTAGCTTGGCATTTCAAAAGACATACAGACCAATTCTAGCCCTGAAAAGGGCAACACAAGTTCTGTTTGGAATGTTAAGAAATCCTATATTTTCTAATGTTTTTACATTCAAATTAGGAATTCAATGTTTCTTGTACCAAAGAAAACAATATGATATCAACTCTGTTGTCCCTGGTTAAGAGTACATTTGCTAAGAATTGAGCTCTAAGTTCTAGATACTAACCTTGCAATAATTTTCTCGTATTCATATATTCCCTCCAAAAATTGATCTAGAGATCTGTTAGTAAAGCACACTATGAGAATGGGATTAGAGGAATTTGCAATCTTATGAAGCAAAGCCTTTATAATTTGCAACCCGGTAAATGTTTTTCTAGTGCCAGGAGGGCCCTGAATAATGGCCAATTTTTTTATGAGCTCATGATTAATGGCTGCCTCTTGAATATCATCAACAAAATCACATTTGCAGACTTGTTTTCAATCAAAATTACATTGAGGCTAAGTTGTTTTGGATTCCAAATAAACTAACTGATCTATAAACAAAATATTGAATGAAAGACCAAATTCTAAACCATCTCTACCTCCTCTCATCCCCACATATTCAACAAAGTTATAAACCTAGAAATTAGAGGACCCTTTCTGCTCAACAAAATCCCATTTTTTCTTGTAACTCCCTCTAATTTGGTTCACACACTCCCTATAAGATTCAAGTAAATCTTCTCTTATAACCTTGAACTGGACGTGTAAATAATTACATATACATTCTCATATGGCTCTGCAGTTCTCTATTTGTAGGAATACAAGACTCTCCATCTGCGCCATCATTTTGCAAGAGTTCCAAGGAAGGAGGTAATATATGGGTTGAGAGAGAGAGAGAGAGAGAGAGAGAGAGAGTTCCTACTCCCTCTCTCTATAGTTCATACTCTCTCTCCTAAGTATTATTGTTATACTATATAAATATTAATAAATAATTAATACTAATATTATATTATTATAAAATAGAGAAATAAATAATAATATAATACTAATATTTAAATAATTATATAATACTAATGCTATTACCATCTAATATTAATATTTAAAAAAATAAAATTTATAATATATAAACTAAAACTCATAAAATAGAAAAATAGAAAAACCTTGAATCATAAAATTTTGAAATCAAAATGTTGTATTTGGGCAGGAAATATTGGATATACGATAATATCAGACATACAATAATATCAGATATACGATTAGGCTTGGTAGTTGCTTTGGGTTTTGGCTTTTCAATGCCAAACATGGTTGGTCAACCCAAATGACGTGTTCACCATATTTCCTCTAATCTACAGACTTAGACAATGTAGCTGACGACCTTTTTTTACCCAAAATTGATGAAACAAAAAGGGTTTCTCAAAGATGTTATCAAATTTCCATCAATATAATTGCTTTCAGAATTCTAGCCTAGTAAGATTTATTACTTATTTTCTAGTTCAGATATCTCTAAAGTCCTGATTGACATACTGATTGAAAAACAACCATAAGTTTCAAATGGTTTAACCTTTTTGAAATCCGAAACATGCGTCACATTCTATGCTTCAACTACTATAAGAAAACAAATATTTGCAATTTTGTAAAGTTTAGAATTAGTTAAGGTGGTCAGACACGAGGGCTTTTTTTATTTTGAATAAGTTGTAGTAGAAAATTCATAATTAATTATTTATTTGGTAAAAAATTACACAAAAATATGCGTCACATCTGGGCATGAGTCTATTGTTAATCTCTAAGTTCTGTTGATGATTAGTAACCAACACTTAGTCATTCACTTAGGCAGTTTTAGTTGGCTATCACTATGGCTGAGCTAAATCTATGCAAGGTCGAGCAATTTTTCAGTTTGCCTAGTTACATTGCTGAGCCGAGTTACATTGCCGAGCCGAGAAGGATACAGAGATGTTAAGTGCCGAGCGACAGACAGTCAAGTGCCGAGTAGGAAAATTTTTGTATACATGTCTGGAATGATACAAACTTCGAGGATAAGTGTTCTAGCCAACTTGTATAATATTTTTGGGCCGAATTATGTATGTATTTAATATTCTTATACAGAGTTAGTTATGCATTTAATTGTTTTATCCTATGCATGAGAATTAATTGTAATACCATTAAGGTATCGGTATTAGATCTTGATCATTGATCTAGATCTCATTATCAGACTTGAATGGATATATTAGATTGCTTCTAAACCCTATTTTGTATGTGAGTAAGGAGAGTAGGCGAAGTGTGGTGACTGAATTTTGAAGTGAAATGCACAGAGGGCTATTTTGTTAAGAAGCAGAGATCAAGCAGAGTGACAACACAGTGAACAATAGAGTAAAGTTATATCAAATTAGGAGATCATAGAAGGTACTGGAAAGAGGAGATCTGTCATCAGCATCATAGTGCATAATCAAGGATCAATACTTGAGACATTCTAATCATTGGATCAGGTGAAAATCTCTTAACAGAGTGGTTCTAGCAGACCTTTCTTTATCTCCTAATAGAGTGCTTACTTTATTGTAAGTTGAAATCCTTTAACAGGGTAGATTGTAATGATCTTTAGCTCTTAATCGGGCAGACCTTTAATAGGGTAGATTACATTTTGTAATCAACATTTGTAGCCTTAACAGACACACTTTATTACTGTAGTAGTGGAGACTTTTGTGGGTGTCATCCCCACCCTAGTTTTACCTATTTCGGTCTGTAGGTTACCAAGTTATTGTGTTATGTGTTATTTATTTCATTGTGTGGATGCTATCTCAGATTACATTAGATTCATATATGTATGAATGTGAATAAGTTTGTTTTAAGTGTTTAAATTTGAAGATCTGATTCACCCCCCCTCTTAGTATCTTGCTTTCCTATTATTGTATTTCCAACAATTGGTATCAGAGCTTTGTTCTCTAAAAAGGTTACAACAGCTTGAGAATACAGATCTTGAGATGGAGATCTACAAGATGGGTAAAGTCATTGAGAATCAAAAGATTGACATTCAGCTAGCACTACAATAGCTTGAGACTGCTAGACAAGAATTAAAGAAGTCCTTGATTGTAAAGAAAGATTTGGCCAAAAAAATGAATGACACTCATTATCAGGAAGAGGACACCAAAAATCTATTTCAGAATGGAGATTCTACTAAGAGTGATGCAACAATTGTAGATCTACTGGAAAAAGAACAGTGCACTATGTGAAGAAGTCAAAAACCTGAAAAAGGAACAAGAAGCCCAATAAATAAGAATGTGTAAAGTTTTTGAACAGAAAAAGAAAGTCGAAGATGACAAGGCTATGGTAGAAGAAGACAAGAGAATGATGACTACCAAACTTGATGAAAGAACACGTGATGTACAAACAATGACAGTCAATCAAGTAGACATGGAAAATCAACTACTACTTATGAATCAGGAGATCAGTAGCAAAGACTTAGAGATTGTTAATCTTAGATCTAAGAACAATCAATTGAAAGATGAATTGAGATCTGAGAAAGAAATTAATAACAGAGTGAATAATCCAAGTGCTGCTATGAGCTACTTCGAACAACTGGTGGAAGCATCAAGAAGACCTAAAGATTCTTTTGGATTAGGTCACACTGAACAACATACAACCATTAAAGAAGGAAAATCATCTAAGATAGGTGAATGAAGGTCTGCTAAGCCAAGAAACAACAAACCTATTTGCCACCATTATGGGAAACCAGGTCATACAACAAACATTTGCTAAAGCAAGAATGGTAAGTCCAATCCGAAAACTAACTTTAATGGTTACTGCATTAACTATAATAAGTTTGGACATCAAGCACATTAATGTAAGGCACAGGCAAGCAAAGCACCTAGACTCAATGGTAATTGCTATAACTGTCACAAATATGGTCATAGAGCTCAATATTGCAGATCTAAAGGTAAACAGTAATGGACATCAAAGGTACAAGAGAAATCACCAAGAAAAGGCAATACTCACAATTGGGATTACAACACATGGCATAGTTGTCATTACTGTGGTGAGTATGGACATGTTCCAGAAAACTGCATAAGGACACATTTCAGAGGAAAGTCTAAAATTTGGATGAATGGAAGCCTAGTTTGTCACATTTGTCTGAAAATTGGTCATACAAGGAAAGAATGCAAGACTAGGGTACTTGCTCCTACTATTGAGAAAATAAGGGAACAGATGAACAAGACATAGGTTAAGAAGTTTGAACCATGTAGCAGTGAAGCTCGTGAAGCCGAGGTCACCCAATCCAATGGATCAGGTGATCACATCATCTCCAACTAAGAAAAAAGAGGTATGTAAGGAACTGTATCTAAAACTCTTATCTTACATCAGTTCCTAACATGAAATGTACAAAAGTCCATATTTGCATATGTTAAGATGCACCAGGACATATTTTAAAGACAAATGCCGAGTTGAGCCAAATTTCACTATAGTTACCGAGTACTATTCATGGACACTAAAGCTGAGTTCTTTAGTGGGTGTCGAGTTTTGTTGGCCGAGTAAAATTTTGTGGAGGCGGAGTTTAGTAAGCTGAGTGGGATGCAAGTTGTGTTAAAGTTGAGGACAGCTGGCTTGCACTAACTCAATGGGAAGAACATTCATTGCTTACCTACCTTGACCTCTCAAAGTCTATAAAGGATGAACAATTAACACCTCATTTTTACCTTGCAATTTTACTGTTTATGGAGCGATTGAAGTAATTTGCAGAATTGATCTTAATGAAGTTAGCTACAAATATTTCATCAGCGTTCCGTCAGCAATCCTAAGGTGAACAGTGTGAAGCATTACTTGCCGAGGAACTCTATTTCTCATCTCTTGAACCCTAATTTCAAGATTATGGCTACAATTTCTTCTGCACCAGCTAAGAGTATGGAGGCAGAACCAGAACAAATTTAGTTAATATGGAATGATGAATGTGAACCTCTCAAATTTTGAGCTGTTCCTAAAAGTGTGATTTAGAGTGATTTAACGAGAGCCCTCTCATCTATTCCACCCAAGGTACTTATGATTCATGATGTTTGATCATGTTATATGGTTATGATTGGTGAAGTAGGTGATAGTGAATTGAGGAAATCCTACAGTAAATTGTGTGACAATGGAGTTCTGAAGGCATAATTCAAGCATTTAGCCGACAAAGGGTTAACTCGTGCCCTAGGTTTTCCACAAGGTTTCAAAGATGAATGGATTAAGGTTATCCTTAGTCGAGTTCATGACATGTGTATGTGGTTGGATAATGGACCAGTCAAGATCACCAAAAGCATGATTCATCGAGTGACTAGATATCCTGTAGTGAACAAAAAATGAACAATGAGGGATAACAACAAAGAAGATATTACACTAAACACTGGATCCATATGGAATAACAGAGGTATGACCATCTCTATAATTACAGACCTAGAACTTGATTTTGGAGTAAAGGTAATAGCATATAAGTTCTATTAGTCGAGCAGATTAGATAGTGTTCCTTGTACAGCCGTTAATTAGGCATGAAAATTTGTGAAGAAGAATCATACATATGATGTTGCCGAGCTATAGCAGACACAATTAGCCAAGAACCTAGCATCAATTAGAAAGGCTAAGAGCTCATCATGTAAGTTTGGTTCCTTACTAGTCTGTATATTTTTCTACATTTAGGATACATTTCCTACATTGGGAAATATAGTTTGGAAAAAGGATAGACCCATTACAGTTCACATTAGTGAATGTATTGAGAAATTAGGAATTAATTTCAATAGCATTATGGGGAGCTATTTTGTAGAATTCAAGAAGGGAATGAGATTATAGACTAGAATTCCTAAGTCACTAGTGGAGAAACACTATGAAGAAATATGTTTTCTAGTTGATACAGATAATACTTATATCTAAGCAGTGACTCCTAGGATAACATGCTTAGAACCATTTCCATATGAAATTAATATTGATGAAACATTAGTTGTAATCATTGCACTCCTCCTCGAGGCAATTGATACTATAGTAGAGAGATTTGGAAATTTTGAAGAAGCTAAGGCTAAAATTTCTAGAAGTTTGAATGAGGGAACTATGGAGAGAAAAAGAAAGAAGATTGTGAAAAATCTGAAGAAAATGGTTGGCTTAGGTAGTGATGAAGAACCTGAGGATGCACCTTTAGGCCTAACCACTGGACAAGGTGAGGATATTTCTACAGAGGAGGAAGTGAGTGCATCAGAAGAGGTCACTAAGAAAGCCAAGGGTAAAAGACCATCAATTGTCATAGTAACCAAGAAAAGCAAAGCTAAACCTAAGGTTACACCTCCTGTAGCTAATTGTCCAAGGACTAGAGAATCTACTGTTACTTCTCCAGTAGAAGTACAAACAAAATTATATGGTAAGAGGAAAGTTGTAGAAAGTAGTTCTGGAAAGGAAGCAAAGGTTGCTCCTAAGGCTGAGCCGAGTAAGCCAGCGAAGAGACCAAGAAGAAGATTAAATTTGGGGATAGATAGTGATCAGGAAAAGATAGAAACTGATGAACCCAACAACATACCTACAACACAATTCAAGAAACCATCTAGTATTGATGAGGTATGTGACACTTTGAGGAATTCAGCAAGGTTAGCAACATTTAAGTTCATTAAGTATGAAAAGTTGAAAACTACAGATAGGCACAAAGTATAGGAAGCACTCTTGATATAATGAGTACTTTCAAATTAACTCCTATATAGATAGGAAATCATGTGCCCAATGAAATTTATGATTTTCTGTCAAGCAAATGGGAATTTGCACTTTCCACAGAAAGACAGATCAGGGAAGGAACTCTAGCCCAGGTAATACTTGAGCTAACCTCAAAACAAAGAGCCAAATTCATTTAGGAGTAGAAGAGTAGGTTTTTTCCTAAAATCAGAGGCTATGCTATTCTAAAAAATGATATTGAAGGTGTAGGATAGCAAAGAACAAGGATCTGGAAGGAAATCTTTGGACTGTTTGTTCTAAAAGATAAGAAATCTAGTGAAGGGACATCTGAGAAAAAGACAAAAGAAGTTGAAGTAAAGACTACCCCTGAGCCACAGATAACTCAAGAACAAATTGCCATAGAACATGACAAAATAAAAGATGCATTAGACTCAACTAATTCTATTGATCTAACTGTAGATAGTCCTATGGATTTTATAGTTGATGATCCAAGCAATTTGAATGCCGAGGAACAAGAGATGTCAAGTGGTAAAGACATTGATTCGCCTATTAAGGAAACTGATACTGAAGAAGGGAAGACCATAGCATCTGATGAAATAATTGAAGTTGTCAGTGATCAGAAAGGTGAAGAGAAGCAACAAACAAATGAACAAGAGGTAACTTCACAGAATCCACCTACTTTTGAAGTTGTGAAAATGGTTTTAGATAGTGGAGTAGTGATAATAGATACTGTTGATAAGCCTAAAGAAGAAGAGGCAATGAAAGTGTTGGTTGATCTACCACACTCTGCATCATCCACTCCTACAGGTCCTAAAACTGGTGGTATGCCCAATCCACAGACAATACTAACAGAATTAAAAGAGGCAATGGATATTGACACTGTCAAAGGGAAAGATATTATGCTGCCAAGCATAAGTTCTCTAGAGTTGAAGAAAAAGAAAATATTGAAGAAGAAGTCTCAGATTCTAGATGTAACTTTAGATGAATTCATTGTGATTCCACAATGGGATCCCAATGAGTTATCTTTTGAATAGATAGGGACTCTTCAAGAATTACTTAAGAGGAAGAAGAGATGGGAAGAGATGAAGATAGAACAAAAGAAAAAGTAGGTGTTGCATGACATCAAAGACATATTTGCAAAAGCTTTTGACTTAGAGGATGAAATGCCTCAAGCTCCAATCATTGATCAGCTAGTCAACATTGTACATAAGGTAACTGACGAGGACATAGACAGCAATGAAAATCTTCTACAATGGTCCAGGAGAAGATTTGAGAGAAAATTTATAGAGAAGATCTCAGAAGAGATTGCAACAAAACAGGTTGAACTTTCTATTCTTGTAGAAAATTTAGAGAAAGTTACAACCAATGTTTATTCTTTGTACAAAAAATTATGTGATGTTGAATTTTTCACAAAGGATAATCTATAGCTTGTTGAGAAGCTACAGTTAGATTTGAGATCAACTGGCACTACTTTGGGCAAAGATACTACCTCTAGTTCTTTACATCTTAATAAGTTGATAAATGTACAACGAAGAATAGCTGAGCTTATGGCTGAAGATGGTCAAATAAGGGCCAAATTGATAACTATTTAGACAAGTCTGTTGCCTCACTTGGAGGTAATACAAAAGGAACTTTCAAATGCAAAGGAATTATCATAGAGAAGTGCAAATCTATCAACTACAGAAAGTTTAGTAAGTCTAGCTGCCAAGCTAGAGATAAAATTGGAAGCTATGAAGATTGCAAAGGAAAGGTGGGATACTAAATTTGAATCCACCTTGCAGCTTCATAAACAATTTTTGGATAAGTACAACTTAACCCCACCAGCAATTAGTGACAAAAACAAAGGGGAATATGGTAAGGAAATTGGAAAGGATACAACATGATACATCAGTACAGTATAGGTACACTTGTATATAATTTTTGGAGGCATGTAAACTGTTTGTATGGATTATTTTTTAGTATATTCCTAGGGGGAGTACTTAGTGTACTTAGGAAATATTTTTGATGAAATGAACAAAAGTAATGATAAGTGTTTTTGCCACTAATATCAAAGGGGGAGATTGTTAATCTCTAAGTTATGTTGATGATTAGTGACCAACACTTAGTCATTCACTTAGGTAGTTTTAGTTGGCCATCACTGTGGCCGAGCTAAAACTATGCAAGGCCGAGCAACATTTCCGAGTAAGTTTTCAATTTTCCTAGTTACATTGCCGAGCCAAGTTACATTGTCGAGTCGAGAAGGATACAGAGATGTTAAGTGCCGAGTGATAGACAGTCAAGTGCCGAGTAGGACAATTTTTGTATACATGTCTGGAATGATACAAAATTCAAGGATAAGTGATCCGGCTGACTTGTATAAGCTTTTTGGGCTGACTTATGTATGCATTTAATATTCTTATACAGAGTTAGTTATGTATTTAATTTTTTTATCCTATGTGTGAGCATTAATTTTAATACCATTAAGGTTGGGTATTAGGTCTTGATCGTTGATCTAGATATCACTATCAGACTTGAATGGATATATTAGATTGCTTCAAACCCCTATTTTGTATGTGAGTAAGGAGAGTAGATGAAGTGTGGTGACTGCATTTTGAAGTGAAATGCACAGTGGGTTATTTTGTTAAGAAGCAAAGATCAAGTAGAGTGACAACACAGTGAACAATAGAGTAAAGTTATATCAGATTATGAGATCATAGAAGGTATTGGAAAGAGGAGATGTGTCATCAGCATCAGAGTGCATAATGAAGGATCAATACTTGAGACATTCTAATCATTGGATCAAGTGAAAATATCTTAACAGAGTGGTTCTAGCAGACCTTTCTTTCTCCTAATAGAGTGCTTACTTTATAGTAAGTTGAAATCCTGTAAAAGGGTAGATTATAATGATCTTTAGCTCTTAATCGAAAAGACCTTTAACAGGGTAGATTACATTTTGTAATCAACATTTGTAGCCTTAACAGGCACACTTTATTATTGCAGTAGTGGAGAATTTTGTGGGTGTCATCCCCACCCCAGTTTTACCTATTTGGGTTTCTGGGTTACCAAGTTATTGTTTTATTTATTTCATTGTGTGGATGCTATCAGAGATTACATTAGATTCATTTATGCATGAATATGGATAAATTTTTTTAAGTGTTTAAATTTGAAGATCTAATTCACCCCCCCTCTCAGTATCTTGCTTTCCCATTATTGTATTTCCAACATCTACTACTTATATTTATAATCTTGTGAAAATATATCATCATTTGATTATGATTAAGGTGGTTAGACATACATGTACTTTTCATTTTTTTCCTAAAATTTTTGTACTACTCCATTGATATCTAAAATATTAAAAAATTAGATTAATTTTTTTTCAGAAAAGGGCTAGTAGTTTAGAAACTACATTCAATTTCCTACAGATTCTGTTGTTACAAATTTTTCACATAAGGTTGATATGATATTCAACTTTTTACGTCAAGTTGACTAACCCTAATTTTCTAATTTTTCATTGCCACTTAATGTCATAGCTTGGTATACCATGATCCTGCACATACCCAAGGGAGAGCTGACTTATTGTTGTCAAAGGAAAAAGAAACCATCAAGGAGATGAACATTGAAGGGAAGACCAAAATAGAGACAAAAGCTGCTACATCTATCCAGTGAAGGGATTGAAGATTGAAGAACACACTCTGCAAAAAACAAATCTAAGTTATATAAGCTTACCGAGAGCCAGACATTTGTATTAGTTATAGAAAACAAGATTTGTGAGAGATGGATGAAATACACTTGATATATTTCATATTGTATTAGAAATAATATAGTGTGATAATGTAGTGTGTTTCCATCAATGCAAAAAGGAGAGATTGATGACATATAACTGATTGAATGTTTGAAGATGTTAAGTTGGTGATCACCGAAATGTAGAAAAATAATGCAAGACATTAAATCAATTAATGGATTGTATTGTCATTGATGTCAACTTGATATAATCTGATCGGTTATATACAAAGTGTCATAAGACTTCAGAGAATCAGAGAGATAAATATTATGCTTTCAGTAATGCATAAAAGATCAGCATTCACTAAGTGACTACAAACACCGATGGGCAGTGCCCCTGACGGACAAAGAAAACCCAAAGTAAAGTCACAGTGATGCCCGAGAAAGAAAACTGACAAGCATTACCGATGTGCAGAATCACAAGCATTATCGACGAGAACAACTTCACAGTGATGCCCGACGGATAGACAACACCGATGGATAGACAACCCTGACGGAGATACCTAAGGAGAACTATAGTGTTGACCAAAGCTAACAAAGAGTTAAAACACTGAAAGGAACTAAAGTTTAGAAATGAAAAAAGACTCTTCTGGAAAAGAGATAAAGAAGGAGTTAACTGGTTGTTAACATTGTTTTCATCAACAAGTTAAATCTAGAGATAAGTAAAAGCTTTAAATTTATTTTGTTCTAGTTGTCAAGGAGAAATCTACGGGATAAAAATGAAGCAAGGTTTTTAAAACAAGATTGGCTAAGATTTTGGATCATGCCAATAACAAGAAAATCAAGAAGTGAGAAATGGTGATATCATGTCTATAAAGAGAAAATCTAAGTCATTATGAATTAGGGGAGTGCATAGAGAAGAAGGATGTTAGAAAAAACTGGTGAAGACCAACTTCATACAGTCCCGATCAATCAAGCTGAGGAAAGAGCTAAAGATTTCTACAGACAATGAGCAACAAAGAAGCACAACATCACCAAGCAGATAGAAGTGGATCAAAGGTATTGAAAAGATACATTGATCAAAAAGGTATTATGAGCTTACAATAGATTTGAAAATCTACAAGTCTAAGTTGTATGTGTGAACAGATCATTTACTATTTTAGTTTAACCATTGGATCAGAAATTCTCTTAACCAAGAAGGATTTAAAGATCCTTTATATATTGAGATACATCCCAAGGAGTATCAAAAAGTTTGATCATGAAGATAGAATGAGATGCTAGATACCATTTGACAAACTACATTGGGTTCGGTCATAGAAGGTAGAATAGAGATGCCAGATATCAAGTGACAAACTATTCTATTTAAATCCTCTAACAAGGTCACACCTAATAGTGTGTTTGTAACCTTTAACAGGGTTGGCACTTCACCGAGCTCACTTTAGAAGAGTGAAAATTTTGGGTTACCGGTCCCATGTGGGTTTTTCCCTTAACAGGGTTTCTACGTTAAATATTCATTTGTCAATGTGTTTATAAGTCATTACTTTAGTGCTTTGCATTACATATAACTAAATCTGGATTGGTTGGTTTACACTAGGCAATTTACTATTTTTTGCTAAATGAAAGATTGATAATCGGTAAACAGTAAGAATAAGGTTTAACAGTGAACTTCAAACAGTAGTTATTTGATAAGTTTATTTGAAGGCTTACATCTTGTAGGAATGAAGATAACTAGAGGCTTAATATTGTGGTACTAAGTTTTTGGGTTGATTTATTGGAATATTTTTGAGGCCACTGATTCACCCCCCCCCTCTCAGTTATTCTAACAAGGGGGACTCAAAACCAAAGCTTTACTATTAAGACTAATTATTAATAGTATTAGTATGATAAATTCAATTAACTATTTTAATATTTCTCATGTGTTTCATGAGGGAAATGTTGTGATTAATAGTCTAACTAACCTAGGGGTGAGTCAATCCAACATGCTTTGATGGGGCATTATTGATGTCATCTTCAAGTACATTAAATTGTGAATTTAAAATGATTACAAAGACTTCTAGATCGAAGCTAATATGGGAATTGATGAAGTTACATTTCAAATTCATGCAAAGTGGCATGTTGTTTTATCCTCCCTTCATAATGGAACTTAATGAAAATGCCCTCTTTATAGACTTTTTTTTTTGCGTTTGAGTTCTCATCTCTATGGTGTTGGTTCTCATAGTTTCCCTCTTCCATATGGGTGGTGATTGGAATTATGTGGAACTCATTTCTTATTAGAAATGGCAAGAGAGGCATGAGGTTTGGAGAGAGCTTTCACCTAGTCGCCTTACCTTGTACATGGAAAAATTGCATGGCTCTGGTTCACGGGTCACCTTGGCATTTATTGAAGGTTGGAATAAGGGAATTTTGAAGGTATATGGATTTGAGCTCAATGATTCTAAGGAGCTTGTGGTGAAAGTGTCTAATACTTGGTGGAAGGTAGGAAATGTTTCAAGGATAGAAAATTCTTGGATGAAGCTATGGTGATTTTCTTTGATAAAGGTGAGGGGAACACATAGGGGCTTCACTTTGTGAGCCTAAATCATATCATGTGCATTCGTGGAATACTAAAGAATAACCCTATTTTCAAAAAATATTTCCCCAAACTCCCTTTTTGTCAGCCCCTTCTAATACCCCTCTAATAGCTCCCACACCTATTTTCTTATATAAACCCCCACCCCAAAAACCCCCCTCCCCCAATATTTAGGCAATCTATTGCCCCCTTTTTTGCCCATTTTAAACCCACCAATTTTAATGCACATAGTATTATATTCCCCCTTTAGTGAAGACCATGTAGGGGGACAAAGTGAAGAGGATGAAAGATGGCAATTATGAATGATCCACTGTAAAACCACTTTGGGTAGACATCGCTAAAGTTATAATATGGTATTCTACTCTTAATGTCTATTTTTGCAATTTATTTAGCTACCATTTTGTGATTGTCAACCACTTTTCATGTAATAGGTGTATCTCTCAACCCTTTTACTTGTTTTTGTCCCTCTACCATTGTTTGAAACCTCATGGTAAAAATCTTCTGCATTGGTCATTCATGAAGGCCTTATTCTCACTATTACATGGAGCATGCCAAAGCCCTATCTATTCAAAAGAAACTCCCTCCCAAAAAGGGGATTAAATTTATGAAAAATGATCACCATCGTGATGATAAGTTTCTTCACACCTGGATGGCACTCCCTTTGAATAGGATTCCCATTTCCATTTAGAGGAGAGGAAACATCCCTAAAGGGTTTCCTCAGCCCAACCCAAAAGTATTGTGTCTAATGAGGAGGATATAGATTTTGTTCCCCTCGAAGGCTATATTCCTGATTCTATATGTTCTTGATTCCTATGGCCCTAGTCATGATGTTAAGGGTAAAGGTAAAGTGGATAAGTCTTATTTATCTACTAAGGGGAAAGGGAAATCTCCCACCATGTCCCACTTAGTGTGAGGTAAGAAAAAGATCTCCCCCATGTGAAGAAACTAAAAAAATTAGATACACAATAGAAGAAGTGTACATTCATGCCATAGAGAAATTAAATACACCATAGAGGGATTAGACATGCCATAGAGACATGTCAATATGTCATTAAAATACAACAACAATAGTGAAGAGTAAGAAATTGCATTTGGTTTTTTAAATGTGACCCATATTATATATGCATGTGAAACAAAAACGTAGACAATCCAAAAAAATTGTTTGATGAAATGTGTTAAAGAGATGTCATCTCATGAATGTACTATAGGTTGGAAGATATTATAATGTGCTAAGGTTTAATGGGAAAATATCATTAGCTATAAAAAAAAGCTCTTAATTCTACAAGTCACAATAATATCAAAAAAGAGCTTCCATTTATAAAATTATGGTTGCGATAATTTGGTTATGTGGAAAATTAGAATGGAAATATACATACAAGAATGGACCAAGGATGTAGCAAATCTCTGCAAGAAATTTGAGCTGCCAAAAAATGAATACCAAAGTCCCTTTAATTTTATATACTAGTTATTAAATTGGGGGAGTATGGTGGTAAACCAAAAATATGGGTAATACAGGTATGAGATATTATTGTCAACAAAACCATTAGTTGGGTACAAGAACATCTTGATAGTTGACACTCACAACGTATTATTTGAGTCCATATTAGGTTATCTATGTGCACATATGGATATATATACCAATAGAAAAGAGGAGTTTCAAAAAAAGAATGCACAATTTTGTGAGGGAGTTTTCAATACAAATCAATAGTAAGGAATCACCCTATTTCTTACTATAAACTAAAGTTTTAGGTCATTACTCACCTACTATGATACCATATGTAAGAATTTAATACTTTATGATTTATTATTCCATATGTGAAAGAATATGTAAAGAATACAAGGAGGAGACAATACTCTAACTACACAAGTGTAACTACAATTGTAAATACCTAAAAATGTCCTGATGTAAAAACCCTTTTTTCATTTTACATACTTTATGATCTTTGAGAGCCATAGCTATCTTCATTATCATCCTTATATCACCATTATCATCTTCATACTATCACAATACTTGGTTCAATCAACCAATCTCCATTCTTTCATATCTCTTATGAGTGTGCTAACAAATATAAGAGAAGAAACATTTTCATACAAGATCTTGAAGGATAGGACGACAATAGATTCAAGTATTTCTTGAGTGAATTTGGTATATTAGATTTGTTTAATTTATGTTTATGCATTCATGAAGAAGTTTTTCATTGATACGATGTTGGTTGGTTTTGTGAATCTAGGGCTTATATTTGGGCTTGATTAGGTTCACAATTAGTTGGTCAATTTCCATCATCATCAACAATAATTGTGCATAACTAAATGCATATCTAAATGTAATATTATTAACGTTGACACTTTATAGTATCATAATATATTTTGATTATTAAAAGCTTTCTAAAAGTACACAACTTACGTAATTTTGGAATATTAATAGGTTCACCAACTTGGATTTGTTCTAAAATGAGTTTGACATCCTTTGCATTTTCAAGGAATTCCTAAGATTTTGAACTAATCAACCTTTCATCCATTTGGAAACTTCTCTAAAATCTATAACTTATTTTTTGGTATTTTGAGAAATTTGCAAAATTTGAATTGTTCCATAAATATTTATTTACAAGTTGTCTTTAAAATTATCTAAAATATTCTTTTGTATGATGTTAATGCTGAGATTTCAGAACATTTAGTAACTGTTGGCCTTCCAAAACTATGTTTTTAGAATAAACATGATGTTTTAAAACCAAAGAAACAATTGAAATACATAAAGATAGTTTTTCAACATTTGCTATGACTGTTTAAGAATATCCAAAACTTCAAGGGGTAATGTTTGGTTTTTCTTTATGATCTTCATAAGGTTCCCAATAATTACATGGATGTGATCAACATAAGAATGAACTTAAATTAATAAAATCGATATGACACAAATTTTGAAATTTTCAAAAAAATAGGAAAAAGTGCTTCAAATATTTAATCCAATTATTAAAAAAATTATCTTCAACAAAAACACTCCCAATTTATGGCTAAAATGTGGACCCATAATCTTGCACTTATCCCAAAACTTCCTCTTCATTGTAAAAATTAGAAGTACTAGAATATTTTCTTCCAAATGTGCAAAAAATATAATCGTGTTGCTAAGATTTAGAGTTTTGTGTTGCTAATGTTGATTAACCATGACATCTCTACTAATAAATATTATTTTACCAAAATATACACCTATGAGTTTCTGATTATCCACTATATTAAAAAAAATGTAAATGTTATGTTCAAATTTATTTCTTATTTCATCTAAAATATGCAACAAATTTTCTAATAAATAACTCATATCAGATTTACTACTAATTTCTACTATTCTTTGTTAATTATATGTGTTGTACATAATGAAACCAAGCATCATAATCTAGTGTGCAAACCATTATGATCTAACATAAATCAAGGATGTATCAAGTCATTTCTAGCAAGGCCTTATTCATCCATTCATTAGACCCATTTTATTGAGTATAGGAAATGATGAAGGGAACTCCCCTTATTCAACCAAACACACTCATCACAACAAGGAAATAAATAGAAAAATGTAAGAACAAAATAATGGCAAGAATAAAACACTTGATTTCTATAATCTTCAATTAAATTCCATTACAATATTTAGAAAAATAAAATTATACATCCACATGGGCATTTTCATTACAATAATCTATAAGACAGAGCCACTATTTACTCTACTGGAACTAAACCCTAAATTCCCCTTCAGCCCTATATAAGCAACATAATTAACCGCCTTAGAATATTTTGGAAAGTGAAATTTTCCCATTTTGGCTTACAGCATTTCAATTTCCCACCTTAAGTAATTTTTCTCTCTCTTCCTTTTGTATTGAAACTTGAGTCTTCAAGGCGCAACTTCCAAAAACCATAACTTGTGGACCGTTGAGTTGATTGGCTATTGCGACCCCATTTTGGAAATCCCACAAAATGCTCTACACAATTGGCTTACGAGGAATTACTTGATCAAATTTTGACCCATTTTCAGAGTCTCTAAAGCCTTCAAAATTGAGTTTAAAGTTTTTGTACCACCCTACCGAAACAGAAAATTCAATATCTTCAAACCCAAACTTGATCTTGCCATGAAATTTTACCGACAGGATAATATATCCAAAATGAACATCCAGGGAAGCAATTGGAACAATCCATGCTCAAATGAACAACCTACTAAAAATAGTAACACTTTCCAAAGATAGACCTTATTGAAAACTAGACAATATTTTTGGGTGACGCAAGACTTCTCTTATACCCTTGATGCTCCTGCATCAGGAAATTTTATTTTTGAAATCAATTTTATAACTTTTATAAATTTTTATAAATTTAATATTGAAATATTTCCTTTTCTATTTATCTAAAAAAAAAAATTATATTTTCATATTTTTTTGAACTATAGATTTAATATTTTGAGAAAAGAAAAGTACTATTCCATATAATGAAACAAGTCAATGCTCTTCAATTATTAAAAATAATGAAATTTAAAGAAAAACTTAAAGTGTTTTATTGATCCATACATATCACTATGGATAAGATATAATGCAAATCTAGCTCTCCATACTTTTCTTAATTGAAAAAGAAATAATGATAATGTTTACCTAAAGCACAACCTTCACATTATCTGTGAAAACTTCTTGAAAATAAATATTATTGCCAAACACGTATCTGTATCATTATCTTATATATCTTGCTTGATCATTCATTATTCTTTATTTATATCATTGTTGCACTTTAGGTTTCAATTCTTTCTCGGGATCTTATCATTTTTCAACATAAATTTTATTTATAAAACTCCACAATGCTTGAAAAGTAATTAGTTCCATTCCACCTTGGTTTGTAAAAACCTTTCCTATTATTTTGGTAAATACCCTCCATTTTTTTATAACATGCCAAGATTGGGATCAGACCCATATAGTTGAATGGATTACCAATTATATTTACCGACATGTTGTCGAGGATCACCTACCTTGCATTTTTTTCCTTCTCATATATTCTTTAAGCAATTTAGTGGTTAATAAAAGTTTCTTTTCAATCAAAGAAATCAATTCAAAAAAAATATTATGGTCTTGTCTTTTTTAAACATTCAATTAAGAAGCACCATCCAAAAAAATAATAATTTTTTGAATATCGCTTGGTTCTAGATTTAATGACCCTTTTCTACGTTAAGAATATTAGTAAGATCAACATCATAAGTCTTTCTCTAACTTATTTGATAATTTGATTATTTAAACTTCAATTATATATTTAGATTTTGGCTCAAAGCTTAACTATTGATTAATCTTAATCAATCTTGGAAATAACTTAAGGCTTTTCTTTTCCAACCTGAGGCTAAACTACTTCATCACTTACAATCCTCCGTTAAACTATTCTAAGTTGCATGTTTCCAATCTTAAAGCCCACATCTATTGAAAATAGGAAAACCTTTAATAATGTTAGAAGCTATAACGTGACAAATCTACTTGAGATGGAAATCATACCAAGAAAATTAAGCATTCTTCTTCAAAACGACCACAAGACTTTCACAAAAGAAAAATTATTTTGATATTCTAAATTAAATTTAAAAGTGATGTCTATTTTTATAATAACAATTTAAAGGTGATGTTTATATTTATAATAATATTTTCAACTTGAAATTCTAAGTAAGACAAAAGACAAAACAAAAGTAAAAATTAAAATTAAATACTACAAAAATAAAATATAATCTAGATAGTGTATAAAACTAGTTTATATGAAAAATAAGAAATGTTGGAAAACATGCAACCACATAATGGCAATTTCCACATAAGCTAAATTAAAAATCTATACAACAAGCATTCAAAATTTAGATGCAAAAGAATAGACAACATACCCATAAAAAATGATACAAGATATACCCTAGGAAAACTCTCGGGAAGGAAAAACCCAACCTCTAAAAGTATTTGTTGTCCATGTATTATTCAACAATGCGACATTACAATAAATTAATCTAATTTATATATCTTAATTATAATTACTAAAGATTACTTAGAATACTAGAAATGAGAAGAAATGGTATAATTTATAATTCTTTCTTTTTAGATGTGTTGGAAGTAGAAATACTATTATATACAAATGCAAGTTTATTTTAAATTTGCATAAGAGCCAGATTTAGATGTATGAAAATGATTATTTATTGTAAATATATTTTTAAAATTACATTAGAATTGTAGAGCATCTATCTATATAGATTTAGATGCAGCAATAAATATCGTAATAATCAAAATTTGATGTGAAGTGCGTTATTACTACATTTAAATATTATTTAATTATATTAATCATTATGAAATAGTCTAATACATTTTTCATACACTGTATTGTGATGTCATCAAATATAATAAAACTCCTACATCACTCTTTATCAATTTAGAATTTAAAACATTCATCAAACTTCAATGTCTTTAACACCTCTCTCATTGTGGGCCTTGATGTGAGCTCTGGATGAGAACACAGCAGCCCCATCAACATCAGCAGCTCTATTTCCGCCGCATTGAAATTTCCACCAAGTTTCTCATTCGCTGCTTTCGGGACCGGGCCAGTTGAAGACAAAACTGACGCATTCAGTGAGGACACCATTTCATTCACAAGGGAGGACTGCAGCGCAGACGATGTCGACGGGGCTAAGGTTACATCGATCGCGACGAAGAGGCTGATTATTGTACGCAGTAACTGGCGAAACCAGAGGAACATAAGGCAGTTCTGCTTCCCTTTTCAATATCTCCATTACCTCTCTCATTGTGGTCCTTGACGTGGGGTCATTATGAAATAGTCTAATACATTTTTCATACTCTATATTGTGATGTCATCAAATATAATAAAATTCCTACATCACTCTTTATCAATTTAGAATTTAAAACATTCATCAAACTTCAATATCTTTAACATGTGGGCCTTGACGTGGGGTCTGGATGAGAACACAGCAGCCCCACTAACATCAGCCGCTCCATTTCCTCCGCATTGAAATTTCCACCTAGTTTCTCATCCGCTGCATTCAAGGCCTTTCCCTCTCCATATAAATCCCAAACCCACTCTACCAGCCGAAGCTTTCGCTATAGGAAGAGCAGTGCATGCGACGGCTGACAGGTATTGGCCATCTGCATATCTGAATAATTTGTTCGTAACCCTGACCGTTTATTTTAATAATATATAGTGCGCAAGGTCTTAGATGGGCGGCCAGAATCGGTCAAGGCCTTTCCGTGCGCCTGACGTGTTGAGAACGAAGACTTCCTTGTAGGAGACCCGTTCCTTGAAGAACAAAAAGTCGTTGTATACAGTGACCGTACATGTTCTAGAGTAACACTCTCTATGCTGAACGGTTTATATGTATTTAAACAAAAAAATTAAAGTAAATTTGATATGCCCTTTGAGTTTACAATATATGAGAGTAACTATTTATATTAATTAGGCACCTATCATAATTATTAAGAAGAATAAAATTGTTGAATAGTCACTCTACAGCGTATTTATATGAATGTCGCTTCTTGAGGAAAATTTAACACTTATATACATATATATAGTTTGAACATAATATGATACTAGCAATCGCACCTTAGGGTGCAATGGGTACGCCGAAGAGACATTGAAGTTGAATAAGAGATATAAAATTGGTCTATTATTTTGCATATATTTGTGCCACTAATAAGGTTAGTTGGAAGACTATTTAATCATGCTCAATTGCTAGTAACCATAATCCTAATCCTACACAAGTTCATAACTCAAATTGTAAAGACAACCCTAACTATAATCATGACATAAACCTAAACCATTATCCTAACTCTAACAATAATAAAGACCCTAACTCTGATCATAAACTAACCATATTCCTAAATGTAACCTTAATCATAAGCTTAACCCTAAACCTAACCATTGTAGTAACCATGACATAGCCCCTTACCCTAACCATAATTCTTATAGTAAACCTTATTGACAACCCTAGCCCCAACCTTAACTATAACCCTAACCATAATCCTAAACAAGATCATAACACAAACTATAAACCCGATGGTAATCCTAACAATGACATAAACCTAAAGTCTGCTGCTAACCCTAACCCAAAATTTTAACCCTAATCAAAATCATAACCCTAACCCTAACCATAATTACAAGCACGACATAAATCTTAAACCTAACCATAATTCTAATCATACATCTTGATCATATCCTTAATGCTAACAGTAACAATGATGTAAACCTTAATTCTAACCATGATCCTAAATATAATCGTAATCAGAAATCCTAAAACATAATCATAGACCATGAAATCTAACCGTGATCAAAGGCCTAACTCTAACAATTAACCATAATGTAAACCATCTTGAGATAAATATTTTTCGTTAAATCTTAATCATTAAAAGGTATTTTTGAGATGTTTAGCAAACTTGAAGTAGTTGAATGGTATAATAAATCTATGTGATAAAACAAACTTATAAGTAAGATAAAGACATTAATTAAAAAAATGAGCTTGTAAAAACCTACTTTTAAATTACAATTATTTCTATCACACACTAATAATTTATTTTTAAAATGTCATATAATATTTCAAATTGTGCAATACTCTATTAAATATTCTTGAATTTGAGTTATTAAATTTGACTTTAAAAAACTATGCAATTAGAAATAAATAATATATTAATAATATTAAAATATTTTATGAAAAATAAATACTGAGGATAAAAGTTTTTTTTTTTTTTTTAAATTAATAGTGAGGATGAAACCAATTAGTGTCATCATTAAACTAAATCATCCACTATCATATTTTACTTTTACTGGTTGTTTATTTACTTGTGACTATTATATTTACTATTTTACTTTAGTTTTTTAATATTTTGGTGTTATAGGACCCCTTTTCCGAAGTTTCTATTATTTTTGTGTTGATTTTATTTTAACCATAGTTTTGTAATGTATAATTCATACATCATTTAATTTACTTTCATTACAAAATTGAATTTCAATATATTTGAACAATATTATAATATATATCTATTATATACTCTAAAATATTTAGTATGTTATATTTTCAATATATATATCATAATACATAATATAATATAATATAAAATACATAATATATATAATATAAAATACTATATCATATATGCTATATTATATAATTTTAGCCTTTATTTATTATTTAAATTTCACTTTAATTTAAAATTTATAACTATATTTTAAATTCTTACAATTATAACTATAGAAATGAAAATATAATATATACAAACATATCTTATTAACAATTATTTTTAATATTTTACACAGTTTCTTATTTAATTTTTAATCTAAATTAATTTAATTTTTATTAAATAACTATTAATTAAAATATATATAATATTTATAATAAAATTAGAATTAAATTTACATATATAATTATAATTATAACTAATTACGACAAGTACAGGCCACTAGTGGCACTTGTTCATAGATATTTTTTTATGAGGATAACAATATACATAAGACAAATGAAAGCTAGTTAAAAATTATATATTTTGTCAAAAAAAATTATTTTGTTTTTAACTTTGTTAATTGTAATTTTTCGTAATCCATTTTTTAAAATATAAAATAAACATAAATATATTCGTATTAAAATAAATTTAATATTTAAATTATAAAAAATCTAATATATGATAATAAATTAAATTATCATATAATTTATATAAATTAAATTATCATATAATTTATATAAATTAAATATTCAAAATCTATTAATTTTAAAAGTACATTTTAATAATGATTTATTAAATATAAATTTAATAATTTATATTAAAATATTTTAAAAAAATTTAATGAATGAGCGATTGAATTATATTTTTTGAAAATAAACCAAAAGCATATACACTAAAACCAATCTTTTTAACAGATGTATGTTAAATTAATAAGCGTAGAGGTACCGTTTTGTGCACTTTTATAATACCATGACAAAAATGGTGTAAAATGATCAATGCAGAAAAAGGTAAGTTAAAATAAAAGAGGAAAACAATCAATGGTATAAAACATTTCAATCATGTTGCACAACTATAGAACATTGTGCACCGTAGATATTGAAAGCTATGTTTTTTTCTCAGAAAGGGAACGCCTTCGGCATAATTATAATTATGATATATTTGAAATGTGAATTTTATTTACAATGAATGAGATTGTATTGTGTTCTACATTTTTACCTTCTAGATGGACTTAGATTTGACCATTAGTACATTTTGATGGATAATTGAAATTATTTTAACTTTAGTATTTTTAATCATTTATTATGAATAATTTAATGTATTATTCACATATAATGATTATAAATACAATATTAATTATTATTATTATGATCAGTAAAACGCCGAAGCCTGTATATTATATTAAAAAATTATAAATTACAAAATTATCCATTCTCTGCAGGCACTGGTAGGAAAGAATGGAGAAGAAAACCTCCAGTCTTTCTCGGGACCCAAGGTCCAGATTTCTTAGTACAATGCATGGTTTATGAGGACATTCCCTCATTTATAGATAAATATGAAGGCATACTTTCATCAATTTTGCTTCCATAATTAAGGACAGTCCCTTAATCATATCTCTTAGATGTTGTTACATAATTACATATAGTAGACAAAGTTAGTGCGAACCCTTGATGGTAAACTTTAGATATATTCCATCCTTCCTCATTCTTTATTTCGGTCTTTGTATCTGATTTCCATTATCTTTTTCCTGCACACATATAACCACTAAAAGAACCATGTCTAATACAATGTGATTTTGGTTATTCATATTACAAACAAATCAAATTGGTTAATATGCCTTTGATTAGTCACTTTAGTAGCCTAGAATTTATGATCGCATTTTCGTGAAGCCTTTATCTCATTCCAACTTTAGATTATCTAGACGTTTGTTATGATTCTCATCCTTTGACTAAATTTATTATTATCTCATAACCCATGCATCCATAATTAACGGGAGTGAGAAATAAATTTAGTTATACAATTCACTTAATTCATCAAAAATCAATTATAGAAATCTGTGTAAATAAGAGTTAAAACAATTATAAAAATCTATGTAAAAATATTTAAAAGAACAAATTCTCCATCTATGATTACTGTTAGATTAATAATCAGTGACTGCAATAGATAATTCACATTTACCGTGATATGTTTTACTGCTTTTGCAGTTTGTATAATTGAGGTTTGTGCATAGCGAGCAAGGGAGTAATAGGGAAGAGACGATGAAGGTGTAAAGAAGATTAAAACGAGACACATAGTGATGGATGGGAGTTTGTATTGAAGTAAAATGAGCAAGAAGTGTAGCCATCGCCATTGATTTTGGCCGAATCAAGCAATTGACCATAGTCCCACTGGGAGAAAGGGCAAGGCGAAAGAGAAGCCCTTCTTTGCCCAATCAAGAGGGTTGCGCATAGTCCATAAGAACTTCATCCCACTGGACATCAAATCGAAGAGAGGGAATTGTGGAATTTTTTAGCATGAAGATACTAAATTATGATTGGCAATGCCCACAATATAAAGCACCCCATAGCGATGATACAACAAGATACTATGAAAAAGAAAGTTAAATTTTTTAAAATCCACAAAACCAGAAGGAAACAGGGTACGCAGATTTCATTCGAAACAACAAGATTTGCTCCTAAACAAGAAACAAAATCCTCCTTCAGAGTCTGGGAATGTCCAAGACTTGGAAAGGCTTCTTGAGAGAACGCACAGGAGAGCCCATAACTTCAAGGAACTCATCCATTTCAGACAGATCAACCGACTGCTCATTAGTACTCTGTCATTGGAAGGCCTGCACCACAAACCGCTATGAACCTCAACTGAGTCATCGCCAATTCCACTTCCCATGCCCGTATCCATCAACATTGATCAGCTATTAAATTTGTCTCTTTCTGAGTTAATGCTTGAAGTATATTTGTCAGCTATCAACGGTTGGAGATTGTGCAATGGTCGTTCACTGTCTCCCATGTACTGTTGACCGTTGATAGAAAATATAAGCTTCTCAATCTCATATAAGAAACGCCTATGGCCTAAAGAGATGATTTCAACCCCTTAGTCAAATTACTCAACTAGCCAACCCTCGACAAGTATTCTTGTGGTTGCTTTTATGAAACAAACTTGCACAAATCATAAGTGGTATTACATAAAATCGTGTAACTAAAACAATGGAATTGCAAACTATTGATCCTACATTTAATATTGGCTACTAAATTTTCACTTTATTAAATTATTTTTCCCAATATTAAATAAATACAATTACATATGACAACACAGAAAATGTCCTAAAAAATGTTGTATCTTAGTGATACATTTCCATCTAGATTCTTCTAAATAGAGTAAACACATAATAATAAATAATATATTATAAATATTATGCAAGATATACAAAACTAGATTACCAGGAAAATTCTACACAATTTAACGACCCTACCTTAAAGTAGATATTAATTATTCTCTGTTACATTTATAGTTAGTCCAACCCTCAAATTTTATCTTAGATTAATATTATTTGATTTATAGCATCCTCTACAAATTTATGGAGAAACTCGAGGCAACAAGTTCAAAGACTTTAGGCTAGTAAAGCCCTGTGTTGGACAATAGAGGGCTGGACATTTTGACCAGGCCACCTGAAGCCGTAGATGATGACAAAACAGAATCGTTCAACGACGACATGGACACTTCACTCACAACGGAGGAGGTAACTGCTCCCGACGACCACGAGGCCGACGTTTCAGCTCGACGAAGAGGCTGATTGTAAACAGCAACCGGCAAATCCAATGGAACACACGGTAATTCTGCTTCCCTTTTCAACATCTTCAACACCTCTCTCATTGTGGGCCTTGATGTCGGGTCAGGATGAGAACACAGCAGCCCCACCAACATCAGCAGCTCCATTTCTTTCTCGTTAAAATATCCTCCAAGTTTTTTATCCGCAGCATCTGAAAGCTTTCCCCGTCCATACAAATCCCAAACCCATTCCACCAATCTGCTATTATGTTCAGCAAGTGTTCGGTCAACGGGACGCCTTCCGCATGCTATTTCCAGTGTAACCGCCCCAAAACTATACACGTCCGCCTCTGGACTGGCTTTCCCTGTTATATAGCACTCGGGAGCTAAATACCCCAGCGTACCCGCCACCACGGTCGTATGGGAAGCCGCCTGGTCACGCTCCACCAATCTTGCCAACCCAAAATCCCCCAGCTTGGCGTTGAAATCGGAATCCAACATTACATTGCTTGCCTTGATGTCTCTGTGAACAACGCGCTGATCCCACTCTTCGTGCAGATAAACAAGAGCAGACGCTATGTCACATGCGATACTATATCTTCGGTCCCAATCCAGAGTATCCTCCTCCTTCCCAAAAATGTATTTATCCAGACTCCCGTTTGGCAGGTATTCGTAGACCAGAAGTAAGTCGCCCTTTTGATGGCACCATCCTAAAAGCTGCACAAGGTTACGGTGTCTGAGTTTAC
>MU227642.1:232739-265291 GCA_018584345.1 Thuja plicata
GAGCGTCTTTAATTTGACCAATTAAGGGCACTGGCTTAGCATCCATAGAGTAACATCTACCAAAGACTTTGGTCAGAGGCAGCCCTAGAGCTTTAGCAACTGGTGCAGGCATTACATTATCTGAGGCCCCAGAGTCTATGATGCAATTACTTAATCTGTTGCCATTAATAAAAAGGGACACATAGAAAGGTTCTGGTTTCAAATCTGAACTTGTAGCATGGAACACAGATTCTTCTTCTTGAAATAGCCTAGGGATTGAGAAATCATCGTCAATTGAATCTTCTTTATTGATACTGACCTGTCTTTTATCACTAACATTAGAATTTACATGAATGTTTTCTCCATCTTTGCAATGATCAAACAATCTTTTGCATTAATCAGGGTGTGATCTCAAGTAATCCATAGTAGATATTTGAATTTTAGTTTCTTCACAAAATTGAATAATATCAAAAGAAGTAGATGACTTATCTTTTTGTTCTTTTTGTGAAGAACTTGGTGCTACATTATTGCCTTTATCCGCCTTATGAGAATGTGCTGGATTCTGAGCAGGAGTGGCATTAGAAACCTGAATCTTATTTTTTTGACTTCTGGTCATCACCGTTAGCCATTGGTTGATGTTTGGTGCCATTTCATGGTCAGTCACAGTACCATTTGATATAAAAGTGGTAGAACCAAATTGTAGTGCCTTGGTTGTCTCTAAATTTGTTTTTCTTAGATTAGGCAGGTGGCCTTGAGTGTGAGGATCAATCGGCAGTGCTCCAACTATGAAGGCATCAGATAACGTGTACTCACCACAACCTTTGTTGTTGATCTTGACTGTGGATGAGGTGGAGGAGAGGATTTTTTCTGGGTCTGAATGGATTCGAGATGAGCTGGAAACAGAGGTGCTAATATCAATCCCAAGATAGTGATTAGAATGTGGAAAGGATGTCTCCAATGCATTAGAGTATGTGAAGGGCTTGGGATCTGCACAGATGGTGATCTTAGTGCCTTTATATGGGAATTTGATGCACTGATGGTAGGTGGATGGGACCACTTGCATAGAATGAATCCATGGGCATCTGAGGAGGATGTTGAAGGGAAGGTCAAGATCAACAACATGACATAATGTATCCTAGATAACTGGGCCCACTTGAATGGGCAATGATATTCTTCCTTTAGAAGTACACTCCAGATTGTCATATGCTTTTATCATGATGACATCATTTGTTATGTCAACCTCAGTGCAACCCAACTATTTTATGAAGTTTAGAGTACACAGATTTAGGGCCGATCCATTATCTATCATGACCCTTTTGATGGCAAAATATTTAACCATGACAGCAATACAGAGTGGGATATTATGGTCAGTTTCTTCGGAGGGTATGTCTGTTGGTCTAAAGGAGACCCCACAAGAGGCAGACAGGTGTCTGAAAAGGTTTTGGAATTTAGTGAGGTTGTTGTCGCTGGGAACAAGGGATTCTTGCAAGGTTTTATTAAGGATCTCTTGATAAGTGGGTGATGTGCAGAGAAGATCCAGGATGGGGCGGGACCAGCACCTGTGACTATTATCCTACCTCTATGAGTGGTGATGGCGCATTGGTTATCGGCACCCTTGACATGGATGACATTGACAGAGGACTGGACTTGGGATATGCAGCTGATAAGATTATCATAGTTGATATATGCATTTGTATAATCTTTTCTATCGTTATTTTCTACTTGTTTACCCTTTCCCTAATTAGAGGACTGAGTAGGATTTCCTGGGCCTGTACCGAAAGTGTGTTTAGGGAATACATTTTGATAAATTTTAAGGCCTATGTTTGGTGATGATTGGGCAGGGGAGTCTACTTCAATATGCTTGTGGTCAATGAGATCCTAAATGTAGTGTTTCAACTTCATGCATTTGAGAGTGGTGTGTCCCTTAACATGATGGATTCACAGTACTTGTTGTCTTTATACCAAGCTGGCTTAGGAGTTGAATCATCAAATGGCTATGTTTTAGGATACACGACTTGGTTAGCTTGGACCAACTTGCAGAAAATGACGTCTATAGGTTCACCCAAAGGGGTAAACATGCGTTGTGGCGTAGTTGAAGTGCGAGGTCTTTGTTGTCCATGCGGGACTGATATAGAATTTGTTTGATTCATAGGACCTTGGTAGTTGTATTGATATGATGTTCCTGGAGGAGGATAGATAGGCGTGCCTTGCGGGCGCATGTTTTGCTGATATGTTGGATGGGAATACATGGGATTGGGTTGTTGATACATGGGAGGAGGTTGAGGGTACATTGGTGGTGCTTGTTGATAAGTCTGTGTAGGTTCATTAGGACTAGCTACCACAACTTGAACATGTTTGGTGTCAGTGGCTCCATCTGTTACCTCATTTTTGTTCTTGTTCCAGTATTGTGATTGATCGTTGTTATGTTTGTCAGGATGGGATTCTTTATAGTGCTTAATGGTACCTTCTTCTACGAGACCTTGTTCAAGGTCCATACCCTTGATTCTGATGTCATGATAAGTTTGTATATAGTTCATGCGCATGTGATAGGCAAGCTTAGGATGAAGGTTGTTAATGAAGATTTTAATAAGATGTTGCTCTGGGGGTTGGTAAGACAACCTGGTAGTAAGCCCTTGCCAGCACTGAAGATAATCATCCAAGCTTTCTCCTCCCTTTTGTTTGGAATTGCATAGGTCAAGGAGTGAGTTCATTTTTGACATTATGTGTGTATTGGGTCACAAACTTTTTACATAATTCTGTGAAAGTAGAGACTGTGCCGTAAGCGGTTTTGTAGAACCATTCAAGAGCGGTGCCTCCCAAGCTTCTGGGAAATAGTCTCATGAGGAAGTTATCGCTATAGGCTACTTCTTGACAAGCCATGTAGAATTCTTTAACATGACTCACAGGGTCGCCCTTCCCCTGATATTTATCAATTTTTGGGGTCTCAAAGTGCTTGGGGAAGGGTATAACAGTGATGGATCGGTCAAACGGATAAGGACACACTTCCTCAAACTTAAATTTTTTAGCCTCTATCCCAGCTTTTAGCTCCTTGAGAGCATTCTTCATTTCCTCCCATTCATGATTGATTTGCAGAGGAGGATTGTTGATCATGATTGCAGGATTTCCTTGAACCTAATACGGATCGAATGGTGAGTATGGAGGATTCTATGGGGGATATTGTGGTGTTTGGTAGGGTGGTTGCTGGTCAACGTATACGGGTTGCTGTGGTTGAGTGGAATATTGCAGTGGAGGAGATGTTGGCGCTTGATAAGATTGATGCAACTATTGGAAATATGCTTGTATTTGTTGCAGCGTTAGATAGGTAAGATGAATTTGTTGCGCATCTGTATACGTGTTTTGCAGCGGAATGCCCCCAGTGAGAACTTGTTGTGGAGGCGGAATTATTTGTGATGCAATGGAAGATGGCATGGCTATGTAATTGGTGGAATGAGTTTTTTGTTGTTGCACAGGTTGGATAAAAGGATTAGCAAACTATTTCAGTGGTTGTGCCATGAAGCGATTTTCCCCCTGTGTTTGTGGATGCAGCTACTGTGTAGTTTGGATAGTGGGCTGTGCAGCTGCGAAGGGGTTGATTGGTTGTTGTTGTGCTTGAGACGTGAATGGGGTGGTGATTTGTTGTTGTAATTGTTGTTGCTGGGATGGTTGTTGGATGGATTGTTGTTGCTGAATAGGTTGTTGTTGTTGCTGCTGGATAGGTTGTTGTTGCTTCTGTTGGATAGTTTTTTGTTGGATAGGTTGTTGTTGTTGCTGTTGGATAGGTTGCTGTTGGATAGGTTGGATGGGAATTTGGGGTACGGTAAAGGGATTTGTGGATGGTTGCAATATGGGGGGATTTGGGTTGAACAACATTTGAGGTGAAACTGCTGGCATTCATTGTGATTGTGTTGCTAGTGGAGTGGGAAAAGTGGACCCTTGTGGAAATAAGGGTTGGTTATAGGCGTTGGTAGGTTGCATGCCTGTGGTGAAGAAAGGTGGAATAGGCATGTATACTTGCGTGCTTTGATGTTGCAAACTGGTTTTAGTACTTTGAATGGGTTGATTAGGAATGGGTGGAATGGTGGTTTGTTGTGTGCTGACTGGTGGTGGTGGAAAGTTTGCAATGAATGTTGGGATTGCTGGCGAAAGAGGAGCGATTGTGGCTTGTGGAGGTGCTTTCATAGTGATAGGGGGTATTGTTTATAGTGTTGGTGTGGTATTAGGAGGCAGGGATCCTAAGGTAGGTGTGGGTTTTGTGTGTATGATGGAAGGTGGAATGGAGGGATGAACTACTTGTGCAAGAAGAGTTCCCACTTGTAGGGCTCGTTGAAGTGGATCAAAAACTTCATTTCTAGTGGGATAAGGATGTTCCCCTGGAAGTGTCATAGGTTGTGTGACAAGTGTGGGTATAATCCAAGGTGGAAGTTGAAGTCCTTGTTGTTGGATATCCAAGAGTACCTGGTTGTTGTTTTGTCCACTCATGGCATTTACCATGTGGACAAGTGCTGGATGGTTGATAAATGTTTCCACGGTACTAAGAGTGGGAGTTTCATTAGTGTCTACCCAGATATGTTTGATTTGATCATTGGGCTAATGCACATAAGTGACCATGGTGTTGGTATTGTCAGTCGTAGGATTAGATGAGCTAGCGGCAAGATTAGGATCCATGTTCTTCCTCTTCTTAGTGGTTCATGTGATAGGTGGCATGAAATGATTATCCTAAAGGAATATGAGATGCAAGATGTATGCAAGGATGCACCTAGGAAACTAAGGATGATGATACTAGGAATGGGATGTGCTTAAGATGATGGATGTGCTTCTATGGATTAAGGGTGACTTGATGTATGCAAGGATTAAGGGTTTCTTTCCCTAGTGTAGGATCAAGTGGATATGATTGTCTACCTAAGACAGACTTGTGGTCTTCGGCAGACGAGATTCTTTGTTAATGCAAACCAACCTTTTGATCAAGGTGATGAGGTTGCAAAAAGACAAAGGGAATTATCCTAAAATAATGCTTAGTTTAAGGACATTCAAGGATGGGGTTTGATTAAGATGTAGGTTTTAGCAACTCAAAAGGGTATGCAATACCAAGTGAGGGGTGTGACCAAGGATGCTTTGGATGATGATTGTGATGATGCTAGGCTAATTAGGATTGATTTGATTAATGCAATATCATGCTAGGATGAGTGTGTGATGTGTTTCTACAGATGACAACCTAAGGGAGGTCCTAAAATGCAAGCTAAGTGAGCTTAAGAAGAGGAGGAACTTGTGTTTGTTGTGGTAAACTGACTAGTCATATTGTTCAAATCCAACAAAAGTGGAGTTCAGACGATATTTTCCCATGAAATGGGCAACCTTGTTGTTGTAGATCACTTTTTCAAATTGTTCTCATTTATGGATTTCTTGCTTGAAGGAATCGATATTGTGTTGGTACTTGGTAGCCTCTCAGGTTGTGTTTTTATGTTCTCTTTCCATGGGTGGTAACGGATTTTTTGTCTTCTTATGCTTCTTGTAATCGGTCATGTCCTATAAGTAGATCTGATCTTGGATGAATAGTTTGAGGCTTTTAGGACATATCTCATAAAAGACCAAATTTTGCAAAAGGAAGCTATCTTGATAATCTGGCAAAAAGCTTGATTCGTGTTCTAATTTTTCAATAGATTTGTTCTATGGCAAGAACCAATTTCAAAATAATCAAACTAGATAATAACAAGCATATGTCTGAAAACAATCCAACAAGGGAAAAAGCAACCTTGAAGGATACAAGCACGTGACAAATTTGAATGTTGGATATTTTTTCTGTGTCTTGGATTTGTTAATTTCTTCAAGCACTTCAAGCACAAAATATACCTAAGGAATTGGCATAGCATGAAAATATTTTCTCGTAAGCTTAGGCACACACACAAGAGCTAATCAGAATATGACCATCACCAAACACGCAATGGCTCTAGTCATGACGTTGTATTATCTGGTTCCAAATGCTCAGGGTGGAACGAATGTATGAGTGATCTTGGGGAAGTTACTATCTTCCTTGCACAAGCATTATCACCTTTCAGGGGTGTTCCAGGTAGCTTCTAAACCTAGAGTGTTTAGTATGGTTCTATGTTTGATTGTATCCTCTATGTCCATGTAAGCACAATTTAGGCGTATAGCCCCATAGAGCGTCTTGACAAAAGTGGTCACATAAACGTGATTGAGACCGTGAGGCCACACTTAAGTTAGACGAGAGACAAGTATAAGCTCAAATGCCAACTGACTCCCAAGGCTTTAACCCCAAGGAGTAAATTTGATTAACGTGAGTTAGAGTGGTGTGGCTTACACCTTGTTCTCATGTGGGTCATTCTTGGGAGATTTTTTCCTCAACCGACAGGCCCATCTAAAGGATTCATAGTAACCTGGATTGGCGACAAAAAGGATTCTAGATTTCTGATTTTCCCACAAAGGGGAAAAGAGCATAATCTCCTATCCAATATCATTTTCTCCACAAACACGCAAGACAAACTTTATTCTTTCCAAAAGATTTAATTGTTCAACACTAAGTAAGTGTGTCTAGGTTTTTGATCTTCCCAAAAGGGAAGAGAGCATAATCCGCTAACACTCACTTAGGATTAACCAAAAAAATCTAACTAATTAGTCTAGGTGCCTAAAAAATAAATTAATGCAAACACGATCGTTTGGTTGATGTAGATCTGAGGCAACCTGTAAGACAAATGTGAGTAGTTTTGAATTTGCATCTTTGACAACCGGTGCTGCAAAACAATCAGTTAGTAGTTTCAAGTTTAGCCTTTGGAAAGCATTAAAAACACAAGAAATGCTTTACACTTGTTAGTACATGATAAATCCAACTTAAACAGGGCACAGACGCTGATTCTAGTTTTTTTCTAAAAAAGGATAGAAAGAAAGAAATTCTCCAAAAAACATAGAAAAATAGCTATACTAGTCAGAGACGCCGGTTTACAGAGCATAGATGCTGATGCAGGGTGCAGACACTAATTTATGAATCGAAGACGCTGGTTCATGAACCAACATTTACGCAGACACCGATGTACCTACAAACACAAAAAGATAGCAAATAAAGTCACTTTTCTTCTTTCTAGTCTTTAGTTAGATCAAATTTAGCCATTTTGAAAGTATTAACACAACTTGAAAGCTAGTGTTCTTTGAACTATTATCAAAATATATTCTTCCTAATGAAAATTTGGCATAATTTCTGTTTGTAAAATGAATCTCTGCTAAAAAATAGAATGGTAAGATGCCAAAAACCAGTAGGAAAAAAAAAATTTGATAAATCAAAAGGTTGTGTTAGCAAAGTCTCAAATTAGCTCTTCTAGGCGGAGACGCCAATGCAGGGCAGAAACGCTGGTTCAACGTAGATGTCGAACGACAGTTTAGTGAGAACTGACATTTGCGTAGACACCTCTGAGTGAAACGCAGATGCTGATCTGTGTTCTAGGCAAAATTCGAAGAGAAATAAGACAAGAAGTGAGAAATTTTAGGGACGTGGGTCCCACCAGGCATGCCAGAATGTGTATGAGGAGTCCTTCAATCTGTTGGGAGTAAGCTCAAACATGCAAACATTTGTAGGTTAGCACATATAATCAATTAAGAATCATGAAGGAGCAAGAAAGCAACATAGAACTCAACATAACATCAGATAGAGCTTAAAAATAAGTAAACAATGCACCCTATTCTGCTCATTTTGATTTTCTCTTTTAGATTGGATGTAGGTGTGCTCTCTCAAAACACATAAAATGCTATGGATCCCAATGGAATGCAAGATTATCAAAACAAGAAGAAAGATTCAAGAGCTAGTATTGAAGAACTAATCTCAAATCTTCTTCAAGAAGATGATATTCTCAACTAATTATGAATATGATATGCATATGCTATATAGAAACTAAGATTCTTTCACCAATTTAGAACCTAGCATGTGATTTCTATGTGACTTAAGCATGAAAAGCATAAAAACTAAAAACTAAGAACATTAGCATGAAAATGACTATGATTTCAAAAGCAATTCTAGCATGATAACAATACAAATTGAGAGATGAAAATATGAGAGGAGAAGGCCTCTATTTATAGAGTTTTTGGAGAGAGGAAGAGGCTTGGATAAAGTGGCACCTATGTGGCATCCACATAAGAGCCACATAGGAGACACATGGACTTGAAAAGATGGCTAGTTTTGAGTCAAAATTGGCATTAATATTGAGTAGCTCAATATTTCAAAAGGGGAGACAAAGTTGTAAGAGGGAATTAAAGAGGAATGGATGCCCATTTTGGAGAGAAATTCCCCATGTGGGTGAGCATTCCATTAGCCTTAAAAAGGTTAGTAATTGCCCATTAAACATGGTTAGAGGATAGTTAGGTGTGGAAGCATACTTAGGAAACGAGGTGATGGGAGTAGGGTAGGAATAGCGTAGGCTTTAGGGTAGGATTAATAGGTTCCTAGCTAGGGTTTAGGTTATAATCCAAATTGAATTTGAATAAATCATGCTTTAGAAGAATTTTAGGAATATGGAGGATTTAATAAATATAAATTTATTAAAAGGTGATTTTGTGGAGGCAAATGTATTTAAATAAAATACATTAGAATAGTATTTAAACTATTGATAAATGAAACTATTTAATTGATTGAATTAAATAGTTAGAGGAATAATAGGGAAAATAATATTAATAATAATATTAATATTTTTGTACGTCTACAATAATATTATGAATATTAGATTATAACATATAACAATAAAATGTTATACTATAGTAATAAAATATTATAATATTATATTGTTTAATATTATAAAATATTATTTAATATTTTAATATGATATTGTTTGTTACTCCAATTATTTTAATATAATATTTCAAGCAGACATAATGGACAGTCGGTAACAAAGTCAAACAAGACAGTTAGTTCAATCACTGAAGTGCAGAGTCAACCGAGAGCAATGATCACACCCAGAGTCAACCGAGCATAGTGATTACCGAGTAGATAGACTATACCGAGAATAGAATACAACACCAAGATACACAGCATAACCGAGCACTAGTATAACTGAGATACACAAATAACACCGAGCACCAAGAGACAACATAAGCGGGTGGAACAAAGACAACCTAAAAGTTTGATTATGGCACATTAATCTATGTACCAAATTTTTAGCCGACCTAAATAATGGTTTACACGATTGAGGGGGACATTAATTACGGATATACATCATTAATTGTGTTATGTCTCCTATGTGTAGATTATCAATGTAAATTTTGTACACCGCTGATCTTAGGATAAGGATGTAATTGTTAAACCCTAATTACGTCATATCATTTGCTATATAAATGTATAGATGTCAAATTTGGTTATGTATGTTGATCAAGAAAAGATCAAGTAGCCGCCATACTACAGACATCAGAGATCATACAAGGGATTTTCAGAAAGAGACTACATTGTAGAATTTAGTTTACACAGCTAAGGCAAAGCTACCAAGCAGAACAGAGCAGGAGCTATTATCATTCACATTGAGGTGATGTATATTTTTATGAGCTTAATGGATCTATATCAGCAATATTATATATGTTTCAGATCAAATTTCTGTTACTCTCTAACAATTGTAATAGACTCCTAAATCTCTTAACATAGTAGACTTAATAGTCTTATTGTAAATCTATTAACCGAGTGCACACATAGATTGTGTTGCAAAATCCTCACACGAGGTAGATCTAATCGATCTTATTGTTACTCCTAACAGGGTAAGATCATAAGAAGTGATCAATTTTGTAAAGCTTTAACAGGCTAACTTTATTTCTGCAGTTGTGAAGTTTTGTGGGTCTCATCCCTACCACAGTTTTTACCTTCTAATATGGGTTTTTTGCGATACCAAAATACTAGTGTCATAAGAATTTGATTTTATGTGTGTTTATTGTTTATTTTACATGCATTTACATTTCAAATTTGATACTACATGTTTGGTATATGTGAATCTACTCAATCGGTTAATGAACAACAGAGTTTACAAGATTTGATTGAAATTTTTTTAAGGGTATTGATTCACCCCTCCCCTCTCAGTACACACCCTTTCCATTATCCCAACAATTGTTTAATATTCATTTGTCATTATATTTAATATTGTATTATAATTTATTAATAAAATGTACTATAATATATTATAATACATTAAAATATAATATAGTATATTATATTATTATATTATTTATTACTCTCTCTCTTCTTCTCTTATATTATAATATAATATTATTTAATATATTATAATATTGATATAATATATAATAATACATTATAATATATTAAATAATATTATTATTTATAATAATATATTATATTATAATATAATATATTATATATTATGTTGTTAGAATATATGATAAAATTTATTTAGAACTTGATATATATTGTTTGGTTACAATGTCTACATATCAGATGTCTGATAGCTATCGGATACCCGATACCTAAGACTATTTATCCCAAATAGTAAGCCGCGTATATCAGATATCTCCCAGTGTTTTTTCTTTGAAAATTTATTAACGTTAAGTGGTTTTTGGTTTTTTAATCCTTTTTTTGTAAGTTTTTCTTTTAATTTGAAATTTTTTGGTTAAATGTAAGGTTTTTTAATTAAAATTTTATTTCCTATTTCAAATTAATTTTAATTATATAATTTGTAATTTACTCAAGCACGGTAGATGTAAATAAACCTAAAAACCTCCACCACAAAATAATGAGCCTCAAAACCCTCCCACACAAAACAATGAGCCTCAAAACCCTCCCTCACAAAACAATGATCCGCAAAACCCTCTGCAATCAAATAATGAGGCTGAAAACCCACCCCCTCAAGACAATAAGTCTGAAGACCCTCCAATTGTGAATTGTCATCCTATGGAGGATCTCATAGGCAATAATTGGAATAAGATGAGGGGCATTAAAAATATCTATGGTAATATCCCTACGCTACACCCCTTGTTGAACACATTGAACTCCATAGTTGAAAATATGGAGATGCTTAAAGTGCAGCAGAATGTTGCACTTCATTGGTGAGAGGCCATGTATGCCCAGTTTGATGATGGGATTTATTATGATAGCATGAAGGAACTTCATATCTCTAAAGAGACGATAGCTTCCCTATTTGTAAATTCAAAAATTAGACTAACATGTGATCCCAAAAAGCCTAAATTGTCCATCGAATGATGTCTGAATGATGCTATGCGAGAGAACTTCTGGGATTGATGGTAGATGTTTTTTGATATATCATCCCACGACAATATGGAGGTCCCATTTTATTTTATTAAAAAATTATATGTTGAATATGTACTTGACAAGAAAGTTAATTATTGGAGTATGAGATCAAACATGGCTATAGGAAGAGGTGCTCCTTAGGAAAGAGAAGGGGTGCATTGAGTAAAAGAAGGTCCTTAGGTCCCCCCTCCTTGAGTGCATCATCCAGATGTTATTGTTGAGGCTGGCTGGTAGACCATTAGGGTCATTCACAGCTTGAGCAAGCATTTGGATAGTCAAACTACATCATTGTTACATCCCATGTTGATGATGTTGGTATTTCAATATCCTTTTCGGGTGCATATGTTTGTGTGCCCTATACTAGTAGTATGTGCAAGAATTTATTATTGATTCCCCTTGATGAGTCTTTGGATACATTCACATTTGAGATGGACTATGAACCAGATGTCACCATAGAGACTGAAGTGTCTCATGGGAGAGATGACAAGCTGTAGGATGCATGGATTCCTCATGTTATGGTAAGACTAAACATTTGATGTCACAACGTGTATTTAATTTCAAATGAATATTATTAGTAGATAACTAATAATGACTACACACTTATTTTTATATATATAGTGTTGCTACAGGTCTTAATAGAGTAGACTTTAATAGGACTCCACGGATACTCTTAACCGGGTAGATCATGACAAGTGATCAAATTGTAAGCCTTAACTGGCCCCTTCGAATTCGTAGATAGTGAATATTTTGTGGGTGTCATCCCCACCTCAGTTTACACTTCCTAACAGGAGTTTCTTGTGATATCATATCTTGTGTTATGTGTCAAATTACTTTCATGAATGTTCACATGTATGTTAAGTTAATGAATTGATATAACTCACATCAAGATAGTATAGATCAGATGGATGGATATACAATTGATTACACAAAGGTTAACTAATTAAAGGATACAAAAATTTTAGAGGTATTGATTCGCCCCTCCCCTCTTAGTACACACTTCCCATTAATCCCAACAAGAGAGAGAGAGAGAGAGAGAGAGAGAGAGAGAGAGAGAGAGATCATTACGTTCATATAATATATGTTAAATATTGTATAAAAATATATAATATATCATATAACATATATTATATATATAGTATCATATAATATTATATTATATTATATTATATTATATATAATAACATATATTATATATAGTGTAATATATAAATTTATTATGTATGTATGTTCTATATAGCATGTATCTGATAGCTATCGAGTATCGTATAGGTATCGGGTATCTGATAAATATCACCTACCCAATAGCTATCTAATACATGTTACCTTTGAAAAAATCAACATTTGTGTTGGGATTTTCTCTGGGTTTTGGCTTTGGGATGCCAAACCTACATGGTCAACCCCAAAAAACATGTTTTCCCTAGTCTTGAGACATCGACCATGTAGCTAATAACTTTTCTTTCACCCGAATTTGATGAAATGAAAAGGATCTCTTAAGGAGATTCACAGCTTTCCATCAATATAATTTCTATTAAGATATTGAAAGATACTATAAGTTCTAGTGAGAATTATATACACCAAATTGGCTTTTTTGTTCCGAAGGGGAGTAACATCTGACCATTTAAGAAAGTCAAGCCTATCCAAAAAAATAGAAGTGGATATGGGTAGTTTAAGGGTACTACATGCCTCCCTTAGTATGGAATCAGTCATCTAGTGAAAAGGGGGAGATCAAATTTTACCACCAGTTCCTCCCAAGAGTTCAACACCCCATCCCTAATGATATCTAAGAAAAAATTGATACCCAAAGAGTCTCATTTCCTTGCAAAGAATCCTTGCAACAGTATATGTGGTTTATCAACTTTGCTGAGGTTCCAACAAATGGAATTTACTCCACATATGTTCTAGTTCCATTCAAAAATGTCATTTCCTGAGATAGAGTATATTACCTCTTCCCATCCCTTCCAAATTGACTGAAAATTGTACACCCTACCACTCTCAACTTGAACTTGACAGGAGGTCATTAATAGGCAAATTTCTCCAATACTTAGAATGAGCTCAAGTTGCTCTGCTAATTTTTTTTTTATTAGAATCTTCTAGGGATCATTCCCATGAGTAGCTTTGTCTATCCATTTGACAGCTAGGGAAATACCCTTCCATCTTAGGTCTTTCAGCCCCAGTCCTCCTTGATCAGTTGCCCTGGTACACCAATCCCACATGACTACATGTTTTTTATTTCGTCCTCTACCATCTGACCATATAAAGCCTCTAATTACTTTTTGGATGAAATTGATCTGTGTTTGATTGAATAACCAGATCGAGGAGTGTTAAATTGAGTATGTAGAGAGAATATTCTGACATACTTGCAGTCTCCCTACCAAAGAGAGGAATCTATTATTCCATTTGTTTAACTTCTATTCAATCATGTTCTTCACCCAGTCCCACATGGCTCTCAAATCAGGCTTGACTAAGAAATGAATGCCTAAGTATCTGAGTTGTTGTAAAGCCCCCCCTCCCCTCGTGAGAAACCAAATATATTACACCATCTACGGGGGACTCTTCTCACCCCAGAAAGATTAACTTGGGAATGGACACTTTGCTACCTAAAGCCGAGCAAAAAGTCTCTAGTTTATGCATGAGATTTCTAAAATTTATCTCACTCATCTCTATCATGATAAAGGTGTCATCCAAAATTTTTACATTAAATAGTTATGCATTATTGGGTAGCATAATACCCTTAACCACAGGGGAGATAGAATTGTCTTCAAGAATGTAAAACAGGGACTCTGCTGCAATCAAAAAAGGGGCAGGGGAAAGAGGGAAACCTTGTTTGATTGATCTAGATAAGGGAAAGGATATAGATCTATTCCCATTGGTCTCAATCATTTTTTTGGCACCTATCATTAATTTCAACAACATATGATTGAGTTCTTTGGGGAATCCTAGTGCCTGTAGCATTATTAAGATGAATCTTAATTCGATCCTATCATATGCCTTTCATAGTCTATCAATAACATACTAACTTGTTGTCCTAAATTCCTAGCCCATTCCATGGTTTCCCAGCAAGTGATTAGGTTCTCTATAATGTATCTACCCTTCACAAACCCAATTTGGGTAGGGCTGATCACTTTAGGTAGTATATCCACCATCCTTCTAGCAAGTACTTTGGCCAAGATTTTGTATGAAACATTGAGAAGGGTGATTGGTCTGCAATTATTGATAAGTGTCTTATTCTCATCTTTAGGATTAAGCTTTATAATTCCTGTATTGATCACTGATCCTAAGGAACCTTCCTCAATAGCCTCATTGTAAACCTGCGGCAGATCCTATCCAATCCAATCTATGTTTTCCTTATAGAATTCAATAGGAATACCATCAGGTCCAGGAGCCTTCTCATTACTCATATTGAGGATGGCCCCATTAATCTCATCAATTGAAACTGACTGGCTTAGAGTAAGAGCAGCTTCCTCCTCAGTTGGGGAGGAATAATATTTTTAATCTTGTTCCTCACCTCCTCCATTCTTGAATCTCCTCCCTCTGAGGTGAAGAGCTTAGAGTAAAATTCAACAAAGGCTTGAAGAATCTCCTCCAAGGAATTAATAAGACATCCATCCTTGCATATGCACATAAACTTGGCCTTACCTTATTTAGTCTTTAGCAACTGGAAGAAGTATCTCGACCCCTGTCACCATCCTTGATCCAATTAACTCTTTCTCTAATCTTAGCACAAGTAATCATTTATTGTTGCACTTTTCTCAATGAGTCTCTGGACCATGCTAATCTCTCTAGAGAATCCTTATAAATTGGATCATGTTGAATGGATTTTTCTACTTGGCATAGCCTCGTGTATAGATCTATTTCTTCTCTCCTAGAGTCCTTGGCTCTTTTCTTTTCCACAACTTGAAATAAGGTTTTCCAATTATCTATACATTGTATCCATCTCTTAATGGTATTTTGATGGTTTTATACCTCATGGTTATTCCACCTGATCATAAGGATTTCTGCCTTGATGTCCTCGTCCCATAGGAGAGTATTATTAAGAGAAAATGTGTCAATACCCTTGCTGGGGTGAAAGGTACTACCTAGTTGAAAAATTGTGCAAACTATAGGATGATGATCTGATAGAGTGTATGGAATCACTTTAACACACACCATTGACATCTTTCTTGAAACTAAGATGGTGTGTATTAACATAAAAATTTTCTAGCCTACAGAAAATCCTTATGTTTCCTTTTTGGAAGTTAGACCAAGTATTCCATATCTCTTTGTATTCTACCTTCTGTCTAGCAAGGGGATCAAACAACTTTAGTTTACTAACCATTTTGGACCAGAAATATCTCTCACTACCTTTCCACTCCATCTTGGACCCTCTCCCTTTATCCTATTGAAATTCCACCATGTTGAAATCCCTAGAAACAATCCAAGGGATATCTTTCATGCCACACATCCAATCCCACACTTGAATTCGGTCATAATGGTCATTTGGTGTATATACTAAACATATGTCAAATTTAAACTTATTATGTTTAAGAATTACCCAAACAATTATAATACACAAGGATTATCCCCAGTACTTAATCATTTTACGCCATTTGGGGTTAATCAAAATGGGAAATCCCCCTCTACCTTTTGGGTGATTGGTATGGAATACCTTTGCATCCTGCCAAATGCATTTCAAGGCCACCTCTAAGATGAACCCCACTACCTTGATTTCTTGTATAATAAGGAAATCAAATCCATTATGCACATCTTAATGAACATTTTAATGACATACTTCCTATTGTGGGACTCTATTCCCCTCACATTGCATGATGTGCATATGATATCCATGATTAACTTAGGAGTCAATATCCATGGGAGCTTGGAAGCTCTTAAAATAGTTAGGTAATTTCCTCTTTTGTATCTTCAACGGTTTGATACTGGAGATATTGTTGGGTGTTTTACCTCCCTTCCTCCTGATTTTGGGCTCCCCTCCTTCATCCTGAGACTTATCTTCAATCTCACACTTAGCCATATCATCCTTTCCCACAAGAGACTTTCTACATTTATTCTTGCAATTGAATACAAAGTCACTTTGAACACCTCCTTGGTACTCAATAATAGCCAACATTGTCTCCCTAATCTCTCCCTCTTCAGAGTTATCCTCACCTGTAAACTTCACATGGGAGGAGTGGTCTGCGACAACAGTGTCTTCCTCAATGTGGGTGGGAATATTCTCTTCAGGGGTGGCAAGATTATTTATGGGGGCTGGGATGACTATGATAGAGATATTGTTTAGCTTATCTTCAATATCATATGCCTCCCTAATAGCATCCATCCCACCATGAGGAATTTTTCTTGGGGGTGGCACTTTATGCCTACCATCCCCATCTTCCTTCTCTAGACCAGATCTAAGTGGGGGGTCGATTGTAGCCTTTAACATTGAAGCTCTGAGGTGGGAGAGTTTTTATCTTTGTGTTTGAGGCATGATATCTTCTTAATCTTATTGAGGAAAATTTGTTGAGCATTCAGAGTCCTCTGTTTGGGTTTGGGACTTTATGGAGTCAAACTAAAATCAATGTCTTTAACTTATGGAAGGTGTTCAAATCCTCAAAGTTGGACCCAACAGATGGGATACGACAAGCATCTTTATTGAAGTTAGTTCTCAGTGCTTCTAGAGAGGTTTTGAGAGATTCTCAAGTGACAAGAGGATCCACCTTCAAGTTTCAGAGGGTCTTAGAGTGGGACATGGGATTTTCAACCTCCTTACCACTCTTCTTTCCAACAAAAGTAATAGAGGCTTTCTTCTTCTTATTTAATAACAAAGGGAAATAATTTCTCATGTGCCCTTCTCTTCTGCATAGGAAATGGGAATTAAGCCACCCAAAAAGGAAACAGGGCATCTTTAGGATTGGCCACCAAGATCAAATACAATCTTTCCCAAGAGGTCAATCCTTGGGTTAATCATAATCAAAACTCTAGCATTAGTATGGGGAAGTAAAACATCTATTTTATCAATTATGAGGATTGTGCCAAAGGGTTCCAAGGCCTGTGGAATAATATTCCACAAGAAGGGAGGAAGTTTGACAACATTTATCCATCAAGGGCTCGATAATGCTAGGACTTCTTTATGGGCAGCGTCTGGTGACCAGGGAAGAGCCCTAAAATAAGCAGAGTCAATTTTCTAGAATTGACTGATGACCATTTCTTTCTGGGAATTAGTATTTTTGAAGAAGATTAAAAATAATCCCTTTTGGATCATACGAAGAAATTAAAAGTGGAAACCAAATTTATTTCCCCAAATGATATGGAGCCATTCATTAAGGAGCGTACTCGATGGGAGTTTATGAATGACTTGGACTACTAGAAAGATAGCCAAAGTTTTAAGATTATCCTTCTCTTTCTCAATAGAAATGGACATTTATTCATTAGGTTTGATAATAAAAGCATTAGTGTAGGTATCACTCTTACCCCAAGCATGTGTTCCCTCTCTTGTTCCTAGGCTACCACCTCCATCGATAACGAACTTTGCATCAGGTAGGAACACAACCTCCTATCTCAGCATTTGTTTAAAGGTTTTAACGGTTGGAAAGTGATCAATTTTTTGTAAATGTTATTCACTTTTTGGTTTTCATTTATGGCAACACATCTGCGTTTCAATCGATTCCTATAAAGATAAGTTTTGCTGATTCAGAAATTGACTAAGTATAGAAGCAGAGATACATAAGTATTTTGGATATCGAAGATCAAGATTAATGAATTAGGGAAATAGAGCTTAGAGGAAGATAGTATGGGTTATGTATGACATCCACCTAAGATCAATTTGGTTTTGGCTATATTTACGGTGAGTTAGAAATAATTGAAGACAGACAGACTACAGCAGAACAACGATACATAGTAGTTGGACAATAGCAAAGATTGAGGGAGTATGACTTGGACTCCAGGCAATCGAAGTTGGATTTTGGTTGTTGATAACTTACACATTGACTATGAAAGAGTGCCAAATATGCATTTTATATTTAATATATTAAATGTATTTTGTATTGAAGGCCAACTTTGTAATATTTCTAATATTCATATTGGGAGCCGACTTTGTAAAGTTGTGAGATATATATGTAAGATATTTTTGATAAAGATATATGTTGTTGATGGTTAGTTGGATGATTTGTTGAGCAAATAGCAAAGCAGAGAATGGAAGAGATCATTGAATAAATATAAAGGAACTATCCAAGCACCAATGTTGCTTGTTTTGTTCATAACTGAGAACACTTTGTAAACATAATTACTTTGTAAGAGCTCTAAGCTAAGTTGGCCTCTACCAGGGTGTTGTGAACCTTTAACAGGGTTGTAATTCCTTTAACAAGGAAATGTGCTATGTAATATTCAGCTCCTAACAGGGCTAGGTCTCCTAAAATGGATATTATACTTTAGTACATTCTTGTGGGTACCATCCCCATCGGGGTTTTCCCTTGGTCAAGGTTTCCTTAAAAACAAAATATGATGTTATGAGTACTGTGTCATTTTCTTATGTTCTTTTCTTTACAGCAAGTTTATGGTTAATGTTTAAATGGTTGAAGAAATTAATTAAGTGTTATAATACTGATTCACCCCCCCCCCCCCCCCCCTCTCAGTATTATCCAATCCTAACAATTGGTATCAGAGCTTCTGGCCCTTGGAGAGAAAGTCTAACAGCTTGAGGGAGATCATAATGGATTTGGATAGCTTGCAAGAAAACTGTGATGTTGCACTTGAAGACCTTGACAAAGAAAAAGTAGAAAATGGAGAGTTGAGATTCAACATGCAAAGAGCTGAGAAATTTATAAAGAAACTCAAAGAATAACTTGAGATTTCTAGAAGTCAAAGACAAGATCTTATGGTTCAGATAAAAGAAGATTCAGATGAAGACAATTCAGATCAGGTGAGGTAACTAAAAGAAGAGAATGAGACTCTGAAACTTGAAAATGAGACTATGGCTAAAGAAATACAGGTATAGAAGGATGCTAAGAAGAAAGTTGAATAATCTCTAAATAGTGCATTAGATCAAATGAAGAATGAGGCTGACAAATACAAGAAAAAGTATCTAGAAATGGAGAAATACAATCAGATTATAAAAGGTGAACTTGTTGAAACAAAGAAACACATTGGGAAACTTCACACCAGCAGTGATTTGATTGATGAATAGAGAGACAAACAAAAACCTAAAGGTGATATGACTGGTATTGGCTTCAATGAAGTTGAATGTTCAAAGAATCAGGAAGAAAATGAGAAGATTGATGCTGAGAAACCTTCCACTGAAGAACCCAAAGTGCAGATCAGACCCTTTAGAGGTAGATGCTTTGGTTACAACAGATTTGGACACATGAAGAGAGACTGCATAGGTAATGCCCCTTTTAGAAATTTTTTTGGTTATTATTTTAACTATAATGGATATGGGCACAAGAAAGAAGAATGTAGAAAACCTAATCAATCAAGATATAGACAAGACAATGGAAGAGAATCTATAGTGAAACCTACATGCTACAAATGTAATAACATTGGACACATTGTGAAGTACTGTAAGCTGCAAGTTAATCAGGAAAGAAGACCTCCTATATGTTAAAAATGCAATAATCCCAGACATATAATGATTTTTTGCAGGTATAATGTATCAGACAGCAGAAGAGTACCACCTCATATGAATTTACAAAAGAATGAAAATGATACTGGTAAGAGTGTTGTAGATTGGAAGAGTGATTTTGAAAGTTGTTTTAAGAAAGCAGAAGATAAAAACAGTGGTAAGATTTGGAAGATCAAAGAAAAAAGTGAGACATCAGTTCAGGGAGAGTTAGTAGATGCTACTGGATCTTCGCCTGATGGTAGTAAAACAAAATCAACCTAATTGGCCGATCATGGCCTTAGGGGGAGCATTGGATACAGACATCAGAATATATCCTGCCCAAAAATTCATGGATTGAGCTCGAGCGAGCTTGGGTATGAACTTGGCCGACATCATGGAATGTACATCTAAGAGTGCAACATTAGCCGACGCATATATTTTGTTCGTGAGATCTAATAGCCGATTAAACAATTTTGAGTAAAAGTGAAATTTATGACTTAAACTTGTATAAAGCACCATTTGATGACCTATCTATTTACCATTTGATGAAGAGATAGCTAAGGAGATCAGAGAGTAGAGAGATTTAGACTATTCTACAATTGTCGTGCATGATCGATTGAAGCATAAATGTGGAATTCAGCGGAAGAAAGGTATTTACATCATCTAGCTATGGATGAACCTATTATTTTTTATGTTGTAGATTGACCTAGGTACAAATTTAAGAAACATATGTTCAAGTCATGTGAAGAGGATCCAGAAGGAGCATTTTCTTGAACCCCGTATGACATATTACACGTAGAATATATTAGGGCTTACATACATTGTAAGTATGATATACTGGGAATTGATGATATATCAACTGAGATGGAGCATATGACTGATAATGGAATCATGAAAGAAGAATACAAACACATTGATCAACTAAGCATAATGAAAATTCTGGACTTATGCAAATTCGATGAAGATGAATGGTTTAAGATACTGTTGATCAGGGTTCATGATCAGTTTATTTGGATAGGTGATCAACCTGTGAAGATTTGTAGTGACCTAATTCATGAAATCATTGTACTGGAAAACACTGGAGTCATCCCTATTGTAGAGAAACATGTAAAGAAATAATTTGAAACCCTAACTCATTCTAAATGGGACAGACGGGCAATGATAGTGAATGACATATTTCAGCAAGATGTGAGATTGATTGCTATGATACTTGGATACAAATTCTACTACAGTAGCAGACCTAACTCACTATCTGTAGGAGTAATCATGATGGAATGGAGAATAGTGAACGAGAACGTGAAATATAACCTATGCAAAGTTTTGGCACATCAATTTCTTAAAAATGTGAAGCTAGTGAAGAAGGACAGAACTAAGACCTTCAAATTTGGTTCAATGTTAATGCATATGTTTATTCATATTGAGCACAAATTTCCTGTCTTACATCATAGTGGTTGGAAATCTGGGATACCTACTGGTATTTTAATTTCACAGAGCTATAAGAGACAAAATACTACTTGAGTTGATGGAGAATTATTTTCTATGATCAAGATCCTTCAGATACAAATGAAAACTAGATACAGAATACATGAAGACATTATTGAAAAATAAAAGGATACAATCTATTTCATGGTTGAAACTGATTGTGTATGTTTTAAAGTAGTCACACCTAGAAAGAAATGGTGTTATCCCATGGGTTATGAAGTAAGTTCTGAGGTACATACCATGCAAGTAGAACATGTTCTTGCATCAAAAGTTGATCCATCAAAATAAAGATGGGGAACACATGAGGAGAAATCATAAAAGGTGAGAGAAGAACAGACTAGAGATCTGAGGAAAAAAATTTGAAAAACTTGTACATGAATGTGGTGTAAAAGCTGGGTTGATAGAAGAAGAACTGAAAGAAGTGAAAAAGAAGATGACAGATAGATCTCTTGGACTAGAAAGTGGAAGTACTACAGCCCCTCCCACTCCTGAGGTAGTTATGGTAGACATTCCACCTCCTCCATCACAGGAGACATCACAAACAGAGAACATCACTTCTAGAGTAACTAGATCAAGCATGCATACATCACCTAAAGAGTAGAGCGTAGTAAGAGAAGAGAAGAAAGCAGAGAAGAACTTGTGGAAGCCTAACATGAAGATGATAGAGAAGAGATCAATAGAACAAGGTAAATTAGTTACAATTGATAAATACTATGACAGGTATGGAAATGCAGACAAGCTTAAGATTGAAGACATTGTGATTGATCATTTACTCACTTTCAAAAAGACTCTTTTAGAAATTGAAGGAAGTATACCTATAGACTTGTATGGGAGATTGGAGATAAGAAAAGACATAGCACAGATTGAGGATGAGACATAGCACAGATTGAGGATGATACAATCAGGAATCAGGAAATTGATAACATGTTGTCTGTAATATCTGTACAAGAAAGGGATAGAATATATAAGGAATTAAAACCTCTGCTAAGGACCAAGGTAAGATTGTTGAAAATCATGGAGAGGAAGTATGATGAAGTCACTAAGGAAACTCAGAAGGCACTAGAAAAGATATTGATGAATACTAATTCTGACAAGCCCCCACCTCCTAAGACCAATTTTCCTACATAATTAGGAATGGGAGAAAGCTCAAAAGCAACAGAGACAAATGCTGAGAAGAGCGAAGTAGATCCACCACCAGATTTCTATGTTTCTGGTGTGGCAGTGACTCTTGACACTTCACAAGATGAAAAGGACCCTTTTGTAGGGAATGTGGACACTTCTATAGTAGATGAAGCTAAACAGAAAGAGGAAGTAGAGTAGAAAAAGGAAAAATAACTGAAGACAGAACAACAAGAGGATGAAAAGAAAGAGGTAAACACTTCATCTATCTCATTGTTGGCAAGCAGTGATGTAAATTTTGATAGCATGGATGAAGTTGAGTTGGTCAAATTGTCATTTACTGCATTATACAAAGCCAAGGAAAGATCATAATAGAAAGGAGACAAAAAGGCTAAAGTAATTGCAAAGGCAATTGATACTGTGAACAAATTGCTTCCAGTACCTATTGTTTTCCAGCACAAAGATGACATTGAAAATTTGAGAATAACACTTGATGAATTTGATGGGAACTATGAGAATTTGATAAAGATTGCATATGAGAAGGCAGAGAAGACATATTCAAAGAAGAATTTAACAGAAGTTTGCAAGTCTATTGCATGGGACTTAGGCATTGTGAAAACTTGTTTGACAAATGCAAAGAGTTGCATTGGACATTGGAGAAAATTGTTTATCTATTGCATGAATCCTATTAGGCATGTTCAGAATGTAGAAGACATTATTGCCAAAGGGAGGGAAACTCTGAATAGTATGATCAACGGTTGTGAAACATCTTCACAATCCACAACAGAGTTAGATAAGGAAGTCACAAGAATTTTGGCTAAACTCGGTGTATTGGATAATGAGAAAGGGAGAGTATTGACAAGATTTAATTTGCTGAAGAGCTTTATCAGCCCTAAGCTATCCATACTTGAGGTTCATCTCTCAGACTTGGAGAAATTGATAGATTCACTAACTAAATCTATGCCTACAGAATTGAAAGAAGCTGAGACCACATCATTTGCACTGAATGGCTTAATTCATATTAGCCAAATATTGTTCAAAACATGGAATGCAAAAGTGAAGATCTTGGAAGATTCCTTTCAAGATATTCTAAAACTGGTGAGCAAGCACTAAATATTATTATTTTGTATGCACCTTTGTCATTGTTGTCAAAAGGGGAGAAGAGAAAATAAAAATATATATATAATAAAGAAAAAAAAAATTATATAGGAGAAGAAAAGAAAATAGAAAAGAGACAAGAAGAGGAAAGGAAGATTATAGAGGAGACAGTTTTGTTGGAACACTTATTCATTTTTTTGTTAAGTGTTTCCATCAATGCAAAAGGGAGAGATTGTTGAAAAGTGATCAATTTTGTGTAATTGTGATTCAATTTTTGGTTGTCATTTATGGAAACACATCTGGGTTTCAGATCAATTCCTATAAAGATAAGTTTTGCTAATTCAGAAATCGACTAAGTATAGAAGCAGAGATACAAAATTATTTTGGATATCAAAGAATGAGATTGATGAATTAGGGAAAGTGAGCTTAGAGGAAGATAGTATGGGATATTTATGACCTCCACCTAAGATCGATTTGGTTTTGGTTATTTCTACGGTGAGTTAGAAATAATTGAAGACAGACACACAGCAACAGAACAACGATACAGAGCAGTTGGACAATAGCGAAGATTGAGGGAGTATGACTTGGACTCCAAGAAATCAAAGTTGGATTTTAGTTGTTGATAACCTACACATTGACTATGCAAGAGAGTCAACTATGCATTTGATATTTACTATATTAAATGTATTTTGTATTGAAGGACGACTTTGTAATATTTGTAATATTCATATTGGGAGCCGACTTTGTAAAGTTGTGAGATATATATGTAAGATCTTTTTGATAAAGATATATGTTGTTGATGGTTAGTTGGATGAGTTGTTGAGAGAATATTAGAGAAGAGAATGACAGAGATCATTGAAGAACTATAAAGGAACTATCTTAGCACCCGTGTTGATTTTTTTGTTCATAACTGAGAACACTTTGTAAACAAAATTACTTTGTAAGAATTGTAAGCTCAGTTGGCCCCTAACAGGGTGTTGTGAACCTTTAACAGGGTTGTAATTCCTTTAACAAGGAAATGTGCTATGTAATATTCAACTCCTAATAGGGCTAGGTCTCCTAACAGGGACATTATACTTTAGTAGATGCTTGTGGGTACCATCCCCACTGGGGTTTTCCCTTGGCCAGGATTTCCTCGAAAACAAAATATGGTGTTATGAGTACTGTGTCATTTTCTTTTGTTCTTTTCTTTATTGCAAGTTTATGGTTAATGTTTAAATGCTTGAAGAATTTAATTAAGTGTTATAATACTGATTCACCCCCCTCTCACTATTATCCAATCCTAACATTAACCCTTGAACTTCTACCGGTGCACCCAGAGATTGTGAGTCCATATCGAATCCCAATACCTAGAAATATGGGGGATTGAATGGGGAGCCATCATTAATTGTTGTTAATCAAGGACAACCATGAACATCAAGTTGCAGAGCGAGCATAGAATTTTTAGTTTTGGATTTTTTTTTTGCTCGATAATGGGTCTTAGCCTTAGAAATTTTATTAATCATTTTGAATAAATTTTACATATATTTTTCTCCATTCAAGTGAGCACTGGTAGGAAAGAATGGATTCAAGGAAACCTCCAATCTTTCCCGAGGACCTCTGTCCCTCCCATAAAGATTACATATTATCAGGGATAGGGGCATTCCCCTATTTATAGCAGTTTAAAGATTTACCCTCATTATACTAAGAGGATAAGATAATACAAACATTTGTATATCTCATTTACATTACATCATTTTTGTAATGTTTTCCTATTTTTGCATTACATTGGGAGGGAGTCTTTCTATCTCGTCTTGCCTGGGCAAGTGATCATACTATGTATTGTTAAACAATACAAGGATACAATATGTTTCATGGTTGAAACTAATTGTGTATTTTTTGAAGTAGTCACACCTAGAAAGAAATGGTGTTATCCCATGGGTTATGAAGTAAGTTCTGAGGTACTTACCATGCAAGTCTAGAACATGTTCTTGCATCAGAAGTTAATCCATCAGAAGAAAGATGGGGAACATATGAGGAGAAATCAAAAAAGGTGAGAGAAGAATAGACTAGAGGTCTAAGGAAAATAAAAATTAAAAACCTTTTACATGAATGTGGTGTAAAAGATGGGTTGACAGAAGAAGAAATGAAAGAAGTGAAAAAGAAGATGACATATAGATCTCTTGGACTAGAAAGTGGAAGTACTACAGCCCCTCCCACTTTTGAGGTAGTTATGGTAGACAGTCCACGTCCTCCATCATGGGAGACATCACAAACAAAGAACATCACTTCTAGAGTAACTAAATCAAGCATGCAGACATCACCTAAAGAGTAGAGCACAATAAGAGAAGAGAAGAAAGTAGAGAAGCACTTATGGAAGCCGGACATGAAGATGATAGAGAAGAGAGAAATAGAACAAGGTAAATTAGTCACAATTGATAAATACTATGACAGGTATGAAGATGCAGACAAGCTTAAGATTGAAGACATTGTGATTGATCATTTACTCACTTTCAGAAAGACTCTTTTAGAAATTGAAGGAAGTATACCTATAGACTTGTATGGGAGATTGGAGATAAGAAAAAACATAGCACAGATTGAGGATGATACAATCAGGAATCAAGAAATTGATAAAATTTTGTCTATAATATCCGTACAAGAAAGGGATAGAATATATAAGGAATTAAAACGTCTGCTAAGGACCAAGGTAAGATTGTTGAAAATCATGGAGAGGAAGTATGATGAAGTCACTAAGGAAACTCAGAAGGCACTAGAGAAGATATTGATGAATACTACTTCTGACAAGCCCCCACCCCCTAAGACCAATTTTCCTACATAATTAGGAATGGGAGAAATCTCAAAAGCAACAGAGACAAATGCTGAGAAGAGTGAAGTAGCTCCACCACCAGATTTCTATGTTTCTAGTGTGGCAATGACTCTTGACACTTCACAAGATGAAAAGGACCCTTTTGTAGGGAATGTGGACACTTCTATAGTAGATGAAGCTGATCTGAAAGAGGAAGTAGAGAAGAAAAAGGAAGAAGAACTAAAGACAGAACAACAAGAGGATGAAAATAAAGAGGTAAACACTTCATCTATCTCATTATTGGCAAGCAGTGATGTAAATTTTGATAGCCTGGATGAAGTTGAGTTGGCCAAATTTTCATTTACTGCATTAAACAAAGCCAAGGAAAGATCAGAATAGAAAGGAGACAAAAAGGCTAAAGTAATTGCAAGGGCAATTGATACTGTGAACAAATTGCTTCCAATACCTATTGTTTTCCAGCACAAAGATGACATTGAAAATATGAGAATAACACTTGATGAATTTGATGGGCACTATGATAATTTGATAAAGATTGCATATGAGAAGGCAGAGAAGACATATTCAAAGAAGAAGTTAACAGAAGTTTGCAAGTCTATTACATGGGACTTAGGCATTGTGAAAACTTGTTTGACAAATGAAAAGAGTTGCATTGGACATGGGAGAAAATTGTTTAGCTATGGCATGAATCCTATTAGGCATGTTCAGAATGTAGAAAACATTATTGCCAAAGGGAGGGAAACTCTGAACAGTATGATGGACGGTTGTGAAACATCTTCACAATCCACAATAGAGTTAGACAAGAAAGTCACAAGAATATTGGCTAAACTCAGTGTATTGGATAATGAGAAAGGGAGAGTATTGACAAGATTTAATTTGTTGAAGAGCTTTATCACTCCTAAACTATCCATACTTGAGGTTCATCTCTCAGACTTTGAGAAATTGACAGATTCACTAACTAAATCTATGCCTACAGAATTGAAAGAAGCTGAGACCACATCATTTGCAATGAATGGCTTAATTCATATTAGCCAAATATTGTTCAAAACATGGAATGCAAAAGTGAAGATCTTGGAAGATTCCTTTCAAGATATTCTAAAACTGGTGAGCAAGCACTAAATCTTATTATTTTGTATGCACCTTTGTCATTCTTGTCAAAGGGGGAGAAGAGAAAAGAAAAATATATATATAATAAAGAAAATAAAAATTATATAGGAGAAGAAAAGAAAATAGAAAAGAGACAAGAAGAGGAAAGGAAGATTATAGAGGAGATAGTTTTGCTGGAACACTTATTCATTTTTTTTAAGTGTTGCCATCAATGCAAAAGGGAGATATTGTTGACAAGTGATCAATTTTGTGTAAATGTGATTCACTTTTTGGTTTTCATTTATGGAAACACATCTAGGTTTCAAATCAATTCCTATAAAGATAAGTTTTGCTAATTCAGAAATTGACTAAGTATAGAAGTAGAGATACATAAGTATTTTGGATATCAAAGAACGAGATCGATGAATTAGGGAAAGCAAGCTTAGAGGAAGATAGTATGGGGTATGTATGACCTCCACCTAAGATCAATTTGGTTTTGGTTATGTCTACGGTGAGTTAGAAAGAATTGAACATAGACAGATAGCAACAGAACAACGATACAGAGCAGTTGGACAATAGCGAAGATTGAGGGAGTATGACTTGGACTCCAGGCAATCAAAGTTGGATTTTGGTTGTTGATAACCTACACATTGACTATGCAAGAGCGTCGACTATTCATTTGATATTTACTATATTAAATTTGTATTTTGTTTTGAAGGACGACTTTGTAAAGTTGTGAGATATATATGTAAGATCTTTTTGATAAAGATATATGTTGTTGATGGTTAGTTGGATGAGTTGTTGAGAGAATAGCAGAGAAGAGAATGACAGAGATCATTGAAGAACTATAAAGGAACTATCTAAGCACCCATGTTGATTGTTTTGTTCATAACTGAGAACACTTTGTAAATAGAATTACTTTGTAAGAGTTGTAAGCTCAGTTGGCCCCTAACAGGGTGTTGTGAACCTTTAACAGGGCTGTAATTCCTTTAACAAGAAAATGTGCTATGTAATATTTAACTACTAAAAGGGCTAGGTCTCCTAACAGGGACATTATACTTTAGTAGATGCTTGTGGGTACCATCCCCACTGGGGTTTTCCCTTGGCCAGGATTTCCTTGAAAACAAAATATGGTGTTATGAGTAATTTGCTCATGTTCTTTTCTTTACTGCAAGTTGATGGTTAATGTTTAAATGGTTGAATAATTTAATTAAGTGTTATAATACTGATTCACCCCCCTCTCAGTATTATCCAATCCTAACATTAACCCTTGAACTTCTACCGGTGCACCCGGAGATTGTGAGCCCATATCGAATCCCAATACCTAGAAATATGGGGGATTGAACGGGGAGCCATCATTAATTGTTGTCAATCAAGGAAAACCATGAACATCAAGTTGTAGAGCGAGCATAGAATTTTTAATTTTGGATTTTTTTTTGCTCGATAATAGGTCTGAGCCTTAAAAATTGTATTAATCATTTTGAATAAATTTTACATATATTTTTCTCCATTCAAGTGAGCACTGGTAGGAAAGAATGGAGTCGAGGAAACCTCCAGTCTTGCTCGGGGACCTTTGTCCCTCCCATAAAGATTACATATTATGAGGGATAGGGGCATTCCCCTATTTATAGCAGTTTAAAGATTTACCCTCATTATACTAAGAGGATAAGATAATACAGACATTTGTATATCTCATTTACATTACATCATTTTTGTATTGTTTGCCTATTTTTGCATTACATTGGGAGGGACTCTTTCTATCTCGTCTTGCCTGGGCAAGTGATCATACTATGTATTGCTGAACGAAGTGTCCATCTGGCTCCTAACAAGAACACTTTTCTCATGCCATGCTGAGATCATTGTTAGTATCATTTAGATAATTAATTAAAAAGTAATAAAAGAGGTGTTTTTTTAATTAGATAGAAAGATTGAAAGATTATCTTTTGTGATCCTTTGTTATCTTAAAGGGAATTTCTATAGAGGTTAGAAGAAAAGTGGAAAACAATTATCAAGGTGCTAATTAACATGCGAGTATGTGAGTATTAGTAACACTCAGGGGCTAAATCCTTGGTAAACCAACTGTTCTTGGTAAATAATAATCATAAACAAACAATAATTTATATAGAATTGTGACTTTATATATTCTAGATTACTTCTTATTTGAATAGAAATGTAATTTAGTTAGAAAGATTATTCTAAGATGATTCATGATTATATACTTCCTTATAATATTTATATAACTATGTGTTATGAGCTTAAATATCAAATGGATTGTAAAGTAGTTTTGATCTGTAGTGAGTGCTCTCTTCATAGCGATCTCAACTTAGATATTTGAGGAGCTGAACTAGGATTTGTTGGCTAAGCCTGGAAGTCTTGAGATATAAGAAAATTTGGTTAGTCCAAACTTTGATTACTAATTTCTTTCATGCATCGAAGGTTTTTCCTTATTAGATTTATGTCTAAGCTTATTTATGGGGTCCTTGTACAATATATGAGCCCAGATTTCGATCGAGAATCATACTTTGGTTTTGTTCAGATCTGAATGTGACAGTTTAGCTACTTGGGCAATAAATTTACATATAAATTTTGGATAAGATTTCAATTTATATTTAACATTTCTTTTCATTTGATAAGATAATTTTTTGAACAGCTAATTGACAAAATTTACAAATTAACTTAATTTATATATCTTAATTACAATTTATTAAAGATTACAAAGACAAAAGATTAGATATTATTACAGTTTTATACATGTATTTTTTTTTGCTATACTATTGTTATATTTTTAAGATGGTAATTAATAAAATTTAATTATTTAGTTAATTTAATTTAATTTATTAATTATTATATAGTATAATTTAGAATATTAGAAATAAGAAGAAACATTAGAATTTATAATTCTTCCCTTTTAAATGTGTTGGGAGTAGAAATGCTATTATATACAAATGTAAATTTATTATTAAAATTACATTAGAGCTAGATTTAGATGTACGAAGATGATTATTCAATGTAAATGTATTTTTTAAATTACATTAGAATTATAGAGCATCTATATAGATTTAGATCTACCAAGACATATCTTAATAATCAAAATATGATTTGAAGTGTCATATTATGACATTTAAATATTATTGCATTATATTAATCAGTATGAAATAGTCTAATACATTTTTCATACTCTGTAATTGTGATGGCATGATATACAATAAAATTCATATATCATGTTCTATATCAATTTAGATTTTAAAACATTTATCAAAATAAAATAACTAATCTTCCAACAACCACAAAATATTCCAATTATTGTATCTATCATAAAACTACATACACCTATTTCTTTATTTAATTATAACACAAACTTCAATTTCAATTATTTATTCAATTATCAATGATTATTTTTACTTATTTGTTTAATCAAAATTTATACAAAATAATTTTTTTCTTGTAAAAAAATTAAATAATGATCTTAATATCCATGAATATTGATCGTAATATTCATAAAATGATTCTAATAAATATACAATTTAAAAACAACAAAAACAACAACAACAATAACTTAATCATAAATATAACTTCTGACACATACTTTACAACTCATTATATCTAACCATATTACATATACTCCATATAAAATATAAAATCAGCTCGTCTCTCTATTTTTATCTAGCCCTCTAGATACCTCTTGCTATATATATATTTTTCTCACCTTCTACTTCTTCTCCACCCCTACTTTTATCTACACTAAACTACATACACTAATGAAAGGAACTTAATCTCTGATTTGATTTGTAGCAACCTCTACAAATCTATCTATAAACTCGAAACAATCAAGTTTAAAGACTTCAGGTTAATAAATAGCTGTGTTGGACAAGAGAGGGCTGGACATTTTGACCGGGCCACTTGAAGCCGTAGATGATGACAAAACAGAATCGTTCAACGACGACATGGACACTTCACTCACAACGGAGGAGGTAACTGCTCCCGACGACCACGAGACCGACGTTTCAGCTCGACGAAGAGGCTGATTGTAAACAGCAACCGGCAAATCCAAAGGAACACACGGCAATTCTGCTTCCCTTTTCAATATCTTCAACGCCTCTCGCATTGTAGGTCATGACATGGGGTCTGGATGAGAACACAGCAGCCCCACCAACATCAGCTGCTCCATTTCCTCCGCATTGAAATTTCCACCCAGTTTCTCATCCGCTGCATTCAAGACCTTTCCCTCTCCATATAAATCCCAAACCCACTCTACCACTCTGGAATTGTGTTCTTCAAGTCTGCGGTCAACCGGCCGCTTTCCGCAAGCAATTTCCAGTGTCATCGATTATATACAATTGTAAGTGTCAAATTCCACAGCAACACAAGGTCTTTGCGTACGCCAGACGTGTTGAGAACGAAGACTTCCTTGGGGGGACCCGTTCCTTAGGTGATAAGAAGTCTTACCTATATTTTTAAATAAAAATTTAACTAAATTAAGTTGAGAGATATCAAATTTTAAGTTATCTAATATTCATAAATATAAATAAATCATCAAATTTTATATTGAGAAAATAAGAAGATTCTAAATAAACAAGTGCCACGTAGTGATCTGCACTTACCGTAAATAGTTATAATTATATATGTAAATTTAATTTTAATTTTATTATAAATATTATATATATATATATATATATATATATATATATATATATATATATATATATAAATTAATAGTTATTTAATAAAAGTAAAATTATTATAGATTAAAAATTAAATAAGAAACTTTTTATAAAATTTGATAAATAATATTTAATAAATTATGCTTGCATATATTATAATTTCATTTGTATAATTGTAATTGTAAAAATTTAAAATATAGTTATAAATTATAAATGTAAAGTAGAATTTAAATAATAATATATAAAGAGATAATGAAATATTAAAATTATATAATATAGATATAGTACTTATATATTATATATTATAGAATAGTATATATTATATATTAGAAATTGTAATAATTATTTATACCATATATATATTAAAAATATTATATAGTAAATTTTTTAGAATAAATAATTGATTTTTTTAATGAAAATAACATGTTTAGATTATAAAATATAAAATATAATATTTCATAAATATACTATATTGTAAATTAAAAGACCAATTTCAAAATAAATTAAATGATATATAAA
>MU227642.1:272552-284883 GCA_018584345.1 Thuja plicata
GTAATAATGTAGCAGAATGATTATAAGGAAATTTCTAATTTAATTTTGTTTGTGTAAGATAAGAAAATGTATAATAACAAATATAGTGTAAGAGATGGGGTAATTACATTTAATGTAAGATAAAATTCTATTATTACATTTGAAATTAGGAATGTTTATTGAAATGTGTGGGGAAGATAAGATGTTCCTTTTAACCTCAAATACACAAAGGAAAGATCCAAATTGATTAACCCCAAAGGAATGATCGATGTATAAATGAATCAATCTATTGGAAATGAGAGAAAAGAGGAAGACCTTAGATTCTTTTTATAGAAAAGAATATGTGATAGGTTTAGAAAGATTAATAACTTTAATTTAAATGAATAGGACAAAAGTACTAACCTTGAAATGTTACATATATGAAGAATGTTGTTTTCAGGGGTCTGTACTGAGTTTCTAGAAAATCTGTAACCAGATCTAGAACAGAAATGCAGAGATGAACAAAACCCAAAAATATTTTTTCGATCTAACACAGTTCCAATTTTGACCCTCAAGTCTATGTCACCATTGACCTAGAATTTCTGATTCTGACCTAGGGTAGAATCGACCTCTAAAATCTCTGACAGGAAATTTGTTTTCGGATCCTGATAGTTTGTTGAAAAGGGTATCTGAATCTGCACTCCAACTCATTTTTTCGAACCTGTCTCTTCAAGAAAAATGGTTTGTTTTTTGGGAGGGGTTTGCCTTGATCAAACCCTAGTTATGGAATTAACCTCAAAGTATAATTAAAATTGCATAAGTAAAATAAAGTAAATGAACAAATTCACCTTGCTTGTGTGGAAACCCTTGTGGCGGATTCAAATCTGTGGATCCACAAGTATATATGCACCAAATTGATGTAGAAAGTAGAATGTAGGATGTCTCAAATCAATTTCTTGTAGATATTCAACACCAATCTTGAATGGATCTTTGAATAGGAAGAGGCTTGGAGGAATGTGGATGAAGAAATCTTCAACAAGAGGGCTCCATAGAGCTTGAATCTTTCAATGGCGACCAATGGATCTCCTTGATGAATTGAGTGCTTGAGAAGTGCTTGAATGCTTGAGAATAGATGAATGCTTCAATGGATGTTTGGCTTGATTCAAATCTTTCTCCTTCACCTTTAGATTTCACTTCTTAAATCTTTGATAGTTGATGATCATGGTTAGAGAAAATGAGAGAAGAAAGATTCCTTATATATGAATCTAGGGCACAATATTCTAGAGAGGCATACATAGGAGAATTAAATTCCAATTAGACCTATACCCCTAGAAGAGGACCTATATTAATGATAATTTATGATTTGCTTCTCCGAAGACCGAAACAGTCAACCCGAAAGCAGGATTAATTCTTTCCGAAGCCTAACATCCAGAATCCATGAAAACCTAAAATCTGGACCTTGGGTCAGAAAAAGGTCAATTTTGACCTAGGTCAAGGTCGACTTTGAGCTTGAGGTCAAAAAAATCATTTTTTAGTTTAGGGTGTCAAAAATAGGCTAGAAAAAGTGGGAAATGGGGCATAATAGGGGAAAAACCCAGATCCAAGTCAGAGACCCATTCAAGGTGCTTGACATGACCCCAAACCACTTACTTGGAAGGCTAAACCAGTCTACAATGGAAGTTCTTCCATTTTTGACTATACATTTAGCCCCTAATTTAGCAAGAGTATGGACTCGATGCAAACTCTTGGTAAAGGAGATCATGAAGAACAGATAATCTTATTGAAATCAAAAGGGACAAAGGAATCCTCAATCCCCCAGGGGCCTAAGTCTTTATCAAAACTAAGATCATGATAAGAGAGACATTGCCAGTTAAGGAGAAAGAAAGGGAGGGTGTGATTACCTCGCCCAATGAGAAATTATGTCTCATTGTGAACCACACAAGGAAACAGTGCAACTGAAAAGATGGAGTTGAACTGCCTAGTGAATGTGGCTACTCACTAGTCAACCCATCAAGGAGATCCGGTCTTAAGGACACCTTCCGACCTTAAGGGATCAAAAAATTGTAAATTGAAACCGGAGGGATCAAGAGATCCGTATAAATTTAAACTGGAGGGATCAAGAGATCCTATAAGGTAAAAATCCTTTCTTTAAGGATTAGTCTTTAATCCATAAAGGGAGAAATTTTTAAGTTTAAAAATATTTTGAAAGGTGCGTGTATGCAAAAAGTAAGTAAAGTGTATGCCCCCACATTAAATTCATTGCTAACACTTTAACAGGAGCAATAGCTTTAACAAAAACATAAACAACTCTATTGATTATGTTTCCACTATGAGATGCCCCCAAGTGAAGACAAATCAAGGAAAATGCCAAATAAACATACAGAGAACACAGAGGGGATCCACTTACTGTGGGGTCATTATGATCATAAGATAACATGTATATATAGATATGATATTATTGCAAATGAATTGACAACATTCCCCAAACAAAGTAGAACTACAATCACAATGGAGGAAAGAAAACTCAAGAGTTACAAAGAAGAATTTTTTCAGACCACAACATGGAGACCAAAAAGAATCAATGCTACCATGTCGTAGATCCAAGCGGACTACACAAGGAAAACATGTACGAACAATAGCACAAGTACAACATAACATGAAAATAACATATAGAAGAGTGAAGATACATATAGAGGAATTGTACAACAAGTTTGATTCCATTATCACCTTGTACCAACAAAGTAACAAGGGTCATATAAAAGAGTTTAACAAACATTTAGCAAACACATTACGGGAGAAGCACACAATAGGCAAACACAAAAAAAAGGGCTACCATGAAGGATAAGCCAATCAAGCGCATCGCCTACCCTCCCCATCTAGGTTTATATCATTTAGGGAAGGTGGGAAAATCGCAAGAGGGACTATATCCAATACAGTAGGAATAATGGCATGTTCCAAACAAGGATCCTCTTGAGAATCACGTTGCTCGATACTAGGTGTAATTATCAATTGAGTTGAAAGCATATGAGGTAAATCAATATCAAGATCAATGGTCTCATATTCATCACTAGGATCAATAGGATCATCAAGAGTATCTTCCTCATCAAGATTAATTAAAATAGGATCTAAGATGCAAATATGATCATCATACTCATTCATCTTAACATCATTATGAACATTAAATTCTTTCAACACATCATGCATAGGTTGGTCAAAAGAAGGAAAAGAATTTTGAAGAATAGAAGCACAGGCCATAGCATTAGCCCTACAGTTCTTACAACGTCCATTAGTAGATTTGTTACATTTCCCTTTGTTTGACACATTTTGAGAAATAGGAGGAATAGCAACTGGTTCCTTCACAGGTTCTATATGAGGGTTGGTAGGATTCACAGTAGGCTGAGAAGAAACACTGGGAGGTTGAGTAATAGAGCTAGCAGTAATGGATAAAATGAGGTATGGAAGGAGTAAGCAAAGACCACGGTTACGATCTATCTGAGGCATGCTTAACTCAAAAATATTATAATGTTTATAGGCTTGATATGAACGAAAAAGGTTATCAGGGCAAGGAGGGCATGAATTAGGTAATAAAGGCCAAAAGAAATCAAGAGTAGCACAATCTCTAGGCCTAGAAGGTTGATACAAAATATGATTAATCATTTTCACTTCTCCATTATGAATGAACTTAATACACTTATGAAAAGGAGAAGCAATAGCATGCATAGCAGTTATCCAAGCCAAACCAAATTTGACTTGAAATTGATTAGAAGTAGGAATGATAATAAGGTAGTATCTACAACTTTACCACAAAGTTCAACAGGCAAGTTAATAGAACCAAGTGAAGGATAGAGAAAACCATTACAAGTTTGGATCCATGCGTCTGATGTATCATAACAATCACATTGTAGGTTTTTCATAAAAAGGTTTTCCTCAGTAATGACATTTATTAAAGATATGGGATAAACAAGACAATCACATGTAGGTATCTTAGCAATCCTAGAATAAATATAAAGGGGACAATCAGGAGCCTTAATAGTCTCAGAATCATCAAAGGTAATTAAGAGTTCCCTAGGTCATGTATCCTTAGTTTGTTTCTGAGGTTTAGGTAGAACTTGAAGTTGAAGTGGAGGCGAAGGATCTTGAATAGTAGGTTGAGGTGAAACAATTTAATCCACATGATTAACAATGTGATTGAGATCATCCATCTTTGAATCGTAAACAATATCCAATGAAGATGGTTGAGCGATGGTATTAGTATCATGTGTAGGTAAAGGATTTGTATAGATTTGAAGGTTTTGATTAGGAGGGGAGACATATTTTTTCACATTACCATCAAAATTATCAACAGATAAAGCATTAGAATTGATTAAGTCTTGAATCTTATGCTTTAGAGAATAACATTTTTCAGTATCATGGTCATTCTGTCGATGGTATTGACAAAAATCTTTAGAATCAAAGGATTTTGATGTGATCGTGGTAGGGAGAAGAGGTTTAATAGGAGGCAAGGTAATCATATTAGCACTTAACAACATACTCATAATAGAATGTAAAGATTTAGAAAGAGGATTAAATGTACGATTCATACAGAAATCAGTGGATGCAGAAGTGGCATTGTTGGATGCAAAAACAACTTGATCAGCAACTGCATTCGTCTATTTATTAATCTTGACATAGTTGTTAGGTTTCTAAAACTTATTAGGATTAGGAGCAGCATCACTCTTATCAACTGGAATAGGAGCCATTGGAGTGTTGATCTCAAATTGAATCACTTGTAATTGATAATGATGAAGTGCTGCACAAAGTTATTGAAAAGAGACCTAAATTCAGTAAGCAGAATCTTATCTCTAATATCCTTTTGTAAATTTGAAATAAACATATGTTGAATATCAATATCAGGAACATGATAAGAAATTTGAGCATACAAATGCTTAAATCTACCAATAAAATCAGTCAATTTTTCCTTAATTTTTTGTTTACAATGCATTAAATTAGGTAAGGATACTTGCAGACCAATGTTATTTTGAAATTGTTGAGTGAAGGTATTAGCAAGTTTAGGAAAAGAATCAATAGAATAAGGAGGTAAAGGAAAATACCATTGCAAGGCCTTATCACAAAAATTTCTAGCAAACAACTTAGCTAAAATCCTATGGTCATGAGCATAATCACTACAAAGGATTTGAAATGTTTTAACATGAGTAACAGGATCTCCTTTACCATTGTAATTCTCAAGATGAGGCATATCGGCTTGCTGAGGGACAATAGCATGAATAATGTCTAAGGATAAAGGAGTACCCATGTCACATGTAGGAATGCTAAACTTGGATTGGGTTAAAGATACAATTTGTTGTTGTGAAGATGACACAGTTTGAGCCAAACTAATGATTGTGAAATCATTAGAAGAAATAGGTGGCATATAAATATTAGGAACACTAGGAAAAGTGTAGGAAGTGGCAAGAATGGAAGACACAACTGGTGGAACACTTGGAACCACAGTTGGAAGGGGATTAGAATAAGTAAAAGGCACACTATGACATGAAGGTTGTGACGTAGGTAGAGATACCGGTGGAACACTCGATGAAATTGGAAGATATGAAGTCATCAAAGGAGGAGTATAAGTAGGAATGCTAGGTAAAGGAATAGAAGAAGGTCCCTCACTAGTGACAGGAGGAGTGAATCCTAGATCTTGGGCCTCTTGAGTTAAAGGTTTAAAATTCAAATGTGCAAGATGAGTGACACCACGCAAGAGATTAACACCTTGATCACTATCATGAAGGAATTTCTTAAGATCCTCTATAGCTTGGATAGAATCTTGATTATGGTTTTCTTGAATAATCCCATTTCCCATTTTATCAAGTTCTATTGAAATTTTTTGGACTTGTTCAGGATGAACTCTTAAAGAATCATCCTCATCATCATATGAGTGAGAAGAGTTATGCTCCATTGAAGGATTGGAATCATGAGTGGTCAAATTGTCATCTGAGATCCTAAGGAAAGGAGAGGAAGACTCAGGATCAAAGGAACCCATAAGTCTATGGCTTCTTCTAACCGGGATACTATAAGTAGGACTAGAAGTGGTAAATCTCATACACCAATGCAATGCAAATGAACTAATTTAGGAAACACAAGATTTTAATTTTTAATTTTTGAAATGTAAATGCAAGAACTTAAAAGAAAGCTAATCTAATATGCATGCAAGATCTAACATACAAGATGCAAATCTAACACCAAAAAAAAGAGTTGTCCATCACGGGTTCACCAAAATGTAAGATAAGAAAATGTATAATAACGAATGTAGTGTAAGAGATGGGGTGATTGCATTTAATGTAAGATAAAATTGTGTTATTACATTTGAAATTAGGAATATTTATTGAAATGTGTGGGGAAGATAAGATGTTCCTTTTAACCTTAAATACACAAAGGAAGGATCCAAATTGATTAACCCCAAAGGAACGATCAATGCATAAATGAATCAATCTATTGGAAATGAGAGAAAAGAGAAAGACCTTAGATTCCGTTTATAGAAAAGAATATGTGATAGGTTTAGAAAGATTAATAACTTTAATTGAAATGAATAAGAGAAAAGTACTAACCTTGAAATGTTACATATTTGAAGAATGATGTTTTTTGGGGTATGTACTGAGTTTCTGGAATATCTGTAACCGGATCTAGAACAAAAATACAGAGACGAACAAAACCCATAAATATTTTTTCAATCTGACATAGTTTTGATTTTGACCCACAAGTCAATGTCATCATTGACCTAGAATTTTTGATGCCCACCTAGGGCAGAATCAACCTCTAAAACCTCCAACAAAAAATCTATTTTTGGATCCTTATAGTTTTCTAAAAAGGGTACATCTAAATTTGCACTCCAACTCGTTGTTGTGAACCTGTCCCTGCAAGAAAAATGGTTTGTTTGTTGGGGGGGGGGGGGTTTCCATGGTCAAACCCTAGTTTTGGAATTAACCTTAAAGTATAATTGAAATTGCATAAGTAAAACAAAGTAAATGAACAAATTCACCTTGCTTGTATGGAAACCCTTGTGGCGGATTTGAATTTGTGGATCCACAAGTATGTATGCACAAAATTGATGTAGAATGTAGAATGTAGGATATCTCAAATCAATTTCTTGTAGATCTTCAACACTAATCTTGAATGGATCTTTGAATAGGAAGAGGCTTGGAGGAATGCAGATGAAGAAATTTTCAACAAGAGGGCTCCATAGAGCTTGAATCCTTCAATGGATACCAATGGATCTCCTTGATGAATTAAGTGCTTGAGAAGTTCTTGAATGCTTGAGAATAGATGAATGCTTCAATGGATGTTTGGATTGCTTCAATTCTTGCTCCTTCACCTTTAGATTTCACTTCTTAAGTCTTTGATAGTTGATGATCATGGTTAGAGAAAATGAGAGAAGAAAGCTTCCTTATATATGAATCTAGGGCATAATATTCTAGAGAGGCCTACATAGGAAAATTAAATTCAAATTAGAGCTATACCCCTAGAAGAGGACCTATATTAAATATAATTTAGGATTGTTTCTCCGAAGACTAAAACAGTCGACCCAGAAGCGGGAATTAATTCTTTCCGAAGACCAACATCTGGAAACCCCGTAAACCTAGAATCTGGACCTTGGGTCAAAAAAAGGTCAATTCTGACCTAGGTCAAGGTCGAGGTCAACCTTGATCCAGAAAGGTCAACTTGACCCTAAGGTAAAAAAATCCCAGTTTGCAGTTTAGGGTGTCAGAAACAGGCTAGAAAAAGTGGGAAATGGGGCAGAACAGGGAAAAAGCCAGAGCCAAGTCAAAGACCCATTCAAGGCACTTGACATGAATTTAAAACCACTTACTCAGAAGGATAAAATAGTCTACAATGGAAGTGCTTCCATTTTCTGACTATACAGTTTGTAATATAAATATTTTTCTATTTTATTTTGTTGTTCAATATTGGTATCAAAGCGGATATGATCTGAGATCTAATAAAAATAGAAAGGTAAGCTTCAATAATTTGTATTGAAAGGTTTCTTGGAATGTTTCATTCCTAAAGGGGTCATGGATTTTTGTGTATTGAATCAAATCACCATCTTCTAATGTCCAAGTTTGATTCCTAGTATATCATGACATTTCTATTTAATTTAGCAAAGTCTATAGTGAGATAAGTGTGGAATTCACAAATTAGTTGTTTTTGAATGATTTGTTTCTAAGGTAGTTACATTTAATGGTTTTGATGAGAGAATTTCCTACCTTTCATTTAATTATTATTTATTAAAAGAGAAACTTTAAGGTGTATACTTGTTCGTTGAAGCTAGTGTATGAAATTTTATTACATTTTTTTCTTGTGGTTAACTAACTAGGAATTGCAATCACATTGCAAACATAAAGAACTTATTTTTTTTTATCAAAATAGAACCTTGAGTTTGATTCTCTGTGCTACTTTTATTATTGATATGTGCAAAAACAAAAATCATGCATGGATGACTTAAGTTTTTTAGAATATTCATAAAGGCATTGAACTTGATATCAAGAGTTATAAGAACATAGGAAGAGTAAAAAAATGAAGGGCCTCATTTGGTGAAATAAATATTTACTTATGCATTAATGGTGACCTCAATCACTATGTTGGATATCATCATTTTAAAGATACTTGTGTCACCAAGATGTTCTACTTTTTAAGTCTCAATAAAGAAAAGAAGATGATCCTATTGTTCTCTCAATAGATGCAGGTTATATGTGTTGTAATGACTTAGTTGGAACAATCCTTTCAAGATTATAAATAATTTGACTCAAGTCTAGAATGAATAAGGATGGGACAAGGTAACAACTAAGAAGCATACAAAATTCAAACTTTTGGTTTAGGAGAATGAAAGTATATGATTATATTCAAATAGAATGAATATTTATAATATTTTTGTAAATAGATTACTTCTGAATTTTACCCTTTGTTCTCAGTATGAGTATAGAAAACGAGAATGAGAGTGACTATAAATGAACTATATTAATGTTGCTACTATTTCAATAGAGAGAAATGACTCTAGACTTGTTTACATTTTTCTTTATTCCAAACTATCTTTAGAAAGTGGTATAAAAAATCTTGTTAATATCAAGGTGGTTGGGAAATTATATATGCATGTCTTTTATCAAATTTAGAAATTAAGAAAGGTTTCATTGGAGGTTGAAAGAAATGGAAGTAGGAGGACATCTATCATCTCGAGTTAGATTTTTACTCAAGGGTGATTCATTGCATGAGAAACATATTTTCATATCTAGACCCTTCAAGAGAAAGAAGGGGCATTCAATGATTTGTTGGTTTGTGGATATTGGAATCTACAAGCTTGATCATTTTTTGGTCTTTTATAAATAATTAAATCCACAAACTTGGTGACTTGTTGTTGGTCTATGGATAGACGAATACAAAAACTAACTATGGATAGTTAGTGTCAATTAGGTAATCATAAAATTTGTGTAGACATGAGGATTATGGGTTGATGTTAATGTAGAGCTAAGGAATCATAAAATTTTCTCATATGTTAATATAGAAGATTATTATAATCAAACTCCTAATTTTTTTTGTTTGTAATGTTAATATTTTTCCATTTTATTTATTTTTGTTCAATATTTTTTTATTTTTTTTTATGAATAGTGCCTTTTCTATTAATAAAATATCAAAGTTAAATATTCACAAAAAAGTGATCAGGAATATAGAAATCACCCCGCAGAGTTCACACAGCAAAACTAAAAACGGTAAAAAACTATTCATAAAAAAAAAAAGGCATAAAGCCTTTAAGAAGCAAGAGCGGTGCTAGAAGGAGGAGGATCTTTATCATCAGAACCCCACACATCGTTGGGGTTAACAGGAGGGTTGGGAAGTGACTATCCATCATCTTTGGCTTCTTTCTTATCTTTCTCTTCTACCCTGGGCAGAGAAATGGCCAGAGCCAGGCGGGGAAACTTGGAAGAAGTGGCAGGATGTCAATCAGAGCCAGGACAAGAACCAGCAGCATCAAGAGGGGAAAACTAAGCCAGAGCTAGAGAACACCCAAAAGTATGACAAGGCAAAGATTTCGAGCGGCACCACCAACCATTGTCGCCACCTCTCAAAGAGTGGTGGCGGGGTGCCTGAGACCGCAGGGTACGTGAGCGGTGCGCCGAGGAGCTGCGCCCATGGCGGTGACCTCTGGGAGGAGTACCTTCAGCAGAAATGGCATCAGGGGGAACCCTGGCAACAGTGCAGGGAGCATTTCCCCAGTGATTGAGCAACTCCTGTAGGTGAGCCACTTTATTATCTTGAACTTGAATCTGCATCATAACATTATTACATATGCAAGCCTTGTTATACATAGCAACATTCATATCAAGAAAGCTGTGAGAAAAAATAATAGCGTTCCTATCTTTCCACAAAGTGAACAAAATATCCATCTTGAAAGTATGCCAAATCTAGGTAAACTTGGAGGGAAGTCTAGGAGAATCTCCTCATACAATCATCTGCTAGGAAAAAGGCTTAGGCCAAAAAGGTTTAAATAAATCATGAATCCACTACCAATATTGTTGGGCTCTCCTATAGAACCAGAAGATGTGCAAGAAAGTCTTAGGGTGACCAGAGAAAGGAAATTGAGGGTCATGAACACCCAGATGTTTGAGCCTAGGTCCCACTAGGAGTCCTTGAAAAAGTAAACACCAAGAAAAAAGAGCCATCTTGGGCTCCATAATGGCATCCCAGACAGTCTGAAAGTGAGATCTCCAGTGAGAAGTGGAAGAATGAAGATGTCATCTCTGATTAAGGGTATCCACCATCAGAAGATGGGGAGACAACCACCTATAACCCAGCCTTGGTTTATAATTGCTGAAAGGTGTGGCAGGATACCATTTCCAATCCTTCCACTAGGGCCTAACAGCCTGAATACCAATCTTATGAAGCAAGTTAGAAGGAATAGCAGAAACCAACATATCAAAAGTCTGATGATCTGAGTGAGCGAAATGATACTGAACCTACATATCCTCCTTGGAACGGAGACCCATAGAGGCCCTAGAGAAAAGGTCCTTGGGAGTTCGGATGCCACGTTTGAAAAAACATAGAGCACTAGTCCCTTGAGTCTTGGCTAGGGGGATGCCTTTGTTGGAAAGTTGACTCCCAGAGGATAAATGACTTATCTTTTGTTGTCATTATGGCAACAAAGTCATATTAAGTTACTGTCAAGAAAGACAAAATGACTAAGTATGGAAAATAGGGCAGACAAACATATACAGCAATCAGCACATCAGCGCACGTGCGAGAGATCAAATCAGAATATGTGCACTCAGATATATGTTCTATGACATGTGTACATACTAAGTCCAGACACGCATGGTATGAAATAATAGTATGGATAATCTACAGGAAGAACAGTACTACTACAGTTCATAAAATAAAGCATGGAGCTGACTTAGGTTTTTGGATTAGCGTGAATTATTTTGTTGTGTAAAGGCCAAGTGCCTTTGATTATATATTTTTAATAATGTCTTTAGTCTTGTTGTAAACACGCTTAAGCCAAATTGTTTGGAAGCGTTGTGTATTATGTTTTTAGGGCCGACTATAGTCTTGTTTTGGGTCAAGTCTATTCAGACATGAACATATAAATATGTAATGTAAATGTAAATTACAAGTGTCGAAGAATATGCATGAGAAAGACATAGAAGAGTAGTATAGTGAAGTCAGTATGAGATAAAGCTCTTTAAGAGAGTAAGAGCATCAGCGCATAAACAAAACTGATCAAACAACAGTGTCATCACAGTAGTTCATTTTTGATATAGTGTATATCAACTATCAGAAGGTTGTAGCCTTCATCTTATTGGGCAATGAGCTCAAGCAGTGAGCCATACACCTTTAACAGGGTTTTATAATAGACTCCTGACAGGGTCATTGTACTTGGATTGTAAAGACTTCTCCTAATAGGGCAAAGGAACTTTAACAAGTTCATTATACTATTACAACATTTGTGGGTACTAATTCCCACCGGGTTTTTCCTCTGATCAAGTTTTCCCCATAATCATATCATGTGTTATGAGTTCTTGTATTAAGCTTCATTGAATGTATGTTTGATTTATGTTTAAAGTGTTGAAATATAATTAATTGACAAACACTGATTCACCCCCCCCCTCTCAGTGTTTCTAACAAATGGTATCAGAGCTTTGGTCCTCTGAAAGAAAGTTTAACCACTTGAGGAGATCATGGACTCAGCAGAAGAAAAACATTTCAAAAATAATCTTGAAGCAGCTCTTGAAGATCTTGACAGATCTGAAAAAGAAAATGAAGAACTTAGACTAAAAGTTGATGGCTCACAAATGCTTATCAAGAAATTGAGAAAAGATTTGAAAGATTATTCTACAAGTGATTTAGGGAA
>MU227642.1:302197-318797 GCA_018584345.1 Thuja plicata
TGAAGTAGAAGAAGAGTTCCTTCCCCCGATCATTGATGGAGACACTGGTGAATACATAACTCTAGAAGAATTTCATAGGCTACAAGCAAGAAGCCTCCTTTTACAAAGGGATGATGATGAGATATCTGCTGAAGAGTCACTAGAGTTTGATCCATATATAACTGACAACAACCCTTTTAACATTGATCTTGCTCTTATTGATCTAAACATCGAAGATATTAACTTAACGGATCTCATCCTGTCGGTTAATAGTTGTGATGCTAACTTAATGTTGTCCTTCCCAAAATCTAACTCCCTAAAATTGGTACTTCTAGACCTAATTGATTGGACTAAAATAGATCCTACTCCTATCCTTGAATTTCCCAATGACCACTCCCTAGATTGTTATCTTAATGCTTGTGAACCTCACCCTTCTTCCACCAATGCAAAGAGCAAGAACATGTCACAGGAGGATATCAAGTTTCTTAGTCACAAACTAAAAAATAAAAAGAAAAGCAGACTGATGGTGAAAACCACTCTGTGGCAGTATCAGATCCCAAAATAGTAAAGAAAAAAGATGTATCCAATGGTGAAAACCTCTCAGAGGCACCAAAGGATGAGACTCTTGATATCCTCCCTGAGCACTTTCAAGAAATATCTTCAGTATTGATTGAACCAACACAGCCAGTAAACTTGGGCACTGTTGAAGATCCTCGGATAGTTCATCTTGCACAATCTTTATCAAAAGATGAGAAGGTACAGTTCACAGAGTTCTTGAAGGAGAAGAAGATCAACTTCGCCTGGTCCTTCACTGATATGCCAGGGCTAGATCCCAATCTCATTATGCACCACTTATTTATAGCTCCTGGGATCAATCCCATGAAATAAAAACTTAGAAAAATGCATCCTCATGTGGCATTATTGGTGAAAGAAGAATTAGAAAAGTTGCCAAAAGCTAGATTCATTAGAGTCATTGCCTATGCAACATGGATCTCCAATGTGGTCCCTATTTCAAAATTTGATAAATCTATTAGGATCTGTACAGACTTCAGAGACCTCAACAAAGCATGTCTGAAAGATGATTTCCCTCTACCAAACATTGACATGATCATAGACCTTACAGCTGGCTTCCAGATGTATTCATTAATGGATGGATTCTCAGGTTATAATCAAATCAAGATCACCCCTAAGGATCAAGAGAAAATTGCATTCACATGTGCATGGGGCACATTTTGTTAGAACGTCATGCCATTTGGGCTAAAGAATGCTGGTGAAACATATCAAAGAGCTATGACAACAATATTCTATGACATGATGCACAAAAACATGGAGGACTATGTCGATGACACACTGGCTAAATCCAAAGAAAGAGGTACTCACATTTCTAACCTAAGGAAGATATTAGATCAAATGGAACAGTTCCAACTCAGGCTCAATCCACAGAAATGTGCCTTTGGGGTCCAATCAGGCAAGCTCTTAGGATTCATAGTATCAGCAAAGGGAATCGAGGTCGATCCTGCAAAGGTAAAATCTATTCTAGAGATGACTCCTCCATGTAATATCAGTCAAATGAGGACACTACAAGGGAGACTCTAGTCTATCAAGAGATTCATGTCCCAACTTGCAGATAAGGCACAACCCTTTACTAAGCTACTACATAGAGGGGTTACATTCAACTAGGAGGAACACTGTGAAGCAAACTTCAGAGAATTGAAGGTGTACCTGGCTGCCCCACCTATTCTTATGGTGCCTATTCATGGAAAACCTTTGCTCCTATACATTTCAGCTACAACTACATCCCTAGGAGTATTACTAGTGCAAGAAGATGATACAAAGAAAGAACAAGCCATCTACTACATTAGTAGAACACTAGTCACTTATGAGCTAAATTATAGAATTATTGAAAAAGCATGCTTAGCAATCATCTTCGCATCACAGAAATTGAGACACTACATGCTTTCTCATATAGTGAAACTCATTGCTAAGATAGACCCTCTAAAATATATTTTGAGTAGAACAGCATTAACAGGACGTTTGGAAAAATGGGTCCTAATTCTAAATATGTTGAATGATGAGCTATCAAAGGACAAGTACTTGCAGATCAATTAGCTGATTCACCACTTCAGGATGATGAACCATTACTAATTGAATTCCCTGATGAAACAATCATGCATCTCACTGAACATCCATGGAGGATATACTTTGACGGTTCATTTACTCAACAAGGATCTGGCGCAGGGGTTCTCTTCATAACTCCGCAAGGATACAAGATTCCCAAATCTTACAAATTGATGTTTCCATGCACCAACAATATCTCTGAATATGAAGCATTGGTCAATGGCCTCAAGCTAGCTATGGAATGGAAGATCATTGAGTTACATGTGTATGGTGACTCTCAACTCATTATCAATCAAGTCAATGGGGAGTATTAGACAAAAGATGAAAAATTGATGCCCTACAAGCAACTAGTTGATGATCTAAAAAAGTACTTTGTCTTCATCACCTTCTAGCAGATACCAAGATCAGAGAACAAGGCTGCACATGCTATGGCTACCTTATCATCCATGTTACAACTGGAGGAACATCAATTCCGCTATGACTTCTTGGTGGAAGAAATATCCTATCCTACCTTTGATAACCCTAAATACTAGGTAATATGTACCTTGAATACCCCAGATCAATCTCGGTATGCCAGTATCATTGCATACCTCTCTAGCCAAACCATTCCCACCAATCTATCTAGAAATGAAAAAATATCCTTGATTAGGACAGCATCGTGTTATGTTCTCATAACTAACAATCTATATCAATGCAGTCTTGACGGTACACTTCTTCAATGTTTAGAACTAGAAGAGTCTGATCTAGCATTAAAAGATGTCCATGAAGGTGTATGTGGATCACACTCGAATGGATTTTCATTAGCCAAGAAACTGCTCAGAGTAGGCTATTATTGGCCTACCATGGAAAAAGATGCTATTCAATTTTCAAAAGCATGTCTTAAATGTCAAACACATGGAAACCTCATCCATGCTCCTGCCAGAGAACCGATACCTTTCATAACACATTGGCCATTTCAGCAATGGGCCTTTGACTTGGTTGGACAAATATATCCCAACTCTTCAAATGGACACAATTTCATCATTACGGCCACTGAGTATTTCACGAAGTGGGTCGAAGCCTTGCCGCTAATCAAAGCCACTGGCAAACAGGTGGCTATGTTCATTCTGAACTACATTATTTGTAGATATGGGATACCCTCTTCAATTGTGATAGACAATGGGGGCCAATTTAAAAATCAAGACATTGATGACCTCTATGAACAGTTTCATATTACTCAACATTTCTCCTCAATCTATTATCCTCAAGGTAATGGACAGGCTAAGGCATCAAACAAAAACATTCTCAAAATTCTACATAGAACTATGAGCAAGTCTGGCAGAGACTGGCATCTACAACTAAATCTGACACTATGGGCCTACAGAACAACCATCTGAACACCAACTGGAGCCACACCATTTTCTCTAGTCTATGGCGTTGAAGCAGTATTACCTATTGAGATTGAAATCCCATCTTTGCGGATATCTTTACAAGGACTGGTTACTGATGAGTAGTACCGCATTGATCGGGTAAATTCTCTGGACCTACTAGATGAGAAAAAACAACAAGCATTTGATCACCTCAAAGTGTACCAATCAATAATGTCCAAAGGCTACAATAAGAAGGTCAAACCACACAAGTTTGAGGTGGGAGATCTCGTCCTCAAAGAGAATCCTAAGAACCAGCCTAACAGGGAGCAGAAAGAAAAGTTTGAACCTAACTGGTTGGGACCTTATGTTATCACTGCTACTTTTGGGACTGGAGCTTATCAATTAGCTACACCCGAGGGAGACATTTTTTTAGACCCTATCAACACTCTACATTTGAAGCGGTTCTACGCTTAATGTTCGGCTAGCAGAGCCTGTATAGAAAAAAGTTCTTGCAAAATACCAAAAACATTCAGAAAATTGATCCTGAAGAAATCCAAACATAGTGGAAAGGGTCCTTTAAAATGGGTATCCTTGGTGAAAACCTAGTAAACAAGCACCTTGATACTACAAAAACATTCAAAAAAGAAAAAATAGCAAAAAAATTGAAAAAAGAGAAAAGTGCCTTGATGAGCACCTGGTAAAACAAGCATCTTGGTAGCAAAAAAAAAGAGAAAAATCTTGCCAAGTGGTGAAAACCTAGCAATCAGGCGTCACTTGTGTTCTGTACTCCATCTATCAATGCACTACTAATACTAGACCTTCATAATTTTGCCTGTGCTCATACGCTGACTTCATTTTCCTACATGAGTATCTCATCCTCGCTTGGGATTTATCTATCTTTATGTCCTAGGAATAAGTCATTCTGCATTGGGGGCATCTTGGTTGGTATAGTTAGTTGTGGTTGTAGGTTTCTCTAGGATGGTTTGCCTCACAGACATAATGTTTCTTGACACATGCAAAACAATGTCACTTTTCAAAACCAAGGAGTCTTTTCATAACATGGGAAATGACATTGACATGCACAACATTCCTACAAGGCTATATTGGATCACAAACATGAATGTATTATCCTATCAATGCACAAACATGGAACACCATATTGCTTATGTTCTAAATTTTTGATTGATGAATCTCTACTGTGTTTGACAGATGAATGAACAAGTACTACTTAAACACACAATTTTCTCATGGTTTGATTATGATTCTTTTATGTCCTGGTGATGTTTTCAACTAGGGGCATCTAAGTAATTATAAATTTTATCTAATTGATTCTCAATTGATGATTTGTTATGTCTTCTTAATTACTCAATGACGTCTGCATAAAGACAAAGAGTCGTGAGGATTGGGGGCATAATGTTTTCTTGATTTTATACATATGGTGATTGTTTCATATGATCCTATAAATTTCACCTAACTTGGATGTTTATGGTAAGAGTTGCTACTATGGGTAGATAGCCACATATATCTCGATCTTTGTTATGTGTAAACTATGGTGAGTTTGACACAATTTCCTTGTCTATTTTTTGATCCAGATTCTCACTAAGGTATACGAATCATAAAGTACCCAAGGATATGAATTTTCAAGGTCATTGTAGGTTCAACATCTTGCCTTACTAAGAATCTAGTATATTAAAAGGAAGGTGACTATTTTGTTATCCTGGCTTTTATGCCTTGATGCTTAAGTCTATTTCTGACATTCCAATAAAATATAGTATTCATACTTTCATAATATTAGTGGGTATTAGTGATGGTTGTACTATCAGATGATATCTATTCCAAAAAGATCCCAATGATGATAAAAATGTTGCAATATTTTCTAAATCAGTGACAAGTCCTAAGAGTCTTCATATAGCTGCATTTAAAGATTGCCTGATGCATTTATAACAGTAATAACAGCATAAGGAAATTTAAGCTCAAAAATGGTTTCTATCTTCTTCTGAATCATCAAGTTAATTACATCATCTCTATTACTGATATCAAATATCGTTGCACATCCATAACATACATTTTGCATCCATTTGAAAAGAAGAAACTGGAAATACAAAAAATAAAGCATCCATGTATTGCATTTTTTACTTCTACATCCTACGTGCATCCATACATCTATTTTGCATAACTAGAAAAATAAAAGAAAAATACATTTTGCATTTTCACATAGATATCATTTATAACATATTTATATCAGTAAAAACACATCACATCCAAATCATAAAATGATGTTATCATCTATGAATTAACTCATCAAGAGATCAAGATATCATCACATGTGCAACAGTTACATTTACCACATCTGTGTAAGCAAAGAGAATTCATGAAACATGTTAGAATCCAGAAACTGCATCAGATATGTATCCTCATAAACATGGTACAAATCAAAGCATAAAGTGTATCAGAAAGCATAAAGTGTATCAGAAAGTATAAAGTGTATCAGTGAGCATAAAAGAGTATCAGTACACCAAAAATGAATCAGATATATGTACGAATGAATGTGATATACAACAAAGGGGATCTCAGTAGGATCCAAATATACATATATACTCTCAAAAATATGTCATACAAAATAGTACAAGAATCAACTCTAGCCCGCCCCCTCTCCCTAGTCAGGAGGAGGAGGAGGAGGTGGCATGAAAGGAAATGCTGGAGGTGGCATGGCCCCCTCTCACTACTGAGCTACACAAGAAAAGGGCGGTGCTCTCTAGCCCTCAGGAACTATTGTGTGATACAAGGCATAATAATATGTCACCCTCTATCCTTAATGGACTGTTGTCCGATCCTGGGCATCTCTCTCTTCTCTGAGCATCTCCACCTGTGCATCCCTCTCATCTCTCAGCCTCTCAAGCTGTCTGTCCCTATCCGCTAAAAGAGCATCAGTGGTAGTAACCCTAGCCTCCAATGTTGTGATCTAAGCTCAAAGTTGCTCCCTCTCCTGTTCACATCTAGATAAAGGGTCCCCATCTCTACCAGGATCCTGCTCCTGAGCTCTCTATCGCCGTTGTCTCTGCTGCTCTGCAGTAAGTAATGGGCCAGTATCTCTCTAAGGGGCCACAAATCTAAACCTTTGTCATCTGCCCTACCCACTGCTGTTGGAAACACCTGGATCTACAGCCTCTCCTCCGCCACCTCTATCATCTCAATCATGCCTTTCATCTAGAGGGGGATGCTTTCCACCATCCCTGCCACCATCTCTGCCACCATCACGGCCCCCATGTCTCCTAGGTGCTCTGTCTCTGCCTCCTCTACCCCTGACAGGTCGGTCATCAAGATCATAATCCAGAGGCTCCTCTATACGAGGAATGATCTCCTTAGGCACTGTAAATTGTGGAAAGGGATACTGGAGCATCTCTATAGTATACCCATTTGATACTCTTACATCCTCAACATCTGGGCGAAGGTCCCAGTCTATAGCCACCATCTCTCGAATCTCCTACGATGCAGTCTCATAAGTCAGTTGTGCACCAAATCAGATGCCTCATCCCTAATATGAGCATAAACTGCAACATCCTCTGTACGGACCTTTCACCGCCCATACTACCTCAGAACTCTAGTAATTAGGAAGTACTTTATAATGTATCTGGTCTGACCTATCAGATATCTGCTCTGACATAAGAAGGGAACCTGTCGAGCATCAGATGTCCATACCTCACAGTCTAGGTATGGTCGCCACACGACCTCTGTCATATCATCAAATAATCGATGCCAATACTCAACCTTGGGGCTGCTGTAGGAGGCCTGCATACATATACACATAGGGCTGCTCGGGTGCCCTCTGCCTGTCAACAATCGGCTGTGTCATAGGGATGTGCTCCCAAGCCCAAACCTACAGAATAAGGATCCCCACAGTCATACTGTGAGTGTGGTGATATACACTCTCATGGAGCTCTTTATATATATGGGCTAGTATACAACTCCCCCAGGAAAAACGTCGATGGTGGACGATCATCTTCTCCACCATGCTCACCCAGCCCACCAAGAATCCATGCTGACCTCTATCCGGCATGAGGATGTCACCTACCAATCCAGTCGGATGTGAGTTGGGATTGACTGGATGCGATATGGAATCTCGAATGCGATCCTAACTTCAAAGGCCTCTAAAATTGATACAAATGCATGAAATTCAAAAATTCAAGATTCACAGGGTATTTTATCAGGCACTTACCGGTGATGGGTAGTTAGTTGGTCACTGATGTCGGTGGCTCATCTTGAATCGGTGCTTCCTCACAGGGACTACCATATTTTCTGCAAAGCTCTCTGAATTTCTATGGCAAAATGTGAAAATAAATAGTAAAATGGTAATTTTGGAGGCTTATATGGGTCTTTTGAGACATTTAGGGTTTCCAAAACTCCTCTTGGACAACTCCTAGTTCATTTCTATTCTCTTTTTACTCAATCGGGAACCAAATCGAAGGTGTCTGCGATGTTTTTAGCAGCACCGTATCAATTTTGTGACAGTTTCAAAACTTATGGGTTTGCTTCATTTATTCACCACATTGGTAAATATTGCACATTTTATCATACATCTTGGTCTAAACATCATTTTATCAGCCTTATCACTCATATTTTCACGTAATTAACTTGACAATCATGTGTTTGTTTTTAAAACACACCGCCTTCTACTCCACTCTTTCTTGTCTACCCGCTTCCTGCAAGTGTTCTATTCTTTTCAACTAAGGGATTTATTTCTTTTCCTTCGATTTCATTCCGGAGGGGGCATGATCACACTATCATCAATTAAATTTTTTCTCGAAACAGCATCAAAATGACTTCATTATCAAACAAACTAGGGGCATAACAGTTTTCTTGACTAAGTCAGAACTGTTGGATAGAAAGCTTTGGTTCTCATGAGCTGGATATCTTCTGTTTCCTCATTTTAAAATATTTTTATTAAGCTCTTGGTAGCTTCATACTGGCTTTTGGACGACAACCAAGTTCAGAATCAGTATTATCATTTTTTTGGACAACAACCAAGTTCAGAATTGGTATCTTTAAAATCTTTTATTAATCTTTGGACGACAACCAAGTTCAAAATCAATTCTATCAGTTTGGTTTGATCAAGTGCAAGCCTGATCTCATCAACATTTCGTTCGACAACTAAGAACGGGATTCTCAATCTTTCTGAAGTCAAAATCAAAAATTTTTTTTGAATCAATGTGCTTCTCGCACATCAATTCAAAGAGGGCCAAATGTAACCACCTAAATTTGGTCTATTCCAAATATGGACCCTATTTTCCCTAAGTGTGATCATACCCTCGATTATGTCCAAATGACCCTGTTACTGCTTGGCATAATTCTTCAAATCTATTTAATATCCTAGGTGATTTTTATCACTAAATTATATTAATTATTATAGCCATATAATTCAAATCAATTTCGACCAATCAAATCAAACCAAAATCAAAGATGGCTATAGTATTTAATTATAAAGGAATTAAATAAATCCCTAAATCAATTACCCACTTGCAAAATAACCCATTACCCTAGCCTATTTAATTTAATTAAAATGGCTATAGTCCCCTAATTATTAAAAAGCAATCTCATTGTTTAAATGATTAATTCCTATATTTCTAAATGAATTAAATAAGTTTATTTCATTTATTAAATATTTCCCTAAACCCCAACCTAACCTATCTCAACCACTTCTACCCTGGGTTCTAACCCTTCTCAACCCATTCCCCCCTTGCTAATCTAATTCTAACCTCCCTCCTAATGTTGTCACATTCCATTAAGGAATGTTTAGCAACTCAACCCACTTGCGAAAGTCCACTTTCTCAAGCTTGACTTCCTTAAGGTGCACTTTCTCAAGCCATCCTCTTACACTCTACCTTGCTTCTTTAAGGCCTTCATTAATGCCTTATTAATGAAAGATTTCTTAAGCCTATGTCTCTCCCATGCCTTATAAATTCCTTGGGCATTAATGGCTCTTACACCTTCATTAATGAACCCCTTCACTCATTAATTCACCTTGTCCCCCCTCTCTCTCTCTCTCCCACTCTTCTATAAATAGAAGCCATTTTTTAAGAGTAAATAAGCCTTCACCTTAGATTGTAAATGGATTGTTATGTTGCTAGATTAATATTAGAATTATATTTCACTTATTATCCCATGCTAGTTCATTGTTATTATTCACATGTTTAGAGCTAGATTGCTTGTTTATCATCTTTTTAGCTTGGTTTTGAACTAAATCCTTCATGCTAGATAGTATATGTCACTGATTAATAGTGTAATGTGAGAGCTTTTATTCAACTAATCACACTCTTTCTAGTTAGAAGGCAATAGGTCGATATTAGTTGTTTTATATGCTTTATCTAACCTTTCAAGCTAATGCAATGACTTATTGATTGTTTGTGTCATTCTTAACATGTACCCAAATGCACACACACACACACACACACACACAAATAACTTGTCACGTACAAGAAAAAAATCCTCAAAGGAGAAAGTGCATAAACAATTGGAATGGAAGGAATAAATGAGACTAAATTAATCAGAATAAGAATTAAAAAGAGATCAATCTTTAATAAAGGAGATCAAAATGCTAAAGAATGCATGCATAAAATAAAATATTTATTAAATGCATGCATGCATAAAATAAAAATAATTTATTAAATGCAAACTAAAGCTTCCCAAATTTAGCTTAAGTGAAAAAAGAAAAAAGGTGACTTAATTAATTAATAAAAATGATTAAATTAATTAAGTTAAATAACATTTTTACTCTAACACCCCCCCCCCCTTAATATAAAATTAGGGAGTACCTAAAATTCTAAGTGCATGTTGCAAGAAAGAAAACTTGGGTCCCGACAACAAGGCTTGATGAGGCACCCAATCACAATCAAATCTCTGTAAAGTAGATAAAATGAGAAAACCCACTAGGAAAAAACTCCTCTCCAAAAAAGAGATGGAAAAAAGGTACAAATTCAAAGTCTCAAGAGACTCTCTCAAGACCATAAGTAAAAACAACCCCCCCCCAAATGATAGAACCCTTGTGTTGATGATCAAACCAATGTGGCTCCAATGCGAAAGAAATAAAGGCAAAAGACAAAGAAAAGGAAACCCTGAATGTGAGGTGAAACTGGAAAGCCTAGTTGATTCTCAAAGGAGAATGCATGAGAATCCTGTAATGAAATCTCCAGTTAAGGTGGGATTACAGATGTGTTGAATCTTTCATCTGAGAGAATATTAATATCCTATTCTATGTCCTCAACAACTACACTACATGGCTCAATGCATGGAGCTACAATTTCAGGAAAAGATGAAGAGGAATCATGTTGTATAGATGCAAACTCAACAGGAGGTGGATGTGTAGAAGTCACAACATTGGTCGTAGGAACAACACATAAGTTCAAGTGACCTTACTTCACCTCAACGGACTCTCATAAAGAAAGAGAGTGTGTTAGACCCTTTCAAAAAAATTCATGGTTCCTTGCGATCAATGACAAACATTCCTCAATATTCTTTCTATCATCTCTTAAGCTCGCATAACCTAAAACATCATCTCTTGTAAGATGTCCCCAAAGCACAGGGACTTGCTCTATCAAGCATCACTGTCACAGTCCAAAATCCAGTCTTCACTAAAACATCTGTAACAACTCCAATATGCAATATTAAGCCAAGCGACCTTAGAAATAACATCATCACACATCCTTCTTCATGTCATCATCCTTTCTCATTCTGATTCAAACATTTTCATGGTTCCAAGCCTTTTCCTCCGATCTCTAGCCTAAAGTCCTAAGTCTTTTTTCTGTAAAATTCATGCTAAAATCCTAAAGCCTCAAAGATTCATTATAATTTGAAGTTACTTTTTGTAACTTAAACCTTTATGTCTTAAGTCTTGTATCATGTCTTTAGGTTTTTGTCGACCAGTGCCACTTTATTTATTAAATTATTTTCCTAGTGGGGTTTTAATATTTCCTAAGTCTATATCCCCAAAATACTTTATCTTTATGCAAATGTCAAGCAAGTTTGTTTCGATCCAATGGCAGGCGCAAAGCCTCAAGGAAGGGATGATCACTAGATACTCTTCAAGGAATTGCGCTTGAAGGCCACATTTACTTGGCGGACCCTCTATCTCTTAACCTTAGAATGATAAGGAATATGCTTTTTAGATTTAGAGATTATGCGCAGGCCATTGATCATGATTCAGATGTGTGGTTGGTGTTGAATTACCAGATAAACTCAAGGGTTAAGGTTTTATTCAGCGACTTAAAAACATAAATAAATGAATTACTCAGGGTTAAAAGAAGGTTATGAGTCAAATTCAAGTGTGAGTTAAATCTAACGACTATCGCTATCCCTTGATCGGGAAGATGAAGATCTTTATTCATCAAGGCATCGCGCCCTTTAGCCACATAGAATTGTTGGCATCATCAAATTCTGGTTTTTTAAGGGCTGATAAAGGTTGTGCAGATGCGAGAAGATCTACAGCCGGTGCTATCCCTTAATCATGAAGATAAAGCTTTTTATTGTTTAAGGGATTGTGCCATTATGCCATGTGTCCATGGAGGGATCATGCTGAAATCAGAAAGAACAAGGTAAAGTTTAGACAAGTCAAATTTGATCTGGTGGTCAGCGCTTTTCCTTAATGACAGAATGCACGACAGATAGTCTTCAAGGCATCGCGCCTGATCACCACATGTAATATTTCAGAGGCTACAGACGGGTTAAACAATAATCAAGTTAATTTTAATCTGATGGCTAGCACAAAGCCTTAAGGGTAAAGTGCACAAGATCTAATGTTTGAGGCATTGTGTCATCTGGACACGTGGCAGTTGTTAGATTTGGGGCCCGTTTGAAATCAATTAATGAATGCTAAACTTGTAGAAGATCTTATGGCTGGCGTGAAGCCTTATAGCAGAGATGTGTCTGATATAACCATTGAGACATTGTGCCTGATGGACACATGGAAAGTTGTGGGCTAGATCTGAAGCATAAAACAAGGTAACGAGCAGACAACTCAAATTTCATCCAACAGCGGGCGTAAATCCTTAAAGGAAAAGTGTTCAAGATCTTTTGTTTGAGGCATTCCACTTGTTTTCCAGATGTCCCGATCTGCTCGTGGGTCCATACATTGTAGAAAATAAGGGATGACCTAGTTGAGTTTGATCTAACGGATAGCGCAAAGCCTCAGGGGAAAGATGATTGAAAGATACTCTTTGAGTCATTGCGCATGTGCAACACCTGGCAGGATCTGATCTGAGTGCCCAGATGACTTAAAAAAGATCTATGGCTATGTTTTAAAGTTGAAAAGGGATTTAATCTCAGCCATCCAAGTCTTTTTTTGTGCCACCTGTGACCGTTATAACATAAATTCAAATATTTAAATATTTTATTAGTGGGTTTTTATGGCGGTTGACTGGTATTTTATCTCAGAGCCATTAATGTTGTGATCAGATCTTGTGGGTCGACTTTGCACAGCTATTGAACAATGTAAGGGTTGAAATATGATAATGTAAGATGCATTTATAACCAGAATTGACAAATGGGGTTTCTGAATCAAATGCATGAATGCATATAGCAAAGCCTGGTCTCTTTGCATTTATGTTGAGCTGCTCTCCGTATCTGCCTTGGAATTTCTTACACCTAAGGATACTGTGTTCACATCCATGGACTATGGAAATTGATTTCAGATCAGAATTGCACAGATTGAAGAGAAAGAGATAGGGTTTCAACTTGATAAAAGAATTAAATGCTTGACATGATTGGTTATAAACCCTAACCCTAAATTATCCAAAGCTTGTTGCATTCTTGTTCCTATAAAAGAATTTTCAAGACCATTTAGTAAGAGCAGGAGAACTGGAAAAATATTGTAAAAAACTTTAGGCTTGTATTTGTTTCCAGTCTAGGATATAGCAGATGTTTTTCAGATTTTATTAAGATAGAATTGAAAGTTGTATGATCCTTTTCATATTATCTTATTTTTTATTTCCTTGTCATACTGATTTAGGAACAAGATTTCATCATACTTAATATAATTGATCTCAGATTTTAAGTCTCACCTTTGTGTTATCTGTTGAGTTGTAAGTTTTATGGCTTACTGTATGAGTCTTTCTTATACATATGTGTATTCCACAAGTCTTTGATCTTAGATCAAATTAAAATGCTTTGGATATTACATTGATTCTATTGGATTATCTACTTAAGGATCTTGTAGTGTGTAGTCTGAGATATTTTATGTTTATGGCTTTGAGTCTATACCAAGATGTTGTTTCAGTTTCAATATTGTGTTTAGGAATTTACCCAATGGATAAGGCACTGATCCCGAAATAATATATTCTATGGAGATATATGTCTGATAGGTTTGGCTATATTCTATCCCTAAATTTAATCAAACTCATTACAAAATTATTCACATTTACAGTTGTTTTTTGTTATCCCACCATGGTAATGGAGAGTCAATGAATGCAAGGTTGGCATTTATCACTTTCTTATCATCATCTGTTGTTTGAATCCAAAAGTAGAAGGTGTTGTAAAGAGTTGAGTTTTGTCTTGATTAGGTATACTCGCCTTGGTTTTACAGACCAAGAAGTGCAGAGGGAAGTCTTGTCCCTATAGTTGGTCTAGTTATCTTACAGAGCTTTCACACTTGGAGCTAACCACTCCTAATATCAATCTTAATATATATTGGTTTCTTCTCAAAGTGTAACAATTTAAAACACTAATAGAGTGATTCTCCAATAGTGGAGATGGTAGACCAAAATGAGAGAAAGAGTACAAATGCAAAGAAGGATCAACTATCCATGTTGCAACAATATTTCTTGTCTCACTGTCTTTGATGTTTATTGAATCTCGTTTGAACTCAACTATCTTCCATATCCCACTATGAGTAATTTGATAGATAGAGATAAGTTTAGAGGAAAGAGATGGAACACATAGTACATCATTGAATGAACCATCATCAATGTCAATAACACCTTTTCCACATATAGTCATAACAATATTGTTCCTCATCAAAATAAGTGGGGTACGAGAAGCCTTGAAAGAAGAGAATAAATCATGAGAAGATGTCATATAGTGTGAAGTGCCTGAATCAAGTAGTCATCTAGAAGAGTGTGGAAAAAATAATAAAGTGTAGGATTGTCATATTAACCAATGAAAAAACACAGTGACAGTGATGTTACCACAAAGTGAATTAATGTCATATCAGAGACAAGAATGCTTGAAGTTGTGTCCTAAGATGTTCTTATATTCAGTGAACAATCTACTTAAGGGGATGTTCTGATTGAGCATGGAAAAGGACAAAGATCTACCAAAGGCATGGATGGGATAGCATTTATCATTCATTAAATAGTGGCCACAATAAGAAGCAACATTATAGGATAAGTGTTATTGATATCTCAATGGAATTTCACTCAAAGTTCCAGGTAGACAACAAGACAGTGCACAATCATGGAATAACAGTGCCCAAAGCTCAAACAATAGTGTTATAATAAATGTTGAGCCAGTATCATGAAGGTAAAAATGTAAATAAATATTTCTATGGCACAAGAAAAATCACAATAGCATCATGCCATTGTAACATTCATGCAAATATCAAACACCCAGAAGGCAAGAGTCACAACTTCCAAAGGGATGTGAAGATACAAATTTTTTTTTCTATTTTCTTTGTGAAGATAGAAAGATCACAAAGTTTCAATATTCCAGTTGGGATTCCAAAAAGAGCTAGAATTTATGACATCCATAGTTTTGTACCTAGATACAAATATGAAAATACCACAAAGCAGTCGCATCCATAGTAATGCATAGCACAAAGATGAAAGCAAGCCATGCCCCTTTTTTCTAGCCTTTAGAAAACACAGTTGCTGAGAGATTAAAAATATCTAGTGCCAAGCATGGTTATTGATAGAAAATCATAGAGAAAGATTGAGATCGTGGATAAAGTTGTGATGGGCTTTACCTAAAATCCATGTATTTATAAAAATCTCCATGATCCTATAATAGAAATAATAGTGGAGCCCGAAGCAACATGTTAAGGCTTACCTGCAACAACATAATGGCTTTGATTCTTTTACAAAATCTCTAGAAACTCTCAAGCAAGAAATCTCCAAGTAGAGAGACCAGCGCAAGCTTGATAGCTATTAAAATATGCATCAAAACCCTTGCCCAAATCACAGCGGTCTACAACGAAATCTACAGCAAAATAGATCGAGATTATTTGATAAAAATATGAAGGTCAAACCCTCTAGGAACGTCCACCAAATCCTCCCAGAATGCTTCAAAAAATCTCATTCATAGCGGCAGCCCCAGGCGGCTCGAGCAACAGACAAAAATGTGAAATGAAGATAAAAGAAAATGTGTGTGTGATTGATTTTTAGGGGTTTGTATACCCTAAATGTTATTGCCATAAATTTTTACGAGTTTGCCTCATAAATGTTTCCTCATCTCCTTGCAAATAATACCCTTGCAGGTCTTCGAATCTTTGAAGTTGTAAAGCAATATTTTATCACTTAGGTTTTATGTTTTCATGGTAGCAATAAGCAAGCTATATTGAAATGGTAATTTTGTATATCATTTTCATATAGTATCGAGATCCAAATATGGAAATGGGATTTTTAAAAATAAAAATAAATATTTTAATTTTGTATTAATTTATAATATTATTAAATAATTTATAATTTATTACTTTAATAAACTTTATTATATTAATGATATTATTAAGTGATGTAATTATTACTTAATTAATATTATTAATATAATTAATATTTATTAGATTAATAAATCATAAATGTTATAATAAATTATTAATTAAGGTGCACGATAAGATATTTATTTTTATCTTTAAAAAATGTAAAAAATGAGATATTTTACAGAGTTATGCCAAAGTGTTAAAGTCATCAAAGATGGGATTGTTGAGGTCAGATGAAGTAATTGCATTTCAGGGGCTCTTTATGAGCTATTTAGAGAGATAGAATTGCATTGATGAGAGGTCTTTATGGTAAAATTAATGGGGGGTGACGTTTTGGTCACCAATTTGAATTTTTTCAGCTGTTTGAGGGTCTCAAAAAAGGCCTTGTAGGCTGAATCCAACCCAGAATTTATTGTCATCATTAATGTTGTAGTTGGATGTAAAAGGATAAATATGAGTTGAAGGCTCATTTGTAAGT
>MU227642.1:390926-407908 GCA_018584345.1 Thuja plicata
TGACCTCTAAATCATGCACAAACACAGCATAGTCTTTACTCAATTGTTCAATTTACAAAGATAAACATGAATTGTCTATCCTGCAAATTCAATTGACATGACTTGCTGCCTCCTAATTAGTTGTGGACGTCGATTTTACCCTCAGAACAAGAGCCAACAATCTGACCATTGCTAACATGGAGGACTTCTAGAATGTGAGAAAATGTGAAATTATTATTACTCTATGAATGAGATTGCAACTATTCTACGAAAAGAGATGTAATTAATCTAAGAAAGTGAATTGCAACTGATCTAAGAATGAATTACAACTAGTCTATGGAAGTAAGATGCAATTACTCTATAAAAATCAAATGTTCCTAATCTAGAATTCAAATGCTTTTAATCTACAATGGAAATTCCATTTAAACTAGAAAAGGAATTGCCATTAATCTAGAAAGCTTGCAAGAATCAAATTGAAATGTTAGACATATAAATGAATCATAAATGAAAGCAATACATCTTCAATTCCAATTGAAACTAGCCTAATNATGCAAATTTAAGCTTAAAAGCATGAAAGAATTTAAATGCAAAATTGACTATAGATTTGATGCTCTCCAAAATCATCCTCTCAAATGAAGAAAATGAGGTCCAATTTATAGAAAACCATGGAAAGAGAGTGAATAGTTTCTTGAAAAGAAATAGTTGTCTCTTCATTCTCTTTTGAGACAAAAATGCAAAGATTATTTAAATAAAAGAGTGAATTATTGCCACATGAGTGTCCTTTCACATGGAATTATGGAATTCCTTTTTTGAGGATAATTCACCCAATAATTAAATAACCTTTCAATTCCTTTTATGTATATTAGCTAAAGGGTGGAATTGATTTAATTAAAAGCACTTAAGACTTTAGGATTAAATCAATTAATCATAGGGGTTTTTACCTAATAAACTCTGAGAATTTAGGAATTAAATGTAATGTCAAATTTACACAAATTTGGGTTTTCTGCATTTGAAACTCAGTCAATTAAAGTCAATAAGGAGAAGAATTTGCCTAGTACAATAGGAATTCGAAGATGAGAAAATTGAAGGAACGCACCAAAATTGATTAGGATTATTAGGTGCCAATTTTGGGGTGTTACACATACACTTGCGGTATCATTTCATTCAATCAGTTTTGGATGACAGGCAGTTAAAGATGGAAAAGATACATACAAATGATAATCCAACAGATATGTTTACAAAGTTTGTGACGAGGGAGAAGCTGAATTCTTATTCAGCTTTGGTTGGTCTTCTAGATTGAATAGACTAATAGAACAACAGAGTCTAGGAAGATTAGATCGATTGGGTGCTTCATAGGGTAGCGGTTTAGCTACAGGATCAGTCTCCAAGTGTGAGAATCGTTGGTTTATGTGGAGTCTAATCAGTCCCTAAGTGGGAGATTGTTATATTGTGGTGACTGATCAGGAAAGTACTATCCAGGAAAGTGTCTTACCTTTCTGCAATGTGTGACCAATTTCTAGGCTGACTTGTTCTAACCCTAAAGTAGCATAAAGATTGTATAGATTGGCTTAGGGTTAGGGTTTTGGATAATTTTGTATGTTTTATGGTGGTATTGAGCTGTAAGGAGATTGCGTATTGTGATCTGATTGTAATCACTAGATAAGAATAATATTGGACTTTTCTGTTTGGTGGACGTAGCCCAGGGATTGGGTGAACCACGTTAAATATTTGTGTCTTGTGTTCTCTTCTATTTTTATTTAATATTCTCTTATACTGGTTATATTTCTGCATGTAATTGTTATTTATGTCTTGTTAATCCTAACATTATGTCCTCAAAATTGATCATGACCCTGGCGCACCACTATGTGCCCGATGAGAGGGTAGTCAAGAATAGGGAAGGAGATGTGGTCTTAGACTTTGGACCAGACAACATTGAAGATGTCTTCCATCTTTAGAAAGGGGTAGACTATTTCTATGACTTTTCTATCAACAAGTGCATGAAGTGGTTTGCAAAACACACTCTAGAGGCATATGAAATTACCAATCACAAGTACCTAATTCAATCCCTGCCAAAGAACAAGCTTGACATGATCGACTTGAGGAGAGGATACCTCAAGGATGAAATCTAAGCTATGGTTACAATGTTGAGCCGGCTGTATGGACCTAAATCCATTCAAATCAAAAAATTGGATGATCCTGCTAATGGAGAGGATCAAAGGGTGAAAGGCCAAGTTCGATTGGGCAACCATTATAAGTGATAACTTAGATGAGAAATTGATAGCAGTAATGAATAAACCCAAATTCTACATGACCTCATACATATTGTACTTACTAGAAACAAGAGCAGAGTACCTGAGGCTGGTGAAACAAGGAGCTTTTGGCCAACCAAATGCATGGCCTTTCATAGTATACCCACAATTGAAAAGGCAAGAAAAGATGATCGGGTGGTAAATGATGCATTCATCTTTGCGATCATCCATTCCATAGAGGGTGATTATGCCTTATATGAAGAAGATGTAGCCAAGGTTATGACAATAGGGGTCTTTTGCATACAATTTAGAACATTCACTTACATCAGGGTAGAGGGATCTACTCTCAAACCCAAGAATCTACCTAGATACCCTTCCAAGTGGATCATTATCATTGAATTGGTAGAGTCCTTGGCTTTTGAGTGGGATGAGTGCCCACTCTAGTTGTATTCACACATCAGGCCCAATTTTGACCCTATAGGTACCTACAATCATATCATGGGTAAACACTATGTCCATGAGCCACACATAGAGGATCATTGGATCAACTACGCAGATGATTAAGAAGTCCAAATAAGGGAGTATTGCAGGATAACTTTGACAATGGTAGAGGCTACCTAGAGATCAACATTCCCCCCAAGGTCTGGGATAGAGACACATAATATGTATTGGACCCTCTGTACAATAAAGATAAAATATACACTCGACCAATCCTAAATGCTAATATAGATAAAGATGAGAATGATAGCATCAAATTCAAGGTGAGGCATATAATCGAGGCTACCAAGTCATGGATAAGGAAAATTTTCCCAATGGATCCAATTCCTATGAGGTCGCAACTGAACCCTCCCACAAAAGAGGACAAGAAATGTGGAGAGAAGCCTGTAATTCCTTTGTTCAAGAAGGCTCCACCACAGAAACTGGGCATGGTGTATGGCCATGAGAATCCTATTGTATATGGCTCCAATCCCAAGCATAAGAAGCCAAAGATAGCGATGAATGGGAGTATAGCACCACTATTAGATCACTCACCTACCACACAAGGGGAACTCCCCACTTCTTCCGGTCAATCTCCAGTTATCAATGCTGCCTTGGGAGAGAACAAGAAGGTATACAAGAGGAACCAGAAGAGGAATGAAATGAGGAAGAGGATATACCTTTTTAGAGGAGAACAAGATCTAGGAAAATGATATTAAGAGAAAAGGATCTGAGTAAAGATACACCTACCCATGGAGGGAAAGAAACAAAAGGGGAATGGGAAAATCCTCTACATGTCCTAGGTTCAAATGAGTTCCCCATGTCTTATTTCAAGAGGGAATCTAAGTATTTGGAGATGAAAAAAAAGATTCCCTCCATCCAAAAACAAAGGTTAATATAGAAAGACAGGTGCTACTGAACCCACAAGTTATTCTTACCCCACCTCCAACTCAGTTCACAAATCCCATAGCAGATGTACCACTTCCAACTATGGATGCAAGTACAAATAAAGAGACATGGACACAAGGTGTACCTACTCCCTCAAATGGTCAAACCACCCACACTACTATAGATAATTCACCAAAAAGGGATGTAGATCCTACTCCACCACCATATCTTCCCATTCCTACACCTACTCCACCACCATCTCTTCCCATTCCTACTCCTACTCCACCACCATCTCTTCCATCCCCCACACCCACTCCACCACCATCTCTTCCCACTCCTACTACTACTCCTTTGCCTTCTTCACAAGCTCCTACCCCACCACCATCATATCCACCACATGTCTCTAACCCAAATCCCCAAGTGTCACTGGATACAGGGAAAATGCCTCTTCCTTAGACAATGTCAGAGTCACTAACTAGTCTTAGGGCAAAAATATTAGCTAGCTCTTTAGAGGATGAAGATGGAGGAAAAAACAAAGAGAAAGATACTACTGGAGAAGGGGAAGACAAAGAAGGAGGGGGAGAAGACAAAGAAGACAAAGAGGAAGGGATACAGGAAGAGGGGATAACCCAAGATAAATCAAGCTCCACTCTGGTATTGAATATTTCAACCTATGAGCCTATCACTGCCTTTACTAAACCAACTTTGTTTACTAAAGAGATTTATCCAAGTAAAAGGATATACAACAAAGAAGAAGAAGAGTAAGAGACATACATGTCCTTCCTAGGCAAAGCCTTCCATCAAGCTGAATCTAGTACACCAGCAAGGACCATATGATATGTCACCCAAGACACACAGGGTCACAGGAAGGCACAACTAGAAGTTCCCACCACTGGTATCACCCAGGCACAGATAGCCCCAGATGAGTATACTTTAGAGGAGGTTGATTTCGGGGAACCTAAAAGGAAAGGGAGTAAGAATTTGGTAGCATTAGGACTCAAACATGCTTTGGGTTTTATGGATAAGGATGAGGAGAATATCAAGGCACTAACTAAGAAGAAGAATGCTTTAAAGAAATTTATTCACAATATGGTGGGTCCCGTTGACCCAAATTTTCCAGAAGCCGTTTACAGGTTGTCCTTGAGAAGAAAGCTGCTCCAGAATTCCTAGAAGGAATGACTCCTTCTTTCTTACAAGCGTGCATTGAATGGAATAATGACTTTGAAGAGTTTGGAGGACTTATCAAGACATTCTTTAGACCTTTCAGAGCCATCCTGGTGGAAACCACTAAATTGTTAGACATGATGGAGAGTGATACGGGGTTAAATTTCAAATTGACCAAATGGTAGACCACCCTCAAGGACCTCAAGGTAATTAGGAAGCAACACTTCCAAATTTTGGTAAAGGTATACAAAGGCACGAAGCTAGACAATTTTGGCACATGGATGGAGAGTATAGCTAAATTAGTTAAGGTTTGCGAGAAATGATTAGACCACATACGCCAAAAATATGAGGGAGTTATGAAATGGGTGGACCAAATAGAAAATTTCTTCACAGGTATTAATTTGGAGCTATACCGAGATTAAGGACATCAGATTCTACACCCAACTAAAGATATCATACAAAAATTCAAGGGTATCTTGGCAAGGGTCTGTGCGAAAGAAGACCTCCATCAACTTTTCTACTTCAAAGAAGACATTGAGAGAATGGTAGAACATGAAGAATAAATAAAGTTCTTCACTTCAGAATTGACCCCTTTCAGGGAGACGCAAGAAAAATGCGTTGGTAAAGTGGAAGAGAAGGAAGTGGATTATGAAGAGGTACAAGAGATTGTACAAAGGCTACGGGAAGATCACCCAAAGATCCTCCCATAGTTGCTACTCATAGGAAATTCTTCCACACTCAGCCAAATTTTGAACTAGGAATTTCTCTAGAATTATACATTCTTGCAAGGTCCATTTTTTGGCTTTTCAGCCTCTGAAAGTCCAAAATTTTTGAGGACCCAAAACCAATTTTTAGACTTAGTGAATTTTTCCTCCATCAAAATTCAGAGCAAAGGTTGGGGTCCAAATTATGGACCATTCCAGCGTGGGAGATTTTTTGCATTAAAACAGAGTTTCAGATCAGATTGATCTACAACTGGAGTTTGTTTTTGTATAACTAGATGCCTTCTATCAATCTTCGCCATATAGGGGAATCTAAGTGGAGATTCCAAGGAAGAACTCAAAGATCCAAAGAAAGATTGCAGTTAAAGATGGTGAATCTCCAATTCCTCTCTCTCTTCTTTCTAAGCGATTTTGACCCTAAATTCATGGGAAAAATACTTGTAAATGGATTAAGGATTCATGCAAACTGTCTATCATTAGTTTAGTAGTAGTTTTCTTTAGCAAATATTTAGTTTTAGTTTATTTTCATTGGTTTTGGAGTTATTGATGCCCTAGTTTTGGGGTTCAGAGTTTGTAGATCAAAGCACTATATAGTGTAATCAAAACAATGTAATATGGTCAGATCTTTGATAGAATTGGTGCTTCATTCACTATGTGATTATTTTCTATTGCGTAGGGGAATTTTATGAATGTGTGTTTTCTCATTCATTTCTTTCAAATAGCCAATTGGGTTTATTTTGTTTTGATCTACAACTAATTAAATTGGAGTTTGTTGTTGTTCATCAATCTTGCTATGACAAATGATTGGGAAAGATAATTCTTTTGGTTCAAGGATAAATCTGTCTTGTGTGTGTGCACATTCTTGTGGCTTCATGATTTTGATAGATTTTGAAAATATCATGTTTTGATATATTTCTCTCCAAACGATTGCATCTATTGGGTATTGAATTGCGACATGGTCTGATTCATATCCAGCGGGTTCTGATCTTTCTATCATTTAATTTGCAAGAATGGTTCGGCAATGGTTTATGTCCGTTAGGATTTCATTTTCAGCAGATTTGTTTAAACTCTCATTACCCAAATGTTTTGATTTTCTTTGACAATCTAGATAATTAGGTAATCATCATAAGTTCCATCATATATTTGCATCATTAGTAAGCTACATGCATTGATAAATTGGAAAATACAAAAATAAGTACTAAATTTATTTTGCAATTTGACGTCTTGAAAGTACTAGCAAAGGTCTCCTTGCAAAAATTCACATTTATCTTCAACTAAGTTTATCGAGCAGGTTGTACCATGACCACAGAGAACCTTGGGAATAACCTCATTATTATTTCAAGAGAGGAAATCAAATCTCAAGATCCTAGCAATTGACTTGTGTAAAAAAAATGCTCAACAGAAGAGGCATCGGAAGGAGGGCCTACAGACTGTAAAGCTGGATAACATTGGATCTTTCTCTCTAGAACGGTTTGAGTGAGTGCTTAGATCATCTCCAAAAAGAGGCGAGTTCTTTGAACTCACTCATCACCGAAGAGCTTGCAGTGACAAAGGAAAGTAAAGAGAGAACCCATCTCACCATGACATTGAGCCATAGAATCTGCTTGGACAACAATCACACCGCTATCCCAACTGTCCTCACAGCCATAAACCAAAATCAAAACTTAAAAAATCAGAATTTACAATAGCCTCGTCCGATGGCTTTCTTTGCTAATACACAAAGCTCACCACTAAACTTTGTTGGGAAGCTCCATGAATTGCCCAAAAAACTGGAGAAGTTTTGCACGCATTTTTTATATAGAGAATCAAGGACAACATAAGAGCACATTCGTTCCTTCAAAGAAATTTGTAACCGCAAAGGAGAAGTCCCACCAAGATGTTGTCTTCCACCTATTCTCATACACTTTGGGGGAGTTTGCATACAACCGGTACCTGATCTTACCATGGGGATCTATCTCTACATGGCCCGATTTTGAAGCCAAATTTATGAACCAGTTTAAGTTGTATGTGGACCCTGCTACAACACATCACTAGTTAATAACAACAAGGAAAGACCCCAACGAGCCCATTTCTATGTTCAATCATCATTTTCATAAGATGCATAAAAAATTGGAAGCTCCTTACACTATACTAGGGGCAACCACCATACAAGTTTACCTTAAAGCCCTCGACCCCTTCACTTTAATTTTTCTAAGACTTCCCCCAATGGATAGGGACACAATGGAAAAGGTGTACAATGGGGCCATAAAATTTATGCAAAAAATGGACCCGCAAGAAGGGAACTTTGGGCCCATGCCTACCGCTGGTAACATCGGTGCTCTGCATCAATTTTTAGCAAGTAATCAAGCTTTGGCCACCCACACACCATTGTTGAACCCAATTTCAGCATAAATATTTTCTGCCCCACCACCATCCATTACTTATCTAGGTTATGAGGCGCATATGAAAACTTTCTTTGAGCAACAGAAAATGACCCCAGCCAAACTTGATACTTACTTAGCCTCTATGTTGTATGACGTAAAGAAAACCTAATCCCAACTCACCAATGAGCTCACTAGGATGAAGTTGAATCCCTCCCAGAACCAAAGTGGATATTGATGTATGCCTGCTGGTACGAATGCTTACCTTGAGAATCATAATCAGAGTTTCAATACCTAAAACAATAACAAAAATTCATTGGATAATACATCTGGGTAGAAAAGGCCTAATAGACCATGGAACACTCAACTCAACAATGGTAGCATACCTATGGATAATGCTAACACTTATGAGGCTGCTGATAGAAATTTTTTCAGGTCTCCTAATCCACACCAAGGCAATGATGGATGTGGAAGAAACCCCTAGAATCAATATCCTCATAACCCAGAGGAACTACCTGTTTAGTTTAACGCCATGATATTTGTAACTTATGAATTTGGAAATGGGGAAAGTTCAGACACCTATAATGGAGAAGAAGAGTTCATGTTCCCATTCTAGAAGGAGAAAGAGCCTGAATACTCTGAGGTTCACGCCTTTGAAAATGATCATCAGAGTCCACACAATTTGAGGAACTGAAAGGAACCTCTGACCGACGGTATACCTCTGGAAAAACAAAAAACTCCACCAGATCCCTGAGCAAGCAACAACCCTACGCTGCTTAGAGGTTCGAGTGGTCCTATGTCATCTCCACCAAACATGTTTGCTAGTTATAGAAGTTTGGCTTGGTTAATTGACAAGTACAATGTAGTCAAATAATTAAAGAAAATGAAGGGGAACATGTCTATGTTTGAAATGCTTCAAGGCTTCCCTTCTCAGAGAGAAACACTCCTAAAATCCCCGGACCATTCAAAACAAGGTATAACAACTAGCAACATGAAGACCCCCACATTCAATATGAACACTACGAAATCTTTCCCTGTAATTTTTAAGGACAAGGTAGAAGTACCTCCATTCCTAATTAGTCTATGAATGTTTGGAAAAAAATTACACAACTGCCTAATTGACTCAGGAGCTTCATGTAATTTCATGCCCTTGTCTCTCTGCCAAAAGCTAGGGATGGTTCCCCAGATAACAAATTAGGTAGTAATCCAACTAGACAAGACATAGGTCAACTTAATCAGTGTGCTTAAGATGTGTACATCCAATTGGTCATGGAGCCGAGAATACAAGAACACATCAACTTGCACATAGTAGATATTCCTGAAACTTATGGGATGCTATTGAGTCGAGAATGGACCAAGTGTTTGAGAGGTTGGTTGTCCATAGACTTCACCCAGCTATGAATACCATGGAAGGGATTGAATAACCAAATCAAGATCGATGTCGAGCCTAAATTGAAAAGGATGATCATAGATTATAATGCCCCAAATGAGGTCATTTTCATGCAAACTGACCTAGGTACTTACTGAATGGATGATATCCTCATGTTTCGAATCATGGAAACAAAAGGACAAGATCTCAGCCAAGTACAAGACCTGATGGAAGTCAACCTGATGGGGAGCTCTAACTCACAAGAGCTTTCATTCTCTTCTCAAGGCCTTTCTTATGAACTTACTAGGGTACTTCTCTCTACCCTAACCAGAGGACTCTCCTATGTTTCCTCCACTCCTACTAGAGCTCTCCAATCTCCACCAACTTCAAACTCTCATCAATCCTTCTCTACTCAACTATGCATCCGTAGGCTCAATTCAAGTAACTATGCTCCCAAACTATTCTTGTTAATAGAAATATGTGTTCACATTATTTCCCCTTCACCTTCCATCAATCTTGACTCTTTTTGATAGGTTCATTTATATATTTCCCATCGAGTTCATACTTTCCTATTTTCTAGGCCTTGTAGCCTTTTTTAGCCCAATTAGGCCTCCTAAAACCACCAAAGTTGGAATATCTTACAATACACCTTAACAACCCACCAACCTAACTATGGATTCTTGCTAAGGACCTCCTAGGATTCAATATTTCCTAGGTCTTAGGTCTCCAAAGTGTCTTTTCATAGGACTTTCAGCAAACCCCTACTTTTAAGGGTTTCTAGGGCATGTAGAATAGTTTGTCTTCTTTTCTCTCACCAAGTGCTCTAATGGACTCCTCTGCACTCCTCCTAGTATACACATGACCTTATCACATTCCCCTACACTCTCCAACTCATGATTGTCACAAACCAATCCACTAAACAAGGCTTCTTGCCTCTGCAACTGTGCAAACTCCTAACCAGATACCTCTATACTCACCTAGGGCCTGCTTGCATAAATAGCTCCACTGCATAAAATGAACCCTAAATCCATAGAAGTGTACATAGTTCACTTCTTGATTCCAAATGGCCATTGAGATTCAACCTTGGGAACTCAAGAAGGAGCCATATTTACATGGTTAACCCTGTTCAGGGAAACGAACCAAAATAACTTAAAAATTTTACAAAAAGATAAAGAAATGCACAAAATTCTCAAATAAACTCCACAAATATTAATTATATGACAAGAACTAACACTTCAATGCATTGCAATAGACCATTCAATCCATTAAGGTTGGATGATGGCTCAAAAATAGTCTGTGTATCACAAAAGCAATGCTTCCACTAAGTCAGTCCATATAATCTGACCATCAACCCTACAATTAGGGTTTGGGTAACCTTATATAGTCCACCCCACATGATAAAACCCCTAAGGTTAGTATTTGGACCCATTAAATGCAGAATGCAACATTCTAGGAAATATTGTCATGACAACTTTGCAAAGTTGTCATGAGCAACTTTTGCAACTTTGTCTTGCATCTACTCTAACTTGCTCAACTTGATCCAAAATCATTACATTGGATCTCAAATCACCTAAAAAAATAAAAATAACATCTGTCCCTTCATTTTGGGATTTTGGTCATTATTTTCAACCAACTTTGACTTTCCTAGTCATCTATTGCAAAATTGTCTATTTAGGACCTTCTTGGACTTAACCAAAGACAAGACTTAACAACTACTATTTACACACACACTTTGGGAGTTTATCTTATTCCTTATTCATTGGTGGTTGTCTAGAACCACCTACAAGCCAAAATTGAAACTAGGATCAAACTAAGACCCTAAGGTGCTCCTGCACCATTCTCCCCTTGCAACAAGAAAGTCATGGTACATGAAGTGTGATGACCTCCAAGCTGATGCTATACTTCTTGAAATCAACCTCTTCTATCCAAGTAGCCTCTGATTTAGGTTGATGCTTCAATTTCACTATGTGCTCCATGTAGATCTTGTGTCTAGTCTTCTTCTTCACTCTAGAATCTAGGACCTTCTCAGCTTGAGGCTTGATCTAATCAGGGACTTTTATTTCTTCCACATCCTTAGTCACCTCTATACTGTAATATTTCTCATCTATATTTGGACCCTTGTACTCAATAAAATCCTTCACATTAAAATTAGGAGAAATGGACATCTCCTTTGGTAAGTCTAACTTGTATGCATTCAATCCATACTTAGCCAACACCTTGCATGGGCTAATTCTCTTCATATATAGTTTTCTTGGTAAGCCTTTTGTAGTCTGGCTTTGTTCAAAAACACCATCACCAAGTCTCCTACCTCAAACTGTAAGTCTCTTCTCTTTTCATCCACTTTAGCTTTAAGCTTCTTATTAGTCTCCATTAATGTCCTTCCCACATGTTCATGAACCTCTCTCATTGATTAAGAAAAGTCATCTGCATGTCCACTGATCCCTTCATAACCTTTAAAGTCCCTAATCTCCAAAACACCCCTTGGATGTAATCAATACACAACTTAAAATGGACTCTTACTAGTAGTCTTGTTTGTACTGTCAATATAGGAAAACTATGCTTGAGGGATGACTTGTTCCCATCATTTACCATACTCCTAGGTTAGACACCTTAAAAAATTCCCAAGTACTCTGTTAATTACCTCTATTTGTCCATTCATTTTAGGAGTATATGCAGAGCTATCTGTCAAATTGGTTCCCAATCTTTTCCAAAGTGTTTTCCAGAAGTGCCCCATAAATTTCACATTCTTATATGATACAATACTGGTTGGAAAACCATGTATCCTTACTATTGCTTTAAAGAAAAGATGAGCAATATCACTGGAATCATGAGTTCTTTTACAATGGATAAAATGACTCATTTTACTAAATCTATCTACCACCAAAAACACACTATCCAAACCGGTTGGTGTTCTAGGTAATCCCACTATGAAGTCCATACTTATGTACTCTCAAGGCCTATTTGGGATGGGAAATGGCTGATAGATCCCTCCATTTGAATATGTTCCTTTTTCCTTTTGACATACCCCACATTTCTCAACATACCCTCTTACATCCTTCTAATTTTTAGGCCAATGATAAAATCTTTCCACAAGATCTAGTGTCTTGTTTAACCCAAAGTGCCCACTCAAACTGTCATTATGCTTCTCTTGAATGAGGTTCTCCCTCATGGAACCCCTTGGAACACATATTTGTTTCCCCTTAAATAGTAAGCCATTCTCCAATGTTTAGTTAGCATACTCACTATGGAAATGGTTATCAAAATCAGTGCATACCTTGTAAATCTCTGAGAAATCTATATCTCCTTTATATAGATCTTTGAATCCTTCAACTCCTGTACCCTGAAACTGTATCTCTTGGATAGTGATAAATCTCCTACTAAGTCCATCTGAAACTTTGTTGTTCACTCCCTTCTTATGCTTGATTGTGAATGTGTATGACTAGAGAAATTTTATCCACTTTATGTGTCTCAAACTGAGCTTTTCTTTTGTATTGATGTAGCTAAGAGCTTGGTTATCTTTGTATAACACAAATTCTTTTAGAAACAAATAGTGCCTCCACTTCTTGAGAGATTGAACCAATGCATAAATCTCCAATTCATAAGATGAGTATCTATACTTTGCCTCATTTAACATTTCACTAAAGAAGGCTACTGGCCTTCCTTCCTGACTTAGGATTGCACCCACTGCTATATTACTAGCATCACATTCTACAATGAACAATATATCAAAACTTGGCAAAACTAGAATGGGTTGTGTAGCCACTTCTTTCTTCAATCTCTCAAATCCTTCTTTGGCTTCCTTGGTCTGTATGAACTTTGTCTTGACTCCACCCTTTATGGTATCTAGGACAGGTGCACAAATTTCACTGAATCTCCTCACAAACTTCCTATAAAACTGAGCCAAACTATGGAAGCTTCTCACTTCTATTCCTATTTTTTGGAGTAGGCCAACTTAAGATTGCTTCAACCTTGCTTTTATCCATCTTTAGATCACCTTGGGAAACTAAAAACCCTAAATAGACAAGTTCTTGTTTCATGAATTCAATTTTCTCAAGGTTAATGGTTATCTTCTCTTCTTGGAGTTTCTTCATCACAATATCTAGGTGTTTCATATGCTCTTCTTTGTTTTTACTAAAGATGAGGATATCATCTAGGTAGACTACTACAAATACACCTATCTAATCCTTTAAGACTTCATTCATGACCCTCATAAAAAGAACTAGGTGCATTTGTAAGCCAAAATGACATTACTAACAACTCATAGAGTCCTTTTGTGGTTTTAAAGGAAGAATTCCACTCATCCCCCTCTTTCATCCTAATCTGATAATATCCACTCTTAAGACCTTTTGTGGTGCTCTTGAACTTGCCTTGCAATCTCCTTGTTTTGTTCTAGTGTCATCTTGTAAGAAGCTTTGTTAGGAAATGATGCCCCTGGCACAAAATCAATATGATAAATGATTTCCCTTTGTGGAGGTAGTGTAGCTGGTGTCCCATCACATATGATGTCTTTGAATTGATCCAATAGTTTTCTAACTTCTGTAGGAATAGGTGTCTGATTGGGTGTCTCTTCCTCCTTTGGTTTCACCAAGATAGCATAACCAACTCCATCTTCCTCCTTCATGTCTTTCAATAATTATTTTCCACTCATTAAGAGTGTGTTGGTGTCCTTCCTTTCCACAGTATCCTCTTCTATCAAGGATTGAATCTTATAAGTGACTCCATTCTTCTTGAATGAGTACTTGTTCTCCTTTCCATGGTGGATTGCTTCTCTGTCATACTTCCATGGTCTTCCAAGCAATAGATGGAAATCATCCATTGGTAGCACATCACAAAGTATCTTGTGGACTAATACTTCCCTATGGTGAATTCAACCCATACTTGTTCATTGACCAATATGTTTTTCCCCTTGTTCAACCAAGTTACTGTATAGGGGTTAGCATGGGGTATTTTGTTCAAATTTAACTTCTGCACTGCCTCCTCTGAGATCACATTATCTATTGACCCTAAGTCTATGATGACTCTACATACTTTGTCATGAATCTTTCTCTTCACCCTAAAGAGTGCTCTCCTTTGCTTGTGTTCTTCTTTGTTAGGTTCTTGGATCAAGATCCTTTTAAGAATTAAGTTCTCTCCTTTCTCTGAATCAAGACTTACCTCAGAGTGTTTAGTATTGTCTTCTTCTTGCACATATGCAATCTTATTTTCTCCTTGTGAAGATGATGGCTTATCCGAACACCTATAGGCAGGGTGACCCAATTGTCCACAGTTGTAACACTTTATTGATGAAAAATGTGAGCTTCTTCCAAAACCACCATATCTACCTCTTCCACCATTGTGATAACTTCTTCCTCTTCCATAGTTACCTCTATTTCCTGGCTCACTTGTTTTTTCAATGATCTTGGAGTCTCGTTGACCTCTGGTGTCATTGCTTCTGCGACTAGAACCTCCTCTATGTCCTCCTCTAGATTCTCTACCTCTTCCTCTACCCCTAGATCTTGAATCTTGCTTCTTTCTAAGTTTTTCTTCCACCTTAAGGGCCATTTGAAAATATCAATGGATATAAGTTAAGGTAAAGAGGCTTAGTTCCTCTTGAATGTTCCATCTAAGTCCATTGAGATACATAGCTACTTTTATGCTTTCTATCTCTTGCACTCTGGACCTAAGGCATAATTTCTAAAATTCTTTTGTGTATGAAGCCACATCTAATTCCTTTTGTCTGAGATTCTGTCTCTTTTTATGCAGTTGGACGTCATAATCCTCTGGTAGGTAATTTTCTTTTACCTTAGCCACGATATCCTTCCAATTTACTATTGGCTTCTTCCCTTCCCTTTCTCTTTCTTCTAGCAATAACTTCCACCAAGTTAGTGCTTGTCCTCTCAATCTTGATTTACCTATCTTCACCTTTTGTGCCTCTATAATCCCATCACATTCAAAGTGATTCCCCATGCCTTCAACCCATTCCAACACCAATTCTGTATCCATTCGGCTAGAGAACACAGGGATACCTTCTAATTATTTGCCACTTAGTGCTTTAAGGGCTTTGAGAAAAGGTTCCTCAGGTAGTGGAGGGTTTGGTTCTGGTTCCACATTCTCTTCAATCTTAGTCTTCCCTTTGTCTTTATCCTCTTCTAGTTGTTCTTTCACTTTACTTGCAGTTTCTGCAACTTCTTCCAATTTGTGTTTCATCTCCTCCATAGCTTCTTCTAGGAGTCTATTCTTTTCTTTTTGTTCTCACAAATCTCTTTCGAACTCTACATTGGTCACCATGGTTCTCTCACCAATTGATTCACTCACCTCTAACATACACACTCACTTCCCAAGCCTTTCAATGGCTCTGATACCAATTTGATGTTTCTGAGGTTACCGCAATCAGTACGCTGAGACGACGTAACCTTGTACAGCTCTTGGGATGGTGCCACCAAAAGGGAGAGTTACTTCTGGTTTATGAATTCCTTCCTAATGGAAGTCTGGATAAGTATTTATTCGGTAATCAGAACTTTGTCTTGAATTGGGATAGAAGGTATAGCATTGCTTGTGATACAGCATCTGCTCTTGTTTATCTTCACGAGGATTGTGAGCAGCGTGTTGTGCACAGGGACGTGAAGGCAAGTAATGTAATGCTGGATTCTCAGTTCATCGCAAAGCTTGGGGACTTTGGCCTGGCTAGACTGGTGGAACGCGATCAAGCAGCCTCTCAGACGACTGCGGTGGCGGGGACATTTGGGTACCTTTCACCGGAGTATGCATATACGGGAAAGGCGAGTACAGAATCTGATGTGTTCAGTTTTGGAGCTGTCACTTTGGAAATTTCCTGTGGTAGGCAACTGTTGGATCCGAGCTTGAATAAAAGACTTGTCGAATGGGTTTGGGATTCGTATGGCTAGGAGAGGCTCTTCGATTCAGAGGATCACAAATTGCATGTGAATTTCAAAGCCGACGAAATGGAGCGACTGCTGTTGGTGGGATTGCTGTGTTCTCATCCTGATCCAAAGGCAAGACCTAATATGAGAGACGCGCTAAAGATGTTGAAATTTGAAGCCCAATTGCCAAATGTTCCTCTGAAGTTGCTTGCATTTGTATATGACTATAGCTTTCATTCGTCGTCAATGCCGACCGGGCATGGATCTTCTCTGACATCGATGTCGTCGAATATTACAGGTACATCTGCATCATCCAGCTCGGCTACGCATGCACCATTTTATTCTACTTCTACTGGTTCGCCCAACCCTCTTTTACACAACTTAAAAGATCACGTCGCGGTTGGAAAAGGTTAGTGCCTCGAATTCAAGTATGTGTAACAGCTGCTTGTGGGGCCCTTCTTAGTTTATCCACTTCTCACGGTATCATCATAGTTGGCTCCGTTACTTCTCCGTTTTCCCATGTGAATATTAGTTTGTTTGTTTGTTTTGGCATGTTTTAGAATTAAGTGTTTTAAATTTAGGTTGCGCGTGAATTTATAGTAGTTTTGTGCTCGGTTGATCGCTAGAATTTGTTAACAGTTTAAGACTTGTATTTATTCGAACTTTTGTATTGCAATCTTCATCTATAATCTCTTCGATTAGCTGATTTTTTATCTTATGATCAAAATTCTTTTTGTAATTCTATTGCATGAATGAAGAATGATTTGGGTGCTTAATGTTGTGCAGCAATTAACGTTTGTCTATTTTATTTTCTTCAAAGATGTCTAATTCAACGGCTGCAACGTTGAAACTCGGGGATCTCATCAACAACTACACTTTTGAGTATAGTAGGAAATATGTGATGTGCTTGAAAA
>MU227643.1:3142-24015 GCA_018584345.1 Thuja plicata
AAGCATCGAAGGGTTTGCATTCATTTGTCTTCCTTTTTGTTGTTTGTACATTTTATTGCTCACGTATCTGTTATTCGTTTAGTAGTTATTGCGTACTTGATTTGCATTCACTTGTGAACCTTGGCTATTAACCCCTGCCCTTGGAAAGCTGTGGGAAACCGGAGAGAGAGGCGTACAACACTAAGTAATTTACTATATTTCGGTAAATGAAAGACTGCTAATCGGTAAAGATAAAGAATAAGGTTTAACAGTGAACTCCGAGCAGTAGTTATTTGAGAAGATAATCTAAAGGCATACATCTTGTAGGACTGAAGATAACTAGAGGCTTATAATTGTGGTAATAAGTTTTTGGGTTAATTTATTGGAATATTTTTGAGGCCACTGATTCCCCCCCCCTCTTAGTTAGTCTAAGAATACCAGCTAGTTAGTTGTTAGATTCTATCACAGTTCACTTCTCAATTAGTGAAATCATTATCAACTTATGTACTTCTCTTGAATTTGGAATAAAAGATGGAATTTGAGTTAAGACTAAGAATTCATAACAAAGGTTACAACACTCAAGCAAGGACCACTCGAGGCATTATAATTCTTTTGCATTGTATATTATAAGATTTAATAATAGTGAGATTGCTAGTAAATTTGATAGATTAGTCATTAATTTCTTTTTATTTCATTTAAATAACATAATCAATAGATAACATTGTTAGAACAAAGTGTACACCCTAAGATGCCACATAGTTACAATAGATAGTTGCAACTACTCTTGTGTAAACTAATCAATGACTCGTGACCATTTTTGTGTAGATAGACTTGTTATTAGCATTGTTGTACTTTTAATTCAGTCTATTTCTTTCAGTTTCTTTCTTATATGAAACACATAGAATAGCTTAGAGAGCCCATAATTGCACATATAGTGCCAACATTATCCAAGAAGACACATCTCCAGTTGATACCCTTTTAAGATAATAGATTAACCAATAAAGGATTTGTTGGTCTGTTAAGTCATACAAATTGTGTTGTTTGCATCAATCTACTACCCCTAGTAGGAGTCAGCCATCTTAGAAGTTTTTTCTTTGGATGTGATAACACACATCTCAAAGTACTCATTCAAGTTCAAGTTTAGTTGATTTCAAGAAAAAAAATTAGTTATTTTTATGCTCTTACCCTATTATGATACTTATAACAAGATTTATTATCTCTTTTCAAAAATGTATTGTTCTATATAAGATTTTTATTCATTTTGAGGATCTTGAAGATGTGTAACCCTATTTATCATAAAGTTGACCCAACACAAATTTACATATTTATTAATCATCAACACCACTCTGTCTCAATATTCTCCTTATATTTTTCTGTTTAACCTCTATTTTAAAATACACATGTAATGAAAATAAATGATGATTTGTATCTTTTTAAATAAAAATATATTTGTTTAAACCTTATTAGCTTATTTTAATTGCTATTAAATAATAATAAATAAAATTCAAAAAAAAAAATTGGACAAAACAAATGTATTCTACATCCCTTGAATTATGGAAGATGAATTCACATTTTTTTATGTAGAGTCTACGATTCCTAAGTAGAGCTCAATGCTTTCAAAATTATAGTTCAACAATCAAGACTTATAACCACAACTCCCTTACAAGAGGAGGACCTTGACTTCTAAACCAACAACTTCATTTAATTTCTATAAAGATCCTTCTAAACCAACAACTTCACTTAATTTCTATGAAGATCTTGATATGCAAATTTCTAAAAAGACCTTGACTTCTAAACGAATGACTTCACTTCATTTCTATGAAACCCTTGACATGTAAATTTCTAAGAAGACGTTGAATTCTAAACCAATAACTTCACTTAATTTCTATAAAGACCTTGACATTTAAATTTCTAAAAAGACCTTGACATGTGAATTTCTAGAAGATAGTGACTTATAGTGACTTGTAAACCAATAACTTCATGATTTCCATGAAAAATTGGCATCTAAGTTTTTAAGCAGACCTTGACTTGTTCCATTCCACAGTGAATGGCCTTAAAATTCTTCGTAGATCGACCTCCAAATCACATCTTCAAGTAAAAAGAGTCATTGATTAACTTCTTCAAGCATTCATAGATTATTACAATTGCATTTCTACTTAATGCTTATATTTCCTAATCTTTCTTATGAATCATGTCATCACATTCATTATACACACATTCAAAGTTGCGTATGGTGAAGGGCATCCCAAGATCTTATTTGTGTCATCTATAAATCAACATGCCTGTGAGCTTGCAATTGCATTGCCGTTTGCCATTATCAGCTTCCAACAACAACGAGATTTAGTTTAAATCTCAAAATGGGAGTGAACTGTTTCATATTATATGTGACATTCGTGGTGAGCTTATTTAACTTCTTAAATCCTGCAGCAGCTGTGTGGAATAATGCTTCCGACCAAGAATCACTGTTGGGATTCAAGGCAAAAATCACTGATGATCCCAACAATTTCCTGTCCGACTGGTTGCCCAACATTTCCTTTTGCAAATGGAGAGGCGTCACTTGTCTTCCCAGCATTGAAAGAGTGGGTGCTCTGAATCTATCAAACATGTCTTTACAGGGCAGCATTTCACCTCTGATTGGGAATCTGTCTGCTCTTGAGACACTTGATCTCTCTTACAACACACTTCATGGGCCCATTCCGCCTCAACTGGGAAGGCTTTCTAATGCCAAAGAATTGATATTGTACTACAATCATCTTGAAGGAAATATTCCAGCCAGCCTCTCCGGTTGCCGCAGCTTAGTTTTCTTGGCGCTCTCCTTCAACCGGTTGCATGGGAGTGTTCCAGCTGAACTCGGCCTCTTGACACACCTGGAGATAGCCTATTTGGGAGTAAACTCTCTGGCAGGTACAATTCCCTCATCTATAGGAAATCTTTCTTCTTTGATTGAGTTGACTATGGAGATGAATAATCTCACAGGCTCTATACCAGTTGAGATATGTAAGCTAACCCAGCTGCAGCTTCTTATTCTTCATACTAATCTGTTGTCAGGCCTCATCCCCTCCTCCATAGGGAACCTCTCTGCTTTGATTCAGTTGCAGTTAGGAGGAAATAATTTGATAGGCCTCATTCCCGCTGAACTAGGTTTTCTCAACAAACTCCAGGTCCTCTACCTTTTTACCAATCATTTATCTGGGACCATTCCTTCCTCCATGGGAAACATCTCTACCTTGATTGACTTGGGATTAACCGCTAATAATATCACTGGACAAATTCCTCCAGAATTGGGCAATCTAATCCAACTAAATTCTATCCAAATTGATGAAAACCGGATCAGCGGAGCCATTCCAACTTCACTCATGAACTGTACTGCATTGATAAGTTTGGATTTGAGTCAGAACCAGCTAAGTGGACAAATTCCAAGCGACCTTGGTGTCAAACTTCCTAACTTGAAAGATATTTTTCTATGGGAAAATCGGCTGAGTGGAAATATACCAAAATCTATTGGAAACTGTTCCGAATTAGTGATCCTATCTCTAAATGACAACCAGTTGAGTGGAGTTGTGCCTATGGAGTTGGGTAAGCTAGATTTTCTCAGAACCATTATGTTATCTGCAAACAAACTTGTTAATGGTAATAGCCCCTCCTTGGCTTTTCTCTCTGCTCTCACAAATTGCTCAAACCTGGAATATTTACTGGTGGCTGATAATAATCTGATTGGTGTTTTGCCTGCCTCCATAGGCTACCTTTCTTCCAAGCTATCTGAGTTAGATTTGGCCCTGAATAAAATAAGTGGAAATATACCTCAAGAGATTACTAAGCTTTCCAACTTAACCTTTTTAAACATGGGTTTAAATCTGTTAAGTGGCCCTATTCCATATGGAATTAAAAACTTCCAAAAATTGGAAAGGTTTTACTTGAGAAGAAATAGTTTAGAAGGAAAGATTCCAAATGAAATCGGTCAGCTGAAAAGATTGGGATTGTTAGATATTAGTTGGAACAAGCTATCTGGAAGAATCCCGGACTCTCTTGGTGAGCTTCAGCAACTGAGAGATCTTTATCTCCAACATAACCGCTTATCAGGAATAATACCAATTGGTTTGAGAAGGTGTCCGAATTTGGAAGTGCTCGACTTTTCTCACAATAAGCTCAGGGGAAACATACCTAGAGAAGTTCTGACAAGTCTCAAAAATCTTCAGATATATCTAAATTTGTCATGGAATTTCTTGCATGGACCTTTGCCAATAGAGATAAGTAAAATTGTAAGTGCTCAAGCAATAGATATCTCTGGTAATCAGCTTGATGGAGAGATTACCGAAGCACTAGGAAGCTGCATAGCATTAGAGCATCTCAACCTCTCTCACAATGCATTTGAAGGTCCGATACCAGGCTCACTTGGAAAATTACCAAATCTTCAGGATATTGATCTCTCTTCTAATTTCCTATCAGGTCCAATACCCAAGTCACTTACACAGCTAAAAGTCCTCCACTATCTCAACCTTGGTTTCAATAATTTGACAGGTTCAATACCAGAAGAGGGACTGTTTCCAGATAACATGGTTACTGAAATATTCATGGGGAATCCAAGCCTATGTGGTCCTAACAGATACTTTCTGACTGCCTGTCCCAAACATGGAAAGGAGAAGTATTCACCACATATTGTAAGGTTAATTATATCAGCTGCTGGTCTCGGTGCATTTATTTTATGTTCTTTAGTCTTTGGAATACTGTGGAAATGGAAATATTCAAAACGGCAGTTTCACCTTTCAAGCTTTATGTTTGGAAGACTAGGGTATCCAAAATTTTCATATCAGAATCTTTTTGACGCAACAAATGGATTTGCAGAGACAAATTTGGTGGGACGGGGTAATTTTGGATCAGTCTTCAAAGGGATTCTAAGAGATGGTAGAGAAGTTGCTGTTAAAGTTCTCAATATGCGAAATGAATATGGTGAGAAGAGTTTCAAATCAGAGTGCAATGTGTTGGGCAAAATTCGACACCGCAATCTCATCAGAGTCATCAGTGCGTGTTCATACCCTGACTTCAAAGGTTTAATACTTCAATTTGCCCCAAATGGGAGCTTGGAACACCATTTGTATCATAGCAGGAACGGGGAGGATATTTGTGGGTTGGAATATGTTGAGTGCTTAAACATTGCCATAGATGTAGCCCATGGCATTGAGTATTTGCATCACGATTGCTCTGTTCCAGTGGTGCACTGTGATTTGAAGCCGAGCAATGTGCTTTTAGATGCCGACATGACAGCTCTTGTAACTGATTTTGGTATTTCCAAATTAGTTGATTCTACAAATTCTATGGATTCTGCCCTCAGAGGTTCAATTGGCTACATTGCCCCCGGTAAAGTTTTCTTCTTCTATACTTCCTTATAGGATTATCAATTTTTTGTATATTAACTCTCAAGGGTACAATGTACTTATGTCTAATAGCTTAATGAATTGCAGAATATGGTTTGGGTGAGAGGGTTTCCACAAAGGGAGATGTTTACAGTTATGGCATTATGTTATTAGAGATGGTCACAAGGAAGCGACCAACTGATTCTATGTTTCTTGGAGACCTAAATTTGCATAACTGGACTAGGTCAGCTTTTCCAAACAGGCTGGCAGACATTATTGACAGTGCACTATTGAGGAGTGTGAACTTGCAGCAGAACAATTATCTTGTTTCTTTTATACATGTGGGCTTGCTTTGTACCAAGGAATCACCCCAAGAGCGGCCCACTATGAGAGAAGTAGCAAGAGGGCTGGAAAGCCTAAGAAATGCTGTACTGGGGAGACCAGAAGCAGCAGATTCTACTTTATCTGCTACCATATCATTTTTGGTACGCGATGCCAATGGCAGCGAAGGCAGTCAAAGTTCTTCATATTAGGTACATATACATGTACATATTTAAGAAAAACAACATTTTGCTTACCTTTAGTTACCTTATTCATATCAAATTATATTAATATTGTGCTCTTCACAATCATTACAGTTTACAAAGTTGTGTATTTCCTATCAGCAATGGAGGTGTCCAAGTCAGCTTTCAAGCATACTGCTCCTTACAGAGTTGGCAAAATCTTCTGGAACTATCTTATGTTGGAATTGAGCTTTGAGCTTTCTAAAATGGAAGGTGGAACCCAATAAATCATGACTGGTAAATCATATTTCAATTAATAGTATAAAATCTGATATAGAAGAAGGGACATGACATGAAGTGCACATGGATGGCAGTCAACAAGAGGAGCCAAAATTAAAATGATTGTGTCTGTTAGCATTATTCTCTATTGTTTGGCATTTGCTTATTTTCACGTACTTATGTTTAAATATTGGATTTGGCTTTTACTGAGATAAATAACACCTTTTAACTTGCAAATAATTCGGTAATATAATGCTATGCTTCTTGTATTTTTTATATCAGTATTCACAATGATCATTCAGTATTCACAATGATCTTTTGTTATGCCAAGCACTCGTAAATGTATGATTATTTTATTGATGTATAACATTATCATTTTAAGTGATCGATGTTAAGGTTATTTGTTCAACATTGTATAAATACAATATTTATTTTGTTGTAAATTTTTTTTAATAGAATTACTGATCAATTAAATAAACTTAAATTTCATTGTAATTTTAAGTTGAAGGATGAATTCAGAATTGTTATGATGAATAAATTTGAAATGAAATATAGGTTTATGGAATATTTTATTGAAGGAATGGAAGTTTATCAAAGTGACGATGAAATTCTTATTTGTCACTAAAAGAGAGGTAAAAATTTATTGAAATCGAAAGAGAGCAGAACAAAACAAGACACAGAGAGAATTACAGAGCCTTGTCCTGGTCAACAAGTTGAACCAGCCTCTGTGATAAATCAAAGGGAAGCATCGTATGATCAGAAATGAAATTCTTATTTGTCAAAGAATGAATATATGTTGAATAAATCTGATATGGTTGATTCTACTCTGACTGTTTATGGAGTTATATTATATAAAGAATACGGTGTTGAAATAGTTGATGAGACAACTAATAGATATATTGTTGGAAGTTTGATGTTTTTAACTTGTACAAGACTTAATGTTGCTTATTTAGATTCTCTTGTTTCACTAGGGTGTATGTATGAGCTATTAGATATTCACATGATATTAGCTAAAAGGCTACTTATACAATGAAAGATATAGAAATAAAAATACAATCGAATCCTAATCTCCATTTAAAATTTACTGAAAATTTTTCATTAATTTTTTTCTCAATTAGCTAACTTGAATTTTCCTTTTTAAAAGTCAAGTTTATTAAGAGGATAATAATTTTGACAAATATTTTTTCTATATAGTCAAGTTCATCGAAAAAATATTTTCCTTTTTTTAAAAAAAGTCAAGTTTATTAAAAGGATAATAATTTTGACAAGATTCTATTTAATGTTTAGTTTTTAATAATTTCATCACATTGAATTTGGTCATATACACCCAATTCACACCAATGCACCCTTTCCTTTTGGAAGTTTTACATGATTTTAGGTTTGATTCTTCTCAATAGAATGAATTTCCTATTTCCTCAGCCATGGATTTTGATTCAATTTTCATTTTTGATTACTTCTTCAAGACATATGGGATCAAATTAAGAAATTAATTCAAAAATATAAAATATATCAATGTTTTTATAATGTTGAGTTTCATTATAAATATCCAAATATCCCAAAAACTTCTTATCTTGCGAGACTTGTATAGGGATTCCTAGAGTTTGATCCAACGTGTTGCTGGAACAAGTACTTGAATGAGTTGAGGTTCCTACTTGACCTTATAATGCTTCATTTGAATGATATGTTGAAGTAGCTATAGAGGTATTGTTGCAACAACTTCAACCCAGTATTCTTTTGGGAGTCCCTTGAGTTTGAACATGCTCCTTGGCATCTCCACAATAGTCCTATCCTTTCTCTCAATCACTCCATTCTGCTACAGAGGATAGTTGGTTGTGAACTCTTTCTTGATGCCAAGGTACTTGTGAAAATTCACAAACTAATTAGAGGTATATGCTCTCCTCCACTATATGACCTTAAGACCTTGATGAAGTGTACACTACCCTTCTCATCCTAGGCTTTGAACACTTTGAACTTCTCGCACATGATCTAGACTTATACTTTAGAAAATAGACACACATCTTATGGTTGTAATCATCCATGAAGTTCATAAAATATAGACTTTCTCTTATATAAATGGTTTGCATAGGGCCACACAAATAGTGTGCACTAGCTCCAATTGTGCTCTTGCCCTTCTAGATTTTCCCAATTGAAAGGGATACCTATTTTGCTTGCCTAAAATGAAGGCTTCACATCTACCATTGGGATCTACAATGGTTCACAAAACTCTAACCATACCCTTCTTGGATAAAAGACACAAATTAGTATAGTTTAAATGTCCATAACTTAGATGTCAAGGTCTAGTCGAAGGATCTTGATTGACAACATTGAAGATTGATTGTCACTATACCACTGTATATTTTCCATGTCTGGAAGATGTATCCTGGACTGAGAAGATAAAAAAGTTTGTATCCTCAAACGAAACATCTATTTCTTTGACATTTGCAACACTTCAATAATAGTTTTCTCCCATTTTTGTAAAAAATGACACATTCACCTTTCTCCATTGGCACTCCATAACTTCTTTGGACTAATTAACCAACACTCAAAAGATTGTGCTTAATAATGTAACACCCCAAAATTGGCATCTTGCAACCCTAACCAATTTATTTGCATTTGTCATTCTTCTGAATCATCAAAGTCCTATTGTACTAGGCAATTCTGAGTTTTGACTGACTCTACTCGACCTGTGTGTCAAATGCAGAAAACCCCAAATCTGCATTAATCATACATTATATTTAATTCCTAAATATCAATCAATTAGCTAAATAAACTCAATGATTGAATTAATTTAATTATAAAGTCCTAGCACTTTAATTAAATTAAACTCACCCCTTTTAGCTAAAACACATGAAAATGAATTAAATAATATTTAATTATTAAATAAATATCCTCATTTCAATAATTGAATTTAATTATTCAGATAATTGAGAAAAACACATTTATGAGGTCATATTCTATTTATTTAATTAAGTATTCTCTCAAAAATCTTCTCTTTAGTTCAGAAATAGAAACTTTGAATTAACTATGCTTTAAAAGAGAAAGAAAATAGTTAAAAACAAAGAGAAAACAATTCATTGTTTTCTTTTAAAGAAAACTTGCTAATTTGAACTAGCTTTTTTATCTGTTTTAATTCAAAAGGAAACTTTCTATTCTGAGTAGACTCTCAGTCTATAAAAGAACTCCCATTTCTCATTCAAAGATATGCATTGTTAGAATAAAGAATTGTTGCTTCATTTTAGCTCATAATCTCATTTACATTAAGCTCTCATTTTGCAATAGATTAGTTTCAATTTCTTAAAATAATCTTGCATGGCAATCTCTTTCAAATCATGTCATAGTTTAATCTCATTTAGGTTAATCTTGCATCTTTCATTCTTAGATTAATCTTGCATTGCATTGCATTCATGGAGAAAAATCCTCCGTTCTTGGATTGGTCTAGGTTGTGAGACTCTCGTTCTGAGAGCCATTCAAAACCCTGTATGGATAGGAGGGAACAGGTCAAATCATACAGGCATGCAGGATGAATAAATCATATTCACTTCTGTATGTGGCTAATGAATAAGGACTATGTTGAAGTGTATGGTTGAATAAGAAGGCCACATTTAACGTATACATTTCTAGCGCCCACTGTGGGGCCGAAAAATTAGTTTTTGGCCTTATTTTATTGTACTTATTTTCATTTTTACGCTCTGTCCGTACATCTTTGTCAGAGATTTCGTGTGAAATTTCACAGCATCTCGCGCGAAATTTCTAGTTCTTCACGACATTATATGTACTTCTTCACGCGGGACTGTGAGAATCGTCGCACGAACTTTGACACCAGGGACCTTTATTTGATATTTCTTATCTCAGTTTTTCTAACCATCTATTGTTTCTTGACTTCTGTGTTTCTCTGGTTTTATTTTTGGAACAACTTAATGGTGGTTTGCAGGATGTTGAGAATGAAGAAAGAAATTACAAACTACTAACGTATTTACTGCAGGACGCTTGTCAAAGACCTTGCATGTTTTCACAAAACTCTCATGTCTATTTTTAGTAGTTAGAAAATGCTTCAGCTTGGTGCTTAAAATGAATCATTATCTTGCGTGCTTGACGCGTTTTCTAGTTTGTAATTCCAAAGAACTATATGAACATATCCTCTCCCCTCGCCTTTATGGATCTTGGGTGTAAGAGAAATTCATATGATTCTTCTAGAGTGGCTACCTCCCAAGTGCTTTAATAGAGCCAATGAGAGTGGATTGCCCAACCGGTAACAGGCTAAAGCCAAGCCCTTCCGAATCGTTATATAAAAAATGCCATTGTGATTAATCTCACAATGGACAGGTGTGAATTCGTTGTGGCAACCAAAATCTCCTCCAGTACCCTAGTGGTGCGTTAAAGTCCCTACATTGTTAAGGTGAAAACCTTGCTTTGAAAGGATTGGGAGAGCCCCCTTTATTGGGAATGACATGATCACAACCACCTGAATGGATGTCCTTACTACAAACCTTTGTTATAGTATCCAAAATCCCTCTATATGTTGGCGCAGAAGGTCAGAGACCAACTAAGACGTACCACACTTTCATGGCTCTTAGTAGAGACAACAGTCCTTTGGGAAGCAATTATCTTGGGATTCGAAGCTTGGTGTGCCTGAGAAGTGAGTGCACATGTAAGGAGGAGCCCATGCCTCCAAGCTTCTAAGTTGTCCGCTATGAGTAGGCGTGGCTGAACTTTGATTCAAGTGGGAATTCAACAGATAATGCCCTGGCTTACCTAGGATTGTGATGTGTCTATTTTGGTGCTACAAACATTCTGCTTAATGCGTTCTCTATGGGTGTAACATTTAAAAAATTGAAAAAAATGTAAAACCACACAACTTTTCAAATTCAAACATGTCCAAAACTATCTGCAATTTGAAATTTTTGTCAGAACACAGCATAATCTATCTCAAAAAATGCAATCTAGTCTTAACTGTCTGATTATGTAGAATTTCGTCTGTTTTACTGCAAAATCTTGTGCAATATTTTGTCATCTTTGCGTCATTATTTGAGAAACTTCGCGCAACATGTCAATTTTTGTGCGATATTTGGCAAATCTACTGCTATTTTATTCACCAGTCTGTCACCTTTTTCTGCGATTTTTCACGCTAGACTGCAAAGTCTCATGCAAGCCTGTGAGAATCTTCACGCGAGAAAGTACTTCTTCACGTGAATCTGTATCATTTTTCCAAAATAGTGAGCTATTTCCTGTCTGTCCAGCGTATCTCTGCTAAATATGGTTCTTGTTCTAGGTCTGTTTATCTTCCTTCTATCTACACACAGTTTGAAACTAGATTTCTTGGGTTGAGAATTACGTGATTCTCACTTAAACTTGTCTCGTCTCATATCTTTTGTTCTCTTTCTACTGTGTCATCATATCTTGTGTCCCGATAGTCACCTCTCAGCTGTTCTAGCCTTATTTTCGACAATTCACACCAGATATACTTCACCTTTTGGCACTCTTGTGCATTTACCTTGAGATAGTTTCAAGCGTGGTCCTAGTTCACATTCCTTGTATCATCTTTGTCTATGACTGTTACAACTCGAAGTGGAAAAATAATCCCTTCACGTGCCATTAAACAAGGGAGAGGTAGACCTATCAACCAAGCGGAAAGTCGTTCTAAACTTTTCACACAGTCTGAGTGTAGTGGGGAATCCTCTCATCCCCCTTACGTCAAACGATCATTTCCAGTGGATTTTAGTCAGGTTCAAAACCCTTTGTTTGAAGTACATACAAATTATGAAGAGTTATTTCCTGAACTTGACTCTAGTAACACAACAATATTTCCCATAGGTACAACACCTCTGGACACTCAACCTCCTCGTATAGAGTCTTTGCACACTGAACACTTGCATTCTAGCAAGATGGCAGATCATAATCTATCATGTGAACAAAGTAAAGATGATTATCACTCTAAAACCAGGGGTATATTCCATTTTCAAGACCCCCCTAATGATGAGGAAATAGAAATAACCCAGGTAGATATCGCGAATGCTCGTGCCAATAAATATTTCCGCAGGATGATGGAATTTATCCTAGCTGAGGAAAAATAGAAATACCTTCTCGAACTAGCCAATGAAGGGGCTAAGTTACCCTCCAATTACAATGTAGAGAAGCTTGTCACTAAAGAGGAAGAAACTAAAAAATCCAAGTTACAAAAACAAGTCCAAAGTATGCAAGAAAAAATTCTTCAACTCATGAAGGATAAAGACAAACCCACTACACAGTTCATGCTGGAAAGCATTTGTCCATTCTCGTTTGATAAGAGTCTATGCATGCCTCCTTTTCCTAAAGGAGTTGAACTTCCCAAGTATGATAAATACTTGGGTACCTTTGATCCCTAGGACCATTTGAGAGAGTTTGGTACTCTCTCTATGGAGTTCATACATGATCAAACCTACATCATGTGTCTCTTCTCACATAGTTTGGGAGGGCCAACTATGGAGTGGTTCTCTAGGCTACCAAATGGCATCAAAATTTTTGACGAAATTGCCAACTTGTTTCTGCAACACTATTCTCACAACATCCAACATCCGGTTCACATCCGAGATCTTTGCAACTTGAAACAAAATCATGGAGAACCTTTCTTGACATTTCTCCAGAGATGGAGACAACTTTATACAAGTTATTCTCGCAAATAACCTGAATCTAAAAAGTTGGACATCTTTCTAGACAATCTTCTTCCCAACTTTGGGTATCAAGTACAGCTGTAAGGTCCTTTAACCTTCGATGACATGATTAAGCAGGCTATGAGAATTGAGATGTTTATGGTCAAGAAAGGAAAAATGACCTTACACAAGGAAAATAAACAAGGGTTTTCCTCCTCAAGCAAAGATAAACCCAAATTTCCCAACAAGAACCAGAATGTTGTGAATGATGGAGTTGTAGACAATGTGACTCCCAAGCCTTCAAAGGCTTCTTTTAATCTCACTACCACTATGCAGGTAGCCAAAGCCAATGAACAGGCTGTGACAGAATCCAAACCAAGTACTTCGCATTTTTCCAGATCTAAACCTTGGGCTCCTAGACCCAAGCATGAGTTCACTCCTTTAGGAGAACCTCTTGATGTGGTTTACAAGATCTCTTGGACAACCATTTACTCACTCCTCTGGATAACTCATGTCCTTTTGATCCACAACCTCGACCATCTTGGTGGAATGAATCTGCATATTGCGATTACCATCAGAACAAGGGTCACAAGACAGCTACCTGCATTCAATTATGACAAAAGATCCAAGACCTTATCGATAGTGAGGTTATTGTTGTGGGAGGTCACAACAAGAACTCAGACCACCAAGCTTTCAAAGACCCATTTCCTCCTCATGGGAAGGGTGAGTCATCCAAAGGAAATAATATTGATGCCAAGGTCAACTATACATACACCAATAATGACAATGTCATTAATATGGTTGAGCCTATTGATACTGAATACTGTAACATTATCATTCTCAAGGGAAGGGAAGATACTTTCAAGCCCAAAACTCCTTTCATCTTGTGAGGGTCTGTGCCTCAACCCTCTGAACAAGAATAGTCTCAGGTTAGTGCAAACATTGTTACTCGATCTCATGCGAAGATCATTCTCAAAGGCCCTGAGCCTTCTACGTCTACACCAACACAACCTGCAAACAAATCTACTGTTGGCTCTACCAACAAGAATCCAAAATTGAGTTCATCCAAAATTGAGTTCCTCATCTAATGCTGCCAATTACAACATACTAGATCAATTACAACATACTAACGCTCAAATCACCATCTTCGAGATGCTAATAATCTCCCCTACTCATAGGAAGATCCTTGACAAAGCCCTCACCGAGGCAAATGTACCAAAAGATCTTGATCTTGACCTGTTTCGATCCATGGTAGGTCACTTGACCTCCTCCCATTACTTGTCTTTCTCTGAAGAAGATGACCATTCTTTGAGTCACCCACACAATAACCCCTTGCACATTGAAGTCATGATTGGCCCAAAGCGCATTTGCTGTGTTCTCATAGATAATGACGTTGGCCTTAACATTTTCTCTACTAGCTTCCTTATTGAGTTAGGCTACGATGAAGACTACATAGATGCCTGCAAAAAGATTACTATTAAGGCCTATAATGAAGAAGAACGAAAATCTAAGGGGCTAGTTGTGTTACCGATCAGAGTTGGCCCTATTGAAAGGAATGTTATCTGTCAAGTGCTTGACATTCCTTTAGCATATAATATTCTATTGGGAAGAACATAGGTCCATGAAATACAAGTTGTCCCTTCAACATACCATCAGTTAATTAAGTTCCCATTCCAAGGATCTGAAGTGACTATACCTGCTAATACACGCTATGATTGCAACACACTCACAAAATCTGTTGACATCTTTGTGCGCACCAACAGAGAGTCTACTGAGTTCTTCGAGACTAAACTGAAGGAAATGGAAAAGGATCTGACACTCAAGGAAACTGACATGGGAGGATATCAGATTGAACCCGTGCTATCTGTTACATCTCTGCCTTTGTCTCCATGTTCTTTTGGGAGACCTTCTGAGAACACTAAACCTTCTATAGTTCCTCCTCAAACAAAATATGGTGGTACCTTTGTACAGTCCATGATACCATTAGAAGAAGCTAAAAACAGGGCTATCAAAGCTTGGATCTATAAAGGGGAGGACACATCTAAACAAACCACTACACCTTGTGACATAAAACCTGAATAGTATGGAAAGGGTTTGACTATTATGCAATGCTTTGGCTACAAAGGGAATGGTCCCATAGGTGCGAATCATAAAGGATTGCTTGCACCACTTGAAGCTATTGGTCGACAAACACGTGACTCTACATGGATAGGCTTCAAGAAGCTCACATTTCAACTGGGGATAAACAAATTCATACCTCAAATAGATCACCAACCGACACCTGAAGGTACACCTAAATCTGAAGAGTTCAAAGACAAATCTGAGGAGGAATGCTTCCCTTGTGCCATTCCTCCAGATTTGGCAGCATTCTTTGCTGAGCCAGATGATTTTATACCACGTATCAATACAGTTGAGACTAACAGTGACTTTGATGAGACCACTCCACTTGCTCCATTGACCTATGAGCAGTGGAAAGAAATGCAAACTGTCAATCCAGGTCATCAGGGTGATTTGTACATACCAACGCACTTCCAAGAATAGTTTGAACATGAATCCCAACCACTTCTCACTAAAAAAGAAGAAGATGGTGTTGCAAGCATTGATGAGGCACCCAGGTCAAAAGGTGCTCATCTTACCATAGCAGAGGTTCTAGGCAGAACTCATCCAAACTGGGGCAAAGGGTTGATTTGACTCATGTTCTTGATATGGAGCCCAATGATGAAACAAACTCTCATGAGTACGAGTTCGATGATTTTTCATATGCTACCTATGACAGGGATATAGATATAGTGCACACATATGAAAACCTTATCGAAGTAGATGAAGGGTCTAGTGTAAGGTCAAACAAGTCTGATTACATCTATGTTAACGTGTTGTCTACTATGGTTGCTAGGGGCCAAAGGGATTTGACTACACCTTTGGATGAGATTGCTCTAGGTCTTGACTTGCTAGTCCATACTTTCGATGATTATATCGTGAATGCACTTGAACTTGTCACTTTTCTTTCACTCCGCCATCCCGAGCTTATAGACTGGAACTCTCCCTCCCCATCTAAAGAAGTCCTTACATTCCAAAATGAATATGCTCTTGCCTATTACCTCAATGTTGTCAAACCTATAACATCCTCCACTAGCAAAGACAGTGTCAACATGACTGAGGCCGATATCAAGTATCTTAGTCACAAAATCAAAAGAGGAAAAAATAGGAACTTTGATGGTGAAAACCACATTGTGGCAGTGTTAGAGCCTTAAAAAATCAAAATAAAGGATGTATCCAAGGGTGAAAACCTCTTTGAGGCGCCCGAGGATGAGATACTTGATATGCTTCTAAGTCATTTCCAGGAATGATCATCTATGCTTATTGAACCAACTCAACTAGTCAAGTTGGGTACATAAGCTGAACCTCATATCATTCATTTGGCACAATCATTATCTGAAGCAAAAAGAGAGGAATTCATTACATTATTCTGGAGCAAAAAGATAAACTTTGCATGGAAATATTTAGACATGCTAGGATTAGGCCCTAATCTAATCATGCATCATTTGTCCATTGCACTAGGCATCAAGCCTGTCAAACAAAAGCTTCGTAAAATGCATTCACATGTGGTTCTACTTTTCCAAGCTGAATTGGAGAAACTTCTCAAGGCGGTATTTATCAGAGAAATTGACTATGCCGAATGGATCTCTAACATTGTTCCAGTATCAAAACATGAAAAATCTATCTGAGTCTGCACAGACTTAAGAGACTTGAATAAGGAATGTCCTAAGGATGAATTTCCATTTCCCAATATCGATATAATTGTAGACATGACAGTAGGATATGAAATGTACTCACTAATGGATGGTTTCTCTGGATACAACCAGATAAAAATCACGCCAGAAGACCAAGAGAAAACTACTTTCATATGTGCATGGGGCACTTTCTGTTGGAATGTCATGCCTTTTGGACTCAAAAATGCTGGTGCTACATATCAGAGGGTTGTCACCACTATATTTCATGACATGATGCATAAAACAATGGAAGATTATTTTGATGACACTCTAGCTAAGAGCATGCAATGAGAGAAACACCTTGTGGATCTAGGTCCTATACTGGATCGCATGGAACAGTTCAGTCTGTGGCTCAATCCTAAGAAATGTGCATTCGGAGTAACATCTAGAAAATTGTTTGGCTACATCATCTCTACAAAAGGCATCGAAGTGGATCCTGAGAAAGTCCAAGCTATCATGGAAATTCCGCCACCAAAGAATATCACACAAATGAGAGGACTTCAAGGCTGATTATAGTCTATCCGGCGCTTCATCTCACAACTAGCAGACAAGTCACAACCATTCACCAATGGAACAAAGAATGTGATGAGGGGTTCACACAAATCAAACAATATCTTGCGAATCTACCAATATTGATGCCTCCTATTCATGGGAAGTCATTCATACTTTACATCTCTGCTATAGATACATCATTGGGTGCCCTATTAGCTCAAGAATATCAGAACAACAAAGAAAGGGATATCTACTACATTAGTAGAACTCTGGTCTCATATGAAACAAACTATTCTATTATAGAGAAGGCTTGCCTCGCAGTGGTATTTGCTTCACAAAAACTGTGACACTACATGCTGGCTCATACTACACGCCTCATTGCTAAAATTGATCCTCTGAAATATTTGCTCAGTAAAGCTACCCTCATAGGTAGACTAGCCAAGTGGGTCATGCTTCTTAGTGAATTTGATATTGAGTATGTAGAAAGAAAATCCATCAAGGGGAAAGCAATTACAGATCAATTGGTGGAAGCACCTCTAGTAGATCATCAACCATTGAACATTGAATTTACAAATGAGTCCATATTACTTCTCACATATCGATCCTAGACTATGTTCTTTGATGGTTCATTTACCCAACAGGGGTCAGGTGCTGGGATACTGTTCATCACACCTCAAAGGTACTCTTTACCAAAATCATACAAGATGTTGTTTCCTTGTACAAATAACATCGCCGAGTACGAAGCCTTGATCAATGGTATGAAGATTGCCCTTGAGTGGTGAGTGGACGAGCTCAATTTCCTTGGATATTCACAATTAGTCATCAATCAAGTAAATGATATCTATCAGACAAAAGATGCCAAGCTGGTGCCTTATAAACGACTGGTTGAGGACCTTAGAAAATGTTTTGTTCACATCACATTTCAACAGGTTCCAAGGGTAGATAATAAAGTAGCTGATGCAATGGCTACTCTTGCTTCCATGCTACAGATGCCAAAAAATGACTTCTGACATGAATTCCTAGTGGAGACGTTATGCTACCCAGCCTATGATTCCTCTGAGTCTCGAATGATCTGTTCTGTCATTGGACATGACTCATCCCGCTACCATCATATTTATTCTAACCTTCATGACTAGATTGTTCTGGACACTTACACCCAGAATGAGAAATGTCACTTAATCTACAGTGCTTCACAGTTTGTCATCATAGCTAATGACTTGTATAGGCACGGTCTAGATGGTACCCTTCTTAGGTGTTTAGAACCCGATGATTCCAAACATGTATTAGTAGAGGTGCATGAAGACATCTATGGGTCTCACTCTAATGGCCTGAAACTGGCCCATAAACTTATTAGAGCTGGTTACTATCGGCTAGATATGGAAAAATAAGCTACACAGTTTGCTAAGTCTTGCAAACAGTGTCAACTACATGGAAATCTGATTCATGCTCCAACCAAGGAGCTTATTCCCTTCATTACTCTCTGGCCATTTCAACAATGGGCCTTTGATTTGGTGGGTTAGATTTATCCCTCATCCTCAAATGGACATAAGTTCATCATCACAGCTACAAACTATTTTACCAAGTGGGTGGAGGCAGTCCCTCTCACCGTTGCCAATGACAAATCGGTAGAAATGTTCATTCTCAACTACATCATCTGCAGGTATGGTGTACCATCAGCAATAATCACTGATAATGGGGGGTAGTTCTGATGACACGTAACTGATTAAATGTTTGATAATGTTAAGTTGAAGATAATGCAAGGCATTAAATCAGTTAATGGTTTGTATTTCATTGATGTCAACTTGGTATCATCTATACAGTCATGTACATAATGCCAAAAGACTTTAGAGAAGTAATGGAACAAAGGTTATGCTTTCAGCAATCCATAAAAGTCAAGTATTCACTAAGTGACAGATAACACCGACGGAGTGCACACCATCGGTAAAGGCAAAGAAGAAAAGTCACAGTGATACCCGAAGAGAAGAAGACAACATTGCCTGACGAAGCTAAACCATAGGATGCCTGACGAGCTAAAAGTAGAGTTGCCCAATGGATGGAGATCCTGAAGATAACTAAAGTCACAAGGATGGAATTGGCAGTTGTAACCGATGACTAACTGAAGAGTTGACCGACGGAACAAAGAGTTCAGAAAATGAAAAAATATCTAGCTGGCAAGAGCTAAAGATAAACTTAACTGATTGTTTTCTTTGTTTTATTCGACTAGAGTTAAGTGATTGATTTAAAGAAGATTTATACAGTTGGAATAAAGATAACTATGAGATAAATTAGGAGTTATGCTTTAAATTAGATTGGCTGGATTGTTTTTCACGCCAAAAATCAAGAATCAAGAATCAAGAATCAATGAATATTATGTCTATATAAGAGGCAAGCTTAATTCATTTCCGTATCACATGAAAGGGGATTAAGGGGAGTGAATAGAAAGAGGATGCTAAGAAGAAACTGATGAAGAATAAATTCATGTAGTACTGATCAATCAAGCTGAAGGAGAGCTAAGGAATTCTGCAGACACCGATGAACAGTGAACACAACATCATAGAGAAAAAAGTATGGAGCACAAAAGAATTGAATTGATACATTGATCAGAGAGGTAATGTAATTAAATAGATCTGAAAATCTACAATTCAAGTTGCATTAGAAACATGTCATTTTGTTTCAGTTTAACCATTGAAGCATCAAGTCTCTTAACAGAGTAGGACTTAATAGTCTTTTATATATTGAGGTACATCCCAAGGAGTGCCAAAAATATTGATTCATGAAAGTAGCATTGGATATGCCCGATGCCTATTGACAGTCTAAGAGAGAGGTTGATTCAAGGATGGCAACATTAGATGCCCGATACTAAGTGACAACCTATATGTGTAAAATCCTCTAACAAGGTCACACTTAACAGTGTGTTTGTAACCTTTAACAGGGTTGGCTCTTAACAAGGCTCACTTCAGAAGAGTGAAAATTTGGGGTACTCATCCCAGTGGTTTTTTCCCTTAACAAGGTTTTCACATTAAAATCCATGTGTTATGTGTGTATGGTTTATTACTTTACTGTTTTACATTTCACATATGCATTTCTGAATTTATCGATATACTTTTCATATTTACTGTATTTCGGTAAATAGTTATACTGCTTATCAGTAATCAAGGAGAATAAGAAAAGACAAGGAAAACTGACAGATAGTTAATCATTATAAATATTTCATGGCATGTCTCTTGTAGGGACATAATAATCTGAGGTTTATTTGAATGGTGGTTAGATTAAGGATAAGTTTTTGAGGCCACTGATTCACTCCCCCCTCTTAGTTATTACTAACAATTGGTATCAGAGCCAGGTTTTCTTAGAAGGAAGGTTTCAAGACCTAAGCCAAAGATAACAAGATGAACAGACGAGATGTGCCCAAGTTGAACAAAAATAATTTTGCTTCATGGCAAAGTAGGATAAGACTCCACTTATTAGGTATTGGTAATGATGTTACTCAATTCCTTGAAACTGAATATGTGTTGCCCACAGGAGCACCAACAGTTGAACAAATGAGAGAGAAGCATGAACATAATGCCATGATGATAGAGCTTGCCTCCTCAGTCTCAGATGTTGAATTTGAATATGTCAAAGAATGCAAAACTGCAAAGCAGATGTGGGACAAATTAAAATTTGTACATGGTGGTGAAAAAAATGTTTTGAGAGCCAAGAAAGAAAGCCTTAGAGGAAAGTTTGATGATCTCAAAATGAAAGAGGGAGAAAACATCACTTAGTACAACACAAGAATTAAAGAGGTAGTCAATGCTATCCGAGGAGTTGGAGGTGTACTAGAAGAAGATACAGTGGTAAGTAAAATTCTAAGAACCTTACTGCCTACTTATG
>MU227643.1:29352-40221 GCA_018584345.1 Thuja plicata
CATTGAAGCATCAAGTCTCTTAACAGAGCAGGACTTAATAGTCTTCTATATATTGAGGTACATCCCAAGGAGTGCCAAAAAGGTTGATTCATGAAAGTAGCATTGGATATGCCCGATGCCTATTGATATTCTAAGAGAGAGGTTGATTCAAGGATGGCAACATTAGATGTCCGATACTAAGTGACAACCTATATGTGTAAAATCCTCTAACAAGGTCATACTTAACAGTGTGTTTGTAACCTTTAACAAGGTTGGCTCTTAACAAGGCTCACTTCAGAAGAGTGAAAATTTGGGGTACTGGTCCCAGTGGTTTTTTCCCTTAACAAGGTTTCCACGTTAAAATCCATGTGTTATGTGTGTGTGGTTTATTACTTTACTATTTTACATTTCACATATGCATTTCTAGATTTATCGGTATACTCTGCATATTTACTGTATTTTGGTAAATAGTTATACTACTTATCGGTAATCAAGGAGAATAAGGACAGACAAGGAAAACCAACAGACAGTTAATCATTATAAATATTTCATGGCATGCATCTTGTAGGGACATAATAATCTGAGGTTTATTTGAATGGTGGTTAGAGTAAGGATAAGTTTTTGAGGCCACTGATTCACCCCCCCTCTCAATTATTACTAACAAGTTCAACAATAAGGATTTGACGGAGCTATTCTCTAAGTTTAAAATTACTTAGCACTGGTCTTCCATCTATTATCCTTAGGGTAATGGACAAGTGGAAGCATCAAACAAGACAATCCTTAAAATCCTGCATCGCACATTTCACAAATCTGGATGAGATTAGCATCTCCAGATCAATCTAGCTCTCTGGGCATACAGGACAAGCATAAGAAAACCAACAGGGGCTATGCCCTATGCTTTGGTTTACAGATCATATGTTGTGTTACCAATTGAGGTTGAGATTCCTTCTCTACGAGGCTCTCTAAAAGGCCTCATTACTGATGATGATAATCGAATATCTCAGTTACAAGAGCTAGAATTACTTGATGAACGTCAGAAAGTGGCATTCGATCACCTTAGAGCATATCAGAAGAGGATGTCCAAGAGCTATAACAAGAAGGTTCGACCAAGGGACTTCCAGGTGGGTGACCTCGTTCTGAGGGAGAACCCTAAGAATCAACAACATCGGATCTAGAAAGGAAAATTTGAACCAAATTGGCTTGGTTTGTATGTTGTCACTGCAGTATTTGGGTCTAGCACCTATCAAATTTCTACTACTGAAGGGGAGAAACTCAAGGAGCCAATCAACACTCTTCATCTGAAACGGTTCTACAACTAAGACATCTTCAGTGTGCTTATGTATATAGTAAAGTCCTGAAAAAATTTAAAAAATCAGAAAATGTCCTGAAAAAATGATCATCTTAGTGAAAACCTAGCAATATGCACTTTGATGTATCTCCAAAAAAATCAAATATTCCAAAAATACAAAAAGAAATTAAAAATTTTAAAAAAAAGAGAAAATGTGTCATTGATGAAAACCTGGCAAACAGGCGTCATGATAACAAAAAAAGAATTTCTGCCAAGAAGGTGAAAACCTGGTAAATAGATGCCTCTTGTTCTACATTGCTATATCTATCACATAAACACTTGGCTTTATGCATTTGTTCTCCTGATTTTCTGCTTTCCTACTTGCATTTGATTTTCTGCATGCTCTCAGTTCCCGTCAAGACACCAACTTAAATGGATTGAAATTGGTTGTACTCTAGGGGAAACCCTCCTGGTCTAGGGGGCACTGTCCTATTACCTTTTGGGATCTACTTCACGATAGTCACTATTGGTTCTCATTGCGTCTGCCTACTGTCACTTAGCTTATACTGAGTTCTCTCTCCTTGAGAATCTCCCTAACATCAGTCACCATTGGTTCTCACTGCGTCTGCCTACTGATGTCTAGCTAGTACTACGATTGCTTCACTCGAGAATCTCTCTCGCGTTAGTCACCAGTGGTTCTCACTGCGTCTGTCTACTAACATTGTACTATTGAGATTGCTCACATCTGTTACAGTTGGAGTTATACTCAAACGCTCTATCTATCGATACTCGGTCTTGATGATCCTTTGCTTTAGTTTGTACATAGCTTTCGGTCACTTTCGTGACACTTTGGTTCCTTTGCAAATCCTACTGACTTGACACTGATTCAACACCATACGCCTGGGGGCAACCAAATCTAGTTCATCCTCACAACATACATCGAGTTAGTCACTGCTACTAGGGGCATGGGTCCCCTAATCTGATTGCCTCTTTGGTTTACACCCGAGTCAGTAATCTTGTCATTTCTGAAGGACAACTATCTACTGACACAAACTGGTGTTTCTCAGCACCCCAATTCAAACAATGTTTCTCAACACTATCTTTGGACACATCTGTGTTTTTCAACACACATTGGATGTCACAACGTAAACATCTATCAATGAAAATCAAACACAATGCACTCACAAGCACAACGATGTTTTTCAACACCTCTAAACATAAACACATCCGAAAACTTTGAAATTGGCTGAGCTATGATTGAATCATTCTTTGTATGTTGTCTTTTCTCATGGATTTCATTGATATTTTCTTTGTCTACTGCTTGTTGGTGTAGTCCCAATGATCTGATAACGTCAAATAAATAGGGTGTATGTGATAAGAGCTACCGCATTAAGGTGGAAAAGCCTCACATCCCTCGATCTTGTTTATTTGTACGCCATGGTGAGGTCGGTACTTCTCCTTGACTATTATTGCTCTACTTTTCTATGCATGATTGCACTCATGGTTATCTTGGCTTTGAATGCCTTGATACTGGTGTACTCTTGCAACATCAACTGGAAATAATGTTTAGGTCATCTTGGCTTTTGTGCCCTGATGCTTACATTTGTTTACCATATCTTATCTGATAAAATTCATATTCATATTCTTATGGTCTTAGTGGCACCAGTAAGGATTGTATCAACTCCGATGTTCCAAAAATGCTCTATGATGACAACTATCCAATGGGTTTCACAACCATGTTCTAGGAATAGCATCTAGCATAGGATTGCATTTTCATTCTAGACTTGCATTGTGGTAGCAATTCGATGCTCACTTCATTGTGTTCTCATGAATTTGTACATTTAGGGGTTCTTCTTTAGTGTCCTAGCTTCAGCACTACTACACAATTGTTCGATCCTCCCTCTCTATCTTTAGCTATATGCTCAATCCATTTTTGGGATCAAAATCTGACACTTCTATATCGCTCAATATCGCATTTTAATTTTTTTGGGATCGACGCGATCGGTTTCTTGTGCAGTCAACTTTCTGACGTCGCTTTCTTGTCAGAATCATATCTAATCACCATTTTCTCAAATCTTTGACTCTTTTCATCAAAAGTAAACTCTGGTCAACTCTAGTCAACCCTAGTAAAACTTGGTCAACCAGACCTTGAAATCGCTCAAAATTGATTCTGAATCTTCCAAATTCTTTTGTAATCTATTCTGAGTTCTTCTTGATCTCTGATTCAACATCTATCTACAATTTCTCACTCTCAATCATCATTATGATGTGTCATCTTTCCATTTCGCTCCCGAGGGGGCAGGATGATTACATCAATGAATCTATTTCAATCAATCTGATCTGATTATCAAAAATCCTCGTTGCTAGGGGTATCTCATCACTTGGGGCATGTTCAATTTTCATAATTCATAGTCAAAATTGGATACTCCACAATCAATAGGGGCATCTTTGTTCCTTACATCTCATCATCTATTAGGTATCGGGGCAATCTAACTCGGATCCTTGAGGATCAAGCTTCGTTGTGGAGATGATTCTTGAAATCTCAATCTATTAAGTATCTGAGCAATCTAACTCAGATTCTTAAGGATCAAGCTTCATTTTGGAGATGATACTCAAAATCTCATCTATTGGGAATTGGGGCAATCTAACCCTGACTCCTGAAAATCAAGCTCCGTTCTGGAGATGATTCTAAAATTTGATCTAACCAGTGTCTTGGAAATCTAACCTAGATATTGGGGGACTAAGCTCCATTCTGGAGATAGTCCTAAAAATCTCTTTTGATTATCTTTTTATGGACAGGTATCGGGGCAATCTAACCCTGACTTCTGAAGGTTGAGCCTCGTTCTGGGGACAGTCTTTTGAAAGATATCAATCTATTAGGTATCTGAGAAATCTAACTCAGATTCTTGAGGATCAACCTTCATTCTGGAGATGATTCTCTAAATCTTAATCCATTAGGTATCAGGGAAATCTAACCTAGATCCCTGAGGATCAAGCTTCATTCTGGAGATGATTCTCAAAATCTTAATCTATTAGATATCGGGGCAATCTAACCCGGATCCCTGAGGATCAAGATTCATTCTGGAGATGATTCTCAAAATATTAATCTATTAGGTATCAGGGAAATCTAACCCGGATCCCTGAGGATCAAAATTCATTCTGAAGATGACCCTCAAAAACTCTACTTGACCAGCATCTTAGCAATCTAACCTAGACATTGGAGAGTCAAGCTCTGTCCTGGAGATGGCTCTTAAATCTTCATCAATCGATCTTTGCATCATCATTTTTTGAAATCTATTCTTCTGTGCTTCAGACATTAGACTATTCTTTGAATCAATGCGCTGCTCGCACATCAATTCAAAGAGGGGAAAAATGTAACACCCCAAAATTGGCATCTTGCAACCCTAACCAATTTTGTTGCATTTGTCATTCTTCTGAATCATTAAAGTCCTATTGTACTAGGCAATTCTGAGTTTTGACTGACTCTACTCGACCTGAGTGTCAAATGCAAAAAACCCTAAATCCGCATTAATCATACATTGTATTTAATTCCTAAATATCAATCAATTAGCTAAATAAACATTATGATTGAATTAATTTAATTATAAAGTCCTAGCACTTTAATTAAATTAAATTCACCCCTTTTACCTAAAACACGTGAAAATGAATTAAACAGATAATTGAGAAAAATACATTTCTGAGGTCATATTCTATTTATTTAATTAAATATTCTCTCAAAAATCTTCTCTTTAGTTCAGAAATAGAAACTTTGAATTAACTGTGCTTTAAAAGAGAAAGAAAACATTTAAAATAAAAAAGAAAACAATTAAAAACAAAGAGAAAACTGTTCATTGTTTTCTTTTAAAGAAAACTTGCTAATCTGAAATAGCTTTTTTATCTGTTTTAATTCAAAAGGAAAATTTCTATTCTGAGAAGACTCTCAGTCTATAAAAGAATTCTCATTTCTCATTCAAAGATATGCATTGTTAGAATAAAGAATTGCTGTTGCATTTTAGCTCATAATCTCATTTACATTAAGCTCTCATTTTGCAAGAGATTAGTTTCAATTTCTTAGAATAATCTTGCATTGCAATCTCTTTCAAATCATTTTATAGTTTAATCTCATTTAGATTAATCTTGCATCTTTCATTCTTAGATTAATCTTGCATTGCATTGCATTCATGGAGAAAAAACCTCCATTCTTGGATTGGTCTACGTTGTGAGACTCTCGTTCTGAGAGCCATTCAAAACCTCATCTAGATAGGAGGCAACAGGTCGAATCATACAGGCATGCAGGATGAATAAATCATATTCACTTTTGTATGTGGCTGATGAATAAGGACTATGTTGAAGTTTATGGTTGAATAAGAAGGCCACATTTAATGTATACAAATACTAGGGGAAAAATAGACATTCTGTATATCCTTATAACCTTGCTTGGTGTGGATACTAACAAATCCTTTTCCCACAATAATTCAATGCTACCCATTTTTATCTTAGAGTTGGAATTTTTATCAATACAAGAAAATAAAATTTCATTAATACTCATGCAGTTGCTTCATCCACTATCCAAATATCAAACTTTAGTGCTGCCCCACTTACCAATTTTGCACATGATGAAAATTTTTGACTGATCACCTTGAACTACCTTTTCATCAGCCACATTTGCATTTTTTTATTGATCATGCAATTTTTTTCAACACTCTTGACTTGTATAATTACCAAACTTATGACAAAAAAAAATTCTATATTGATCGTACCTCTGAATGGGGATACTACTATTCTTCTTGGCTCCAGAGGTAGATTGAGATTTGCTTGCTCTCTCTTAGCTATGTGTTCATCTAGATCTATCTACTCTAGAACTTCCTCATCCAAAGTTTGCTTCTTACTCTACCTCTTGAGCCTCATCTAAAGTTGTTTCTATCTCTTTCCCTGCCTCTTGCATTTTCCTAAGATTTGAAAGCTTATTCTAGGGAAGATGTAGGTCTATTAGGTGTTGCTCATGGGTTTTTAGGGAACCTATCAACTCATGTCCATAATCAACATTGAAAGGTTCTTTTCCTCTTCAATGGAAATCACTATTATATCAAACTTAGAGGGTAGACTTCTGAGGATTTTCTCCACAATCCTTTTCTCTTCCATTGTTTATTCATTTGTACCTAGGTAGTTTATCAAACTAGAGACTCTTGTGTGAATATAAAAAATGGACTCATTGTCCAAGTCATTTGGAGAGTCTCAAAATCTCTTTGAAGTATTTGGAGCTTCACTAAAATAGATTTATTAGTTCCTTTGTAAAATTTTTGGAGGATTTTCCAATCCTCATTTGCATAGTTAGTTGCTTCTATTTTGTGGAAGATTGTCTTTGTCAAGGTTACTTCTTTCTTCCTTGTCTTCTTAAGTTGGGTCTTTGGGTTGTTTGTGAGATTTCTATGTGCAAGTTGGGTCAATCACATCTATGAATCCATTGACCACTAGCTCCTACAAATCATTTGGAACTATAATGGTCTTCATTTTTTTTCCTTGACTTCATAGTTTTATCCATTAAATGATGGTGGTTGATGTTGACTCTTATTGCCTTCTCCAACCATGTCTCTAACATAATAAAGCTTCAATATCAATAAAAAATTCCCAACTCACTCAAGACCTAGCACCTTCTAACTTTGATACCAATCTATTGGATTAATACTTGAGTGAAACATAGAGTGCACAACTCTAAAATCAAATGTAGGTAAACAAACACCCAAATTAAACACAAAACAATGCACATAGCTACTACTTTTTTTCCAAACAATTCACAATACACTCAAAAGAAACAACACAAAGATGAATGGAGACAATTTATATTTTCTATTCAATTATAAAACTAGATTTACAAAATATTTCATACTCATTACAAACAAAAACATGTACAACAATATGGAGCTGCTTTGAACTCCTTGCTATTCTGATCATCTGGAGCAGGCTTGGAATTTGACTTTCACCCCTACTTGTCATATGATTCTTTTATGAAAGTTTGTGTATTTTAATGCCTTTCATTTTATATTTTATGATAAATATTGATTGTCAAATTTTTTCTAATTTAATATTTCTTTTAAATTTAAATATTTTATCAATATAATTAGTAAAATGTGTGTGTGTGTGTGTGTGAAATGTGGACCTCTAAACAACATAGACACTTCAATAGGTCACTGCGTGATTAATCTAAGAAAGTATTGAAATAGGAAAATAATAAAATAATCTAAGTCAGCCTATTGCCTTCTAGTAGGCAGGAGTATGAGTTTTCTCTCAAATCATTGCAAACCTAGTGACTTGACACTGTCTAAATGAAGGATTTGAAAATGAAAATCCAAAAGAAAGTGTTCCTAGATTATGAATTCAAATGCTTGGGGATAAAAGCACAATAAGTTGTCACCCTTTTACAAAGGAAAATGTTAGCAACACCAAAACTATAAAACTGCAAGGGCATAAAAGTCACATTTCTGTTGATAATTTGAAGATGATGTAAACTGATAAAATGTGTGAAATAGGATGAATTTTATGCCTATAATTTTTTTTAAATGAACAAAAATTAATATGTTTTTAGAATTTTTTAGGTTTATTTTTTGTATCCTGAAAAATACTGTATATTAGGGGGTTTACTTCCCGCCAAATCATTATAAGTAAAACATTTTTTTCCTCCAATTTTAGAATATATTTTAGATGACATGTATATCTAGTGCAGAAAAAAAAGAAGTGTTTTTGATCTATAGTTTGCCCGTTATAAGTATTCAAAGTTGAACTTACCTAAAATCAATAGTTTTTATCTTCTGTCACTTTTCCCCTATTAAAACTATACCAAAAACCAATTAAATTACATATTTTTGAAGAGGACTCCCTTCTCTAGTGTTATATGTGATTTTAAAAAATTTCTGAATTGATTTAGCATTTTTTTATATTTTTTGAATCAACAACTTCTCAAAACTTAATATACCTACATGTAGTTTTTAGCAAATTTATTCAATGTTTTGTAATTGAACCAATAATAATTTATATGTCCACAATCATAGTTTCGAGATCTAGAAAAGGGTAGTTTTACTTTTTTGACATTTTCTATTTTGAGTAGAGAATGAAATAACAAAAGTGCAAACTTCTAGTTTTTTTATGTTTTGGGGGGGTGTGGCTGCCAACATGGAATGCCACCTACGCAGAATCGACCCAGTCTAACTCGACCTAGTCACACGGTCGATTCCTACTCAGCTGAGTCCTATTGGGCATTTCCCACTGTCATAGCCCCTCATTTTCCCCTCAATGTACAAATGAGGGGTTTAAAACATCAAACTAACTGAGTTGAGTGGGACTCGACTGAGTCCCACTCGGCCCAATCTACTGCACCACGTAGGCTCCATTCAGCGCCATGTGGTGCCTACATGGACTTGTCTGTGTTAGACTTGGCCGAGTCTTACTGGGCCAAGTCTAATTGGGTTGAGTCAATCGAGTTAGCCTAAAAGGCAACACTCAATTGTGCTTTTACCCTTGGAAAACATAGAAATATACTAAATGCTTGAATGCTTAAATGCTTAAATGCTTAATGAAAATGATAAACAAAAACCAGCATAATAATTATACTCCAATTCTTCGGATCCTTTGTGAGGGAAATGAAGCCTTTTTTTAGAGAAAATCTCTGTCGAACCAACGATCGAGATTGAAAGTTGAAGAATGAACAAGATTCAATTCAAATAAGCACAATCCATGTGCACGAAAGATCATTGATTGAGAGAGTTAGTTAACTGAACTGACTAATCAGTCTTTTAGGAAACTTCTAAAATCAGTTTTTAGTTCACTAGATTGTTTCCAAAATGAGGAGAAAAGAATTAGTTAACTGGACAGGAAAGATTTGTTTCTAAATAGATGTTCAATCAACTAAAATGATGATATAAAATACATTTTTGAATATTTATATGATTTTAATGCACATTTTACTCAATTTATTAATTTTAATTCATTTTTGAATTTAATTGATAATTAGCTATTTATTAAATCAACATAGTAGGATATTAATTAAATAAATATCATAAGGTTTATTTGCCAATGTTTTGGGATTTCAGGAATTAATTAATTAAATCAAGTGCAATGATAGATTAGGACCTAGGGTTTAGGTCACATCAGATTGAAGATTTTTAATTTGCCTTTAGGGTTAAGATTTAGGATGATCAAGATTAGGGTTTTCTTAATGAGAGATCAAGATTAGGAGTCTAGAGTTTAGATGACCATTTTTAGGTCATTACATTTGCCACTCTTTAAATTGATGCGTGGTTAGTGCATTGATTCAAAGTGAGACCGAGAATAATTTGATGAGAAGAGATGAAACTACTCTCAAGTTAACTAATTCAAAGATATCAATTTTGAACTTGATTGGACTAGAACCAATGAAGATAGAACAAAATGCTCAATTTGATTTGAAGCGATGGAACTGAATATTTGTTAGAAACTCTTAAACCTTTGGATTGGTTTGAACGAATAACCAGTTTGATGTGAAGCGATTAAATTGATTACCGTCAAGAGATCAATTAGAAAAATTGACTTGATTTGAAGCGATGAAGTCAACTTGATCAATGTTTTTGGTTTTAGAAGTGAATGACTCATATAAGACCGATCTATCTCATTTTGAGTGTATCCATCACTATATAAGACAATTGATTGGGCTACCTTTGATTTATGATAATCTCAACTTGATGTGATGCGATGAAGTTGAGATTAGCCTAGGGATGGGGTCCCTTTGATTTATGATAATCTCAACTTGATGTGATGCGATGAAGCTGAGATGCCCCTAGCAATGGGGTCTTATTTGATGATGTGATCACTGAACTCTTGATTTCCTGATCCTACCCCCTTAGGAGAAAAATCAAAATATGACTAGGTTTCCCAGTGATTAGAAATAATTTGATGGATTCACTAGTATATTTGAGTCCTTTTTTTTATGGCTATGTGTCATAATTCCATCACTATCCCATTAGGAAAGTGACATAGGTCGGTGTTGCAGTTTTGGTGTCGGAACCACCGATGGCTGTTATGTGTGTCATCAATGCAATGACAATAATCATCGCAATAAGCACTGGCTACGCTATTTAACATGTCATCATTACACTTTAAGACTATTGCAATTATGAGACGTCTGCGATAGATATGTTGTACATGTGATGTCCAGCTGTCGGCAATTTTTGAGATCTGGCCGTCGCATGTATAGCTTTGGTGTTCGACGTTCTCAAGCTTCTGTCATAATGGCGATGATATTCTATATTATTAAAACAAAAAAGATAATGAGCTTCGCTTTTTTTTTCACCAGATGAAAATGTATGATAGTTGATATTACTAGTTTGATTCCTTAAAATGAATTTGTAGTGGTAATAGCCACAATTACCCTTATCTGAATAATCTACCAGAAAGCTACAAAATAAAGCAGACCTCTTTTAGGACATTGATGCTTTGAGAGCTAGGACATCATTGCTATTACCTTCAAGGCATTGTGTGAAGTGTTTGATCTCTCTTTATTTGTTTTTTTGTTGATATTCACTATGTGGTACTCCCTGTTTATGATCATTTCATGAGGAAATGTCTTGATGGCT
>MU227643.1:48584-78093 GCA_018584345.1 Thuja plicata
TTAGATCAAAAAGATCTAAGCAATGAATGACATCCTATTACTACTGATCCTCATCTACAATTATGCATGTGCATAGTCAAGCCATACACTTCTGAAAGAAAAATGGGGAGTACCACATAGTGAATATCAACACCAAAATAAATAAAGAGAGATCAAACACTTCACACAATGCCTTGAAGGTAATAGCAATGATGCCCTTCCTCTCAAATCTTGTGGGTCATCAAGCATTACCTATCAAGCAGTGGTAAGTGCACGACAAACCTCCTGTTCAATTCTTATTTTGTCCATTTTTGTTGATTTTTCCTTGTTTGGCATGCTTTTAATTTTGAATCCTCGATTTCTCGTATGAGTCCTAGGGAGGGATCATATGATAAATTGCTCCCATATACTTATTCATATAAAACCATTAGATTTTTCATATTCCCTTTACCAGAACTCATACGAGAACCTTCAAAACAACCCTCTTGCTTGTATTATGAACCTTAGGTGATCGTATTAGCTTTTGTACTCGTACGATAATCTGTGATTACTCATACAAGACTAGATGTCAGTTCTTTAATCATATTGGAAACAACATTGACTTTTGAGCTCTTAAACATCCAATTTTGATTTGCTTCATTGTGGATTTGGCATCTTTAGAATGTTGTGCGACATTTTAACTCTTCATTTGGTCACTTTGAAAAATCATACTGATGCTTCATTGTTTGTTTTCTATAGGAGTGATTACCCGATATTCAGTTCAGGATTACATATCCACCCACTATGTGCCTTATACAGAAATTATATGATGAGGAGAGCGCTACTATTATAGAGTGTGGGTTTGGTTGGCTTATGGGAATCCCTGAGATCAGGGTGAACCATGAATTACTCACATCCCTAGTGAATAGATTCCACAATGAGCATACTACCTTCCATATGCCCACTGGAATGATTAAAGTTGCACCAGAGGATGTATACTAGATATTCTACATTCTCTTTAGAGGATATCCTATACACTATGAGTTTGCGCAATGACCGAGCATGCTAGAAGTTCATTGGATCTTCTAAGATGAGGATATTCTTGAGAAATGGGTGTCATGGGAAACCCTAATGAGAAGGTATGTTGATCGGTATCCTCTTGCATGTGTCATAGAAAGATTCATTGGGTATCTCAGCATGCTATATAGAGGGCACCAGGGGTTCCAAATTGGTTGGGGTTGATCTTGGTTGAGCTGCTAGATAGGCCAGTGAAGCTTGGGTGGGGGTCATGCCTGTTGGGGCGTCTATATCATGAGTTGCAGGAGATGATCTACTATGAGGTGAAGAGCCTCATAGTAGGGGTACTGATGCTACAGTTCTGAGTGTGGGAGCACATTCCCATATGCAGGTCAGTGGTAGATGATGCCTGTCAGGAAGGGCATCCTTTTGTATACAGATACATAGGTTACATTACCCAGGCCCATTTGGGGAAGATAGACTATTGACAGAGATAGTTCGATGACCTCATCATGGTCACATGTTGATCATACATAGGAATTGAGGCATGGGGTCACTGGAAGTCATAGAGCCATGATATATTTATTACTCATCCACTAATCAGATGTACCCCTTCAATGATAGAGAAATTTGTGGTGTCTCAAGTGCACAGGCAGTTTGGCAGACCATGGGTAGTATCTTCTGCGTTTATAGCTTATGATCAGTTTTATGATGAGACACGATGAGGATGGGGCCCCCGGTTAGTATAAAGGATAGTAATAAAGGATCTCCATGGCTTATAACTCCTTGGGATTACCTGGAGGCGATAGCAGATGAAGGGGTAACCCTAGAGTACCAGGATTACATTGCACGACACCCTTTTCCATGATTTGTAGATCCGACAGCCCTGACACTAAGGATAGAGGAGGGAGGACCTTCCCTGACCAACATACCAGTAGCATTACCTAGGTAGATAGGAGGAGTGTTTGATGATGTTGGAATTGGATACTACTGATGTTGTTGGCATTCATGTTTTGTCACTGATGTCAACATATGTTTCTATGGTGGAAGTACAGATTGGTTATGATAAATGAAAAAAGTGTATGGATATTGTATGGATGAATCAGAATGAGAAAAGATGGGTATATGTAGAAGGATGTATGGTGATCTTATTTATAAGGTCAGTTGGCCTAATATTGCATATTGGATGAGTTACAAATGTTTTGGTGAAGATTGATTTATGGACTCTGACAGTGATGATTGACAAAGCAAGTCTCTATGTTTTTATTATATCTTACAAGAAATGATGATTCAGGTTATGCGAGCTTAAGGCATGACAGAAGACATGTTCAAGAATTTTTGTTATGGGTCACAAGTTGTATTATTTTTGATGATGTCATTTGTGGCGTGTATTCTAGAGGAGACCTATTTGGGGCCAACTTCATTGATGTAGCATGTATTGTGGATTGCGAGCGTGGATTATGGATCTTGGATTATATATTATGTATTATAATTGATGTGTACTTGTTTTAGGTTTCATGTGCATCTTATCAAGGGGTTAAATAATTGTTAGTATATTAGGAAAGCTTGATTGGCCGACCTAATCAATTATTGTAATAGGCTATATATGAGAGATATTTTCTTTTGAAAAGAAGTGTGTGTATGTATGAAGAGATAGAAAAGTGTGGAAGCTGTGAGCTTGATTATTTTTTGGATGTAGAGAAAAGGATATGTTTATTTTACTTCATTGGAACTGACCAAGCAAAGACAGGTGCTATCAGACAGTTCACTAGATTGTATATTTTCTATATACACTTGTGGTTTGGACTGTAAGTCCTTGAGGGTGGCATTAACCTTCTTTAGGTAGTGTGCCTAGGTATTCATCCCACTATTGTTCTTGACTCCTAACATGGTCTATCCTTTAATAGGTATTGTGTACTGTAATGTTGTAATAAGATCCTAACATGGCTAAATATTTTAATAAGGATACTATACTCTCAGTACATTATTTGTGGGTGCTAATTCCCACTGGGGTTTTACTTTTAACAAATTTTCCTTGACAAAAAAGGATTGTGTTATTGTGTTGGCATTTACTGTGTTATCATTTGGATGAAAGTTTTGTTTATAAGTTTTAATGTTTAATAATCTATCTCACAAATGATTCACCCCCCTTCTCACTTGTGTTGGTGGACTGTTATTCCTAACAATTGGTATCAGAACTACTGGACCTTAGAGAGAAATCTTAATAGGTTGAGGTGATCCTAAAGATGACTTACTATAGGAAGGATAGTCTGAAGCTTGATCCTAAAAACTTTGACAGTTGGAAAAACAAGATGAGAACACATTTTTTATGTTTGGGAATCAACTACTAGATGATTACTAAAAGAAAGGAACAGATGAAAGTTGAGGATGAAGTGGATAAAACTACTGAAGATGAAAATAAGTTATTTTCTTGTAACATGGTTGCAAGGGAAGCATTGATCAGTGCACATTCTAAAGGTGAATTTATAGAGGTTATATATTTAGATTCTGCACATGAAATTTGGACAAGATTGGAAGCACTGTATGAAGGAGATAAGTTTACAAAGCAGGAAAACTTACAGAACTGGAAGGCAAAGATGGAAAAATTGAAAATGAGAGGTGATGAGAATATTAGAGCATATTCACAAAGAATTACTGAAGTTTTTATTTGCATCACGAACTCTAGAGGTACGTACAGTGAGTAAGAAGTGATTGCAAAGATTCTCAGATCCCTGACACCTATATACAAAACCAAAGTGTCATGCCCAAAACTAGGGCAAAACACACAGACAAATTTTATTTTTTTTAAAACACAAGTACATACAACTAATAATGGATGCGTTGTAGAAAGGTGATAATATGGTGAAGTTAGTCTTCAAGTTGCAAGGTATATTCACAAATTGAATTAGGGTCACACCACATACGGATGAAGAGTTGGAGCATCAACTTATTACACGGGTTATATGAACTTATGGGTCAGGTTGAATTAACTATGGTTTTATGTTTAACCACGTATAGTATCATGATAGTAATTTACTTGTTAAGAACATATGTTGAATTTGGTTGACCTAGAAATTAATTTTATTCTTAACCTATATTACAACTTTATCCATTTAAATCTAGTGCTAATTCCCTTTCAACCTTAGCTACATAACATCTATAAACAACCCCGATATAACTATTTCACACACATTAGTTAAATAAATAGAAGAGAACTAAATTAATTACCAGAATTAATATGTATAACCTTTCTTAACTATCCTTGGACCCACTTAAACATATGTATTAAAATATCCACTAATATAAAGACTAATTAAATTCTACTCCATTTTTCTAAAAACATACATGAAACATTCACCATTTATCATAATTAAAATTTAATAACAAATCACTATACAAAAAAAAATACTAATTAAAATCTAATAATCAAAATCTAATCTAATTCCTAACCTACTAATATCAATTTTAATTAAATTCTCCCCTTTAAAAAAACACATGCAACCATAGTCCATCAATCCCTTAATAGAAAATTAAATTAACCTCTAATAAAAATAATTAAATTAACCTCTAGTAAAAACAATTAAATTAACCTCTAGTATAAAATTAAATTAACCTCTAACTCTTTTGAACACATGAGCAACATATTTCAATTATCATAATAAAATTAAATTAACAACTAACTAATATCAATGATCCATTTTAAATAATTAGCCATTGGATAAAAGACTATTATTTTAAAAAGTTGATTCCATACTAATTAAATCTGAACATGTTAAAAAAAATCTATTAATTATTAATCCTAATCAACTAATCTAACTAACCCTACTAATCTAAACCTATTTACCTACTAACCTACTAATCCCCTATCCCATCACCCCTCCCTTCCCCCTTGGCCCACGTGCCAAGTGGGAGACGTGACAAGACACAAAGTCAAAATCTACATAGGGTTTTGAATTTCTAAGGGAAGGAGTGCAGGTTTAAAGGACAAGGTTTGGGGCCCACCAACTACATTCACTGCAATCCCAAGGAGGAAATTTTGTATGGCAAGGGTATGTTTCAGTTTATTTTTATTTAATTTATTTTCAAACATTTAAATGAGTCCCTTCCTTGCGCCCAAATAAAGAGGTATAAAGGTAAGGGAGAAGATATGTGTGGGGCCCATGGGGATGGGTGCAAAACATCATGCCTCCCTATTAATTAAAACCTATGTATTAGCACTAAAGGGGTAATTAAGGGGTTAAGTGAGGGGAATATAAAGGGAATATTCTCTGTGTAAAAAGGGAATTAAATCCTTCTCCATACATTTTTCAGAGAGCATTTTTGCTCTAAAATCTAGAAAATGTCATTGATATTATTTGATTTTAGCTTCTATCATATTGGTTTCTTGGTTTTATTATTGGAGTAGTTAATTTTATGCATTTGAATTATTTTATTAGTGCAATACACTAAGTGAACTACAAATTGAATATTAGTATTAGTTGATTTTTACATTAATATACTAACTTGTTTAATTTACTATTATTATCAAGTTTATCTTTCCTTCTCAAGAATTGAGGTTGCAATGAAGGTTTTAAGGTAGAATGTTAAACATATTGAAATGGAATTTAGATTTCCAAAGGAAGAATGGAGTATTTTTAACTTGAAAACTTATAATCAAATACATTATAGAGATTACAAGATTCATAAATCCACAAGATTTTTTTATGCTATGAAAACTATTACATTGTCTTTCTTTTCAATATTGGATATCATTCTACCATGAAAGATTAACTTCATTATTCTAAAGAATAGAATACAATAGGCATGAAACTAAAGACTCTTCATTTACATTATGATAATCTTTCAAAATATAACTACACATCTTCAAGATGGAAGATCTATACAATCAATGGATAGCATACAATATTTCTTCTTTAATGAAGCTATTACATAATGACTAAGAGCTCTTCACATCCTACTTGATAAATATTTCAATATGAATATTAAAACACTCAACAAGAAATGAATCTAAATACAAAAGGAGTAACCATGCAACATTAAAGTTGTTCTCACACAACTACATCAAAATAGAGATTTCTCCTAAGTTTTTTCATAATCATCTTGACTTCGAAACCTGAAAATATAAGAGGAGAACCATAGGAAGCTCACCTTCCATCCTAGGTCTCAAGGATACCACTCCCGAGCTAGGAGAATCGATAACCAACAAGGACAATCACACATCCACATACATGAATACAACAACAAAGAACACCCTCCCAAGGCTTACACAAATGGATTCACCATGAACCCATAACAAGGGGTGAAGGTGGATTTCCATGTAGGAGAATGCCAAAATAATACATACAAATAGCATGCCTCTTCAAAGCTAAGACCACATACATCTTTCCATCCAATCTTCTCCTTATCTCCCCCAAAATTAGGATCAAATACAATGGCATGCAAGGGCCCATACACCTTGCATTTTTTTCCCTCTTCTCTCTATGACAAGAGACTCTACACTATCATGGAATCCAACTAACCCCTTCCCCCATACATGACCACTTCTTATCTATCCAAGGGTGAGTAATGCCATCACACCCTTCACAAAACTTCTATATTCAAAACAAAGATAAAACTATAAGCAAGAACTCAAACCCAAAATCTCATTCCCTTACATAACAAAAATACAATACATTTCACATATGAAAGAGAATGAAAAGAAACATACAAATCTACTTGCAAAGAAAAAAATCACTTTCATGGAAATGGAGACCAACCTTCACAATGTGTTATGACAAATGAATTTTGAGAAGAGCCCAATCCTTTATTCTTTTTTCATCCAAACCTTAATGTCTCTAAAAGTAGAGAGTGGGTGAACACCCACTAACTCTACCAAGGGTCTCTAAAAAGACCTCCAACTTCTACCCACCCACCAACATTAAATTCATACTTGACCCTAAATTCCTTTGGCTTTTCCTTGTCCCCTATTATAAATGTCAGATTGGAAAGGAGTGTGGGTTTGGGTAAAAGGTCAAGACTTACTCCATTTTCGTAGCATGTAGAAAATGGGTAATAAAATAGGCTACCAAGGCCACTATGGGATTCTAGATGTGTTAAAAATATTCTTAACCCATACCCCTATCACTAAGGTACTAGGATTTTTCTAAATTTGACTCTTAGGACCTCTTTTTGGCCTCTAGAAGTGGCTAGAAAAGAATTAAATTTAAATGATTAAATTGGTGGAACTTTGCAAGTATCTCCAACAAGGGGTTTAATTAGGTTTCTAATGAATTAGTTAGGCTTAGGTTTACATTGCCAACCTTAGTAGAAATGTCATTACATAAACACATAACGAGTGTCAAATGACACTATAAAATGACATAATACAACATTAACATGTCACTAATTACATAATGAAAACACCTAATACATACATACAATTTTATGGTCACAAATAAAATCACTTAACAATGAGGTTCAAACCTCTTCATTAGGTTCAACCTTCACTTTAAAGTTTTTACATATGGTTGGTTACTGATTCTCTGAATGATTCCATGGTTCTCTTTCCTACACACTAAACTCGAGCATCAATAGTCCAAGATAATAAAATCACATGTAATATACATATTCAATTCATACTTAGCAACATTAATCATTAAGCAGAATTAAATTCCTAATTACAATCTTGATACAAAAATGTTTAAAACATAATAATTCCATAATCATCATGACATAATATCCATGAAATAATCAAGTCTAATCATGATCCGATCTTCTCACCAATTCACCTATCTAAACATGTATGATCAAAATCAATCACATGTTCTAGGTCTAATCCATATCAGAATGTAATCATCATCATCATAAACATAATATCTCTAGTCTCTGTCAGAATAATCAAAAAGTGTATCAATGTATCAAAATAAGTGTATCAATTGAGCTATGATGGGTTGAGGTGAGGCCTCACACAAAGTACAAGCTACAAAAGAGATTATACCTTTGACACCGAACTTCAATAGAGAGATGTTGATTGGGAAACTAACTACCTTTGAGGCTGCAGAACTGAGAGACTCTCTACCTAAATTTGAGTCATCATTCAAGGCGACTGTGCATATAAACAAAAAGACCTTATCAAGAATTGATAGCACCAACAATAGTAACTTGAGAGAAGAGCTTATAGAATATGTTGATGAATGGGAACAGATACAGGAAGAAGAAAGAAAACTAGATGAATTTTTGGCTCTGATCGCTAGAAGAGAAAAGAGAGGTAAGGGAAATTTTGAAGGAAAGCTTCCTTTGAAATGTTTTTCATGCAACAAGATAGGCCATTTTGCATCTCGATGTCCTACAAGGGTTCCAAAGCATAAACCTAAGTTTTACAAATCTAAGTATTCAAAATACAAGGAATATTATTATGCTAGTGAAGGTGTTTCTGATGATGAAGTTGTTGACTATGATGAGATTGGGTTTATTTCTATTAAGGATGATGAACCTATACATGAAGAAAGAGCCTTAGTATCTCATGTTGAAAAGAAATTTGAATGGGTTATAGACAGTGGTTGTTCACATCATATGACTGGAGATAAAAATAAGTTTGTTAGTTTGAAAATATATGATGATGGTGTTGTAAGATCTAGTGAAAATACTCCTAAGCTTATCATTGGAGTTGGATCTATTTCTCTGGATGGAAAAACTAATACTGTTAATTTATTACTTGTTGGTGGATTTAAGCATAATTTGTTGAGTGTTGGATAGCTAGTGGAAAAGAGTTATCAATTGAAATTCATTGATGGGAAATGTTCTATCAAAAGTAAATCAGGAGACTTGATCACATCTGGTACTAAATCTAGAGGTAATATATTTGAATTGAATACATCTGAGGCTTCTTGTTTTATTGCAAAGCTTGATGAAAGTTGGTTATGACATAGAATATTTTTTCATGTTAACTTTGATAATATTGTGAAGGAAAGTATGACTAATGCAGTAAGAGATCCACCTAAGATTGTGAAACCATCTAACACTATGTGTAGAGAGTGTGTTATGTGGAAGTAGACTAGAAGCAGTTTTAAAAGCAAATCTTACTCCACGAAAGGGAAGTTGGATCTGGTACATACAGATCTGTGTGGTCCTACAAGAACAAGATCTTACTATGGTGAAAGGTATTTTATACTTTTTGTTGATGACTTTTCTAGGATAATGTGGGTTACATATTTGAGAGAGAAATCTGAGGCATTTGAAAAATTCAAGATATTTGAAGAAAAAGTTGAGAATGAATCAGGATTGAAGATAAAATGTTTGAGATCAGATAGAGGTGGTGATTTTACTTCATAATTGTTTAATACCTAGTGTGAAGAGCATGGAATATACAGACAAACATTTGCTCCTAGGTCACCACAACAGCATGGGATAGAAGAGCAAAGGAACATGTCAATATTAGACACTGCCAAAACTATGCTACTAGAAGGAAATGTATCACATGTTCATTGGAGAGAATTTTTTGGTACTACTATTTACACCTTGAACAAAATTTAGATCAGAGAAGGTACAAGTAAGACTAGTTATGAATTATGGTTTAATCATACTCCTACTGTAAAATATTTCAGAATATTTGGAAGTAAATGCTATATCAAAAGAGATGATGAGATTGATGCTAGAAGTGATAAAGGTATCTTCCTTGGTTATTATACTAAGATCAAAGCCTATAAATGTTTCAATCCAAGATTAAGGAGGTCACTATTGATCCTGCAAAACCTTTGGAGATTGATAATGAGATCAAAGTTTGTCAAGATGAGTCAAATGAGCTTAATGAAACTCCTAAGACTCTGAGGTATGTTAAGAAGAACCATCTTGAAGATCAAATCATTGGTGATGAAAATAGAGGAATGATGACAAGATCAAAAGTAAGAGATGAAATTTGTTTGATTTCTCAAGTTGAACCGAAAACTACTGATGAAGCATGTAGAGATAAATCTTGGACTAAATTCATGCAAGAAGAATTAGAACAAATAAAGAAAGAAAACACTTGGGAATTGGTTCCAAGGCCTAAAAACAAGAAAGTGATAGGAAGTAAGTGGGTTTTCAGAAACAAAATGGATAAGGAATGAACAATGGTAATAAATAAGGCTAGACTAGTTTGTAAATGCTACTCACAACAAGAAGGCATATACTTTGAAGAGACATCTGCTTATGTTTCTAGGTTGGAATAAGTGAGATTATTTCTTTCTTATGGTGCACATAAAGACTTTAAGGTATATCAGATGGATGTGAAATTTGCATTTTTGAATGGAGATTTGGAGGAAGAGGTATACATAGAGAAACCTGATAGATTTCCTTTGACAAAAGATGAAGACATGGTTTGTAAACTGAAGAAAGCATTGTATGGACTGAAATAGGCACCGAAAGCATAGTATGCAAGACTAGACATGTATCTAATTCGTCTTGGTTTCAAAAAAGGTAATGTAGATGATAATTTATACTTAAGAACTGGTGAAGATGAAATTCTAATCATAGAAGTGTTTGTTGATGATATCATTTTTGGATGTAATGATGAAATGAGTAAAAGGTTCTCTAAAGAGATGAAAAATGAATTTGAAATGTCAATGATTGGTGAGATGAAATTTTTCCTTGGTTTGCAAATTTATCAGAACAAGAATGGTATTTTTATATCTCAGACAAAGTATTTTAAGGAAATATTGAATAAATTTGGAATGGAAGATTGTAAACCTGTTGGGACACCTATGGTGACTGGTTATAAACTTACTAATAATGATGAAGCTCAAAGTATTTTTCAGACAAAGTATAGATCAATGACTGGAGGTCTACAATATCTAACTCACACTAGGCCATATATTTCCAATGCAGTTGGAATTGTGGCAATATATCAAGTAGATCCTAAAGAGACACACCTTGCTGCTGTGAAAATAATTTTTAGATACTTGAAAGGGACAATAGAGTATGAATTATGGTATGAAACATCTGATGAATTTATTTTACATGCTTATAATGATGTTGATTGGGCAGGTAGTGTGGATGATAGAAAGAGTACAAGCAGAGGAGCAATTTTCCTTGGAAAAAGGTTTCTTTCCTGGTTAAGTAAGAACCAAGATTGTATAGCTCAGTCTACTACTGAATCTGAGTATGTTGATGCTGCTATAAATTGTACACAAGTTGTTTGGATGAAATAAATGTTGAAGGACATTGGAATAATTTTTGAAGAGCCAGTGGTTATCCATTGTGATAATAATAGCATAGTGAATATGTCAAAGAATCATGTAATGCATTCAAAGACTAAACATATTTCTATTAAGTATCATTTCTTGAGACACAAGGTAGCAGAGAAGGAGATCAGATTGGAGTATGTTAGTACAAAGGAAAAAATAGCATATATATTTACGAAACCTTTTTCCAAAAGATACTTTTGAGTATCTAGGAAGCATGGTTAGGGTGAGAACCCCTTCCTGTGGTAATTAATTAATGCAAGAATACATCAGTCCAGTGTCTTTTAGAGCTATATCATTTTGTGGACTTGATGTATGGATCTACTCCTCAGGGGGAGTGATCGCAGGAACACTATAGAACATATTTGGGTGATTTTACACCTGGATGTTATAGCCATGAAGATTTGAAAAAGCTACACCTTGCAGAATATTGATGAAGAGTTATGGCACCCTTTGGAATTGTTGTCAAAGGGGGAGAGATTTTATGTGAAAATCCCTACTATTTTAGGGAGAATTATGTTGAGGATATTGAGAAGATTATATTGAGAGAGAGCACTTTTTAGGTTGATAGATTTTCCCATATGTTTCCATCAATGCCAAAGGGGGAGATTGTTGGATGATGTTGGAATTGGCTACTACTGATGTTGTTGGCATTCTTGTTTTGTCACTTATGTCAACATATGTTTCTATGGATGAAGTACAAAGTGGTTATGATGACTAACAGAAGTGTACGGATACTGTACGGATGAATCAGAACGAGTGAAGATGGGGATATGTAGAAGGATGTATGATGATCTTATTTCTAAGGTCTCTTGGATTAATATTTCATATTGGATGAGTTAAAGATATTTTGATGAAGACTGGTTTCTGGACCATGACAGTGATGATTGATAGATCAAGTCTCTGTGTTTTGAGTATATCTTACAGGTGATGATGATTCAGGTTATGTGAGCTTAAGGGATGACAAAAGACATGTTCAAGAATGATTTTTATGGGTCATAATTCATATGATTATTGATGACATCAGCTATGGCGTGTATTCTTGAGGAGACCTATTTGGGGCTGAGTTCAGAGATGTAGTGTGTATTATGGATTACGAGCATGGATTACAGACCTTGGATTATATCTTATGTATTGTAATTGATGTATAATTGTTTTAGGTACCGTGTGTATCTTAGCAAGGGGTTAAATAATAGTTAGTATATTAGGAAATCTTAATTGGCCGACCTAATCAATTATTGTAATAGGGTATATATGAGAGATCTTTTCTTTTGAAAAGAAGTGTGTGTATGTATGAAGAGACAAATAAGTGTGGAAGTTGTGAGCTTGATTATCTGCTGGATGTAGAGAAGAGGATATGTTTATTGTACTTCATTGGAACTGACCAAGCAAAGATAGTTGCTATCAAATAGTTCACTGGATTGTATACTTTCTATATACACTTGTGTTTCAGACTGTAAGTCGTTGAGGGTGGTATTAACTTTCTTTAGGAAGTGTGCCTAGGTAGTGAGTCCACCATTGTTCTTGACTCCTAACAGGGTCTATCCTTTAACAGGGACTATGTACTGTAATGCTGTAATAAGATTCTAACAGGGATAAATCTTTTAACATGGATACTCTTAGTACATTATTTATGGGTGCTAACTCCCATCGGGGTTTTACCTTTAACAAGGTTTCCTCGACAACAAAGATTTGTGTTATTGTATTGGCATTTAATGTGCTATCATTTGGATGAAAGTTTTTTTTATAAGTTTTAATGTTTAATAATCTATCTCACAACTGATTCACCTCCCTCTCAATTGTGTTGATGGACTATTATTCCTAACAAGGAGATCCTAGTGCAAGTTCAAGAAGAGTAGCACTAGTAGTAGGGAAGCTTAATAGAGGGGAGGGTGGTGGTTTGGGTTCAGTGGGAGGGAATACCCAAGTAGGAGGACAAGATGCCCCCATTTTTCATGAGTCCACTTGACCAGTTAGATAGTGGCGGGATGGCCAGGAAGAGTAGGGTGATCATGCTGAGCAGGCCAACGGAGAAGGTCAGAGGAAACAAACACCTCAGGATTTCATCCAATCACTTAAGGAGAGGGTCCACAGTCTCCAGATAGATGTGGTTGTGGCACAGGTGAGAATTACAGAGTGAGATCACTACAATATTATAGATGTTATTGTCGATAGAGATCAGAGGATCACTATTGTGGCTACTGAGTGTGGTCAAAGGATCACCACCTTGACTACTGAGTGTGACCATTCCCAGCATATAGCCACCCATTAGACTAGTAGGGCTTCATATTATGTGGCAGCGTATAGTGTTGCAGTCCTAGTAGAGAGATAGGTGGTCTCCTCACATTTTATGGCTCGTTCCAAGGGTGCATGCATTCCAGAGGCTGATGAGGCTATTCCTCCGCCACCTACATCACTGTATGTTCCTACCAATGCTACGGACATGGCTGAGAGATGGCTACTATTTATCTAATACTTTTTTATATCTCTCGATGTTGTACCTATTTTTTATTTTTGTTCATGATGACTTGCCCCGATGATTTTGTATATCTCGAGATTATGTTGTACCCCTGATATTTATAAATAGAGAGACATGATTTTGATCTCATTGTACTTGTGTTGACTGAGTTTGTGAGATGTTGTATATGCTTATGATGTTCTATATGGATGCCTTTCTTTTATGATCATGTATGTTTACTATGATGCTTTATGGATGATTATGAAAATGTGTATGGAATGTTATGTTTATGTGGTTTTCAAATGTATGGATGGATACAGTACTACTTGTGATGATGCAATTTCTATGCGATGTTTTTGATTTCTTTTATGATGCATATATGTATGGATGCAACTTAATGATACTATGAATATGAAATGTGAAATGATTTATATGACGCATTATGGATATGATGTGAATATGCAATGTAGTGGAAATGTTGTGCAATACTTCTAAAATCTCTTGTATGGAATTGTTGTTGTCAACACAAATACTTGATCATGTCTCTAAAAAGGTGCAACTTGACCACTTGGTAGGAGGAGTCAATGCAACCGTTACTGGTGCCACTACAACCATAAGATAAAATGTGGGAAACCAACATAAGAATCAAGGCAGAAAAGCCAAGATGACCTTAACATTATTTCCAGTTGATGTTGCAAGGGCACACCAGTTCAAGGTGTATAAAGCTGAGATAACCATGAGTGTGATCTTGCATAAACAAACAGATTAATAACAGCCAAGGAGATGGTTCCGACCTCACCTTGGCGTGAAAGTAAATGGAGTCGAGGTATGTGAGACTTTTCCACCTTGATGTGGAAGCACTTATCATAGACACCTAGTTTACTTGACTTTTATGGATCATCATAACCACACCAACAAGAAGAAATCAAAGAATATATTAGAAAAAAAAATTGATAATAGACAACATCCAAAGAAAATTTCAGCATTTGTTTGTGAACATTTTGCATTTGTCTGTATAGGGTGTCGAGAAATACCATCATTCTTGTGGGTGCATTATGTTTGATGGTTATCAATCTAGTGTTTAGATTTGTGTCACATTATCCAAAGTGTATTTAGCAACATAGATGTATCCAAATAGATAGTGTTAAGAAACAATGTTGATTAGGGTGTTTAGAAACACCAGTGTGTCAATAGCAAACTGTCGTTCATAAATGATTAAAATACTAACGCTAGGTTGGTTCATCAATGACCAATGTGGGGCCTTTTCCCCATAGTAACAAACTCCAATTAAAGATAACTCACTTGACTCATACTACTGCGACAAAGTTGATTCAATTTCTCCTGGACTATGACTTTCAGAAGAACCAATGTGTCACAAAAGTGACAAAAAAATTATGCAGAAACTGAAGCGAAGTGATTGCCAAGACTCAGCATTGATATATGGAGTGCTTGAGTACAAGAGGTGCCTTTTTACCATGTTTTCACCTACTTGGCAAAGATTCTCTTTTTTATGTTTATTTTTGTTAATTTTTTGTTGATTCATCAAGTCGCCTATTGCTAGGTTTTCACTAGGATGATCATTTTTTCATGAATTTTAGATGTGTACATGCTATTGGACACTAAGAATGCTTAGGTGTAGAACTTTTTCAGATGGACAGTGTTGATGGGCTCCCAAAGTTTTTCTCCTTCTGGTATCGAGGGTCGATAGGCTCCAGAGCCAAATGTTGCAGTGATAATCTATGGACCTAGCCAGTTGGGTTCAAATTTCCCCTTCTTCTCTCAATGTGATTTATTGTGGGGATTCTCTCTCAACACTAGGTCACCAATTTGAATTTCTCTCGGCTTGACCTTTTTGTATCCTCTCGACATTCTCTTATGATAGGCTCTGAGGTGATCAAACACTACTTTCTGAAGCTCATCCAGCAATTCCAGGTCTTGTAGTCTCGAGACCCTGCAGTCTTCCTCCAAGACCAGTATATGTAGAGAAAACCTAAGAGATATGATTTCTAACTCTATGGGTAAGACTGCTTCTGCTCCATATACAAGAGAAAATTGTGTTGCCCCCGTAGGTGTTTTGATGCTCATTCTGTAGGCCCATAGGGAAGGATTGATTTGTAGATTCCAATCCTTTCTAGACTTTTTCACAGTGTGATAGAGGATATTCAAAATATTCTTGTTGGAGGCCTCAGCCTATCCATTTCCTTGTGGGTAGTATATTGAAGAACAGTGTTGCTTGATTTTGAACTTATCACATAGTTCATCCATATTATTGTTCTTAAATTGCCATCCATTATCAGTAATAATAGATGAAGGAATACCATATCGACAAATAATGTGGTTTAAGATGAATAAGGCCACTTTTTATCTAGTTTCTTTTATGAGTGGGACTACTTCAACCCACTTGGTGAAATATTATCTGGTCGTTATGATTAACTTGTGTCCGTTTGAGGAGGATGGATGTATCTATCCAATTAGATCAAATGCCCATTGTTGAAAGGTCTAATGTGTGATAAATGCAATGAGCTCCCTGGCTGGAGCATGTATAATATTTCCATGCAAATAGAATTTGTTACATGTCTTGGAATATCTTATGGCTTCTTTCTCCATGTTTGGCCAATAATAACCATCTCTTAGCAGTTGTTGTGCCTAAGTCAGACCATTAGAATGAGAACCAAAAATATCATTGCAGACCTCGGCTAACGTGTGTATGGACTCCTCCTTTTCTAGACATTGAAGAAATGTACCATCTAATCCTCTTCTATAGAAGTCATTCACTATGAGAACATAATGTGAGGCATTGCGGATTAGGTGTCGCTTTTCATTGCAGGAGAGTGCATCAGGAATGACTTGATGGCGTAGGTAGATGTAAACTTGTTGATAGAAAGATGAATCATGTCCTATGACAGAATAGATCATGTGTTATTTATATGCAGGAAATGAATCTCTTCCATAAGGCACTCGTAGCAGAAGTCTTCTTGTTTTTGTGAGGAAGCTAGTGTAGCCATTGCATCGACCACTCTTTATTGTGTCCTCGGGAGTTTTTGGAACGTGATGAAGGTGAAGTATTTCTTGAGATCATCAACCATTCTCTTGTAAGGAATAATTTTAGCATCCTTTTTCTGATAAATGTTGTTGATTTTGTTTATGACCAGTTGAAAGTCACCATGAATGTGCAACTCAGAGATATTCCATTCAATAGCCAGTTTAATTCCATTCACCAAGGCTTCATATTCGGCTATGTTATTTTTACAAGGGAATAAGATATTGTAAGCCTTTGGAATAGAATATCTCTTAGGATCTATGAATCTTGTTGCATGAAAGAACCTTCAAAGAACATTTTCCAGGATCTATGAGTTATGTGCAAAATGGATCCTTCTGGAAATTTGGCATTGATGGGTTGATCATCCTATAATGAAGCTTCAACAAGTTGATCTAAAATAGTCAAGCCTTTGATTTCCTTGCATTCAAAATATTCAATGTCAAACTTGCTGAGGAGCATGACCTATTTCACTAACCTTCCATTTAAGGTAGATTTTCTTAAAAGACGTTTCAATGGATCAATTTTTGCAACCAGTCGTATAGAGTGTGCCAACATGTAATGTCTCAGTTTTTGAGATGCAAAGACAAATGGTAGGAAAAATTTCTCAATCCATGAATAATTCATCTCATATGGGACCAAGGTTCTACTGATGTAGTAGATGGAACGTTCTTTATTATTCTCATCTTCTTGTGCAAGGAGTGCCCCTAGTGATGTTTTGGTGGCTAAGATGTACAAGATCAATGGTTTCCCCTATGTAGGAGGCATTAACACTGGTGGATTAGGAAAATAATCTTTGATCTGATTGAATTTCTTGTTTTATTTCTCATCACATTGATAGGTATCTCCCTTGCATAAAGTTTTGGCAAATGGTTGTGCTTTATCAGCCAATTGCGAGATGAATCATTTGATAGACTGGATCCTTCCTTGGAGTGTCCTCATCTGACTAATGTTCTTGGGTGGTGGAATCACCATGATTTCATGTACCTTTGCAAGGTCCAACTTGATGCCTTGTTCTGAGATAATGTATCCCAATAGTTTACTAGATGTTACGCCAAATGTGCATTTCTTTGGGTTCAATCTAAGCCTAAACTGATCTATTTTGTCTATGATCTTGGCCAAATATTGTAGATGCGTGGATCTTTTCATGGTATTGACAAGAGTATAATCCACATATTCCTCCATGTTTTTGTGCATCATATCGTGAAAGATCATTTTTACAGCTCTTTGATAGGTAGCACCTACATTTTTCAATCCAAAGGGCATGAAATTGCAGTAGAAGGTCCCCCAAGCACATGTGAATGCAGTCTTTTCTTGATCCTCAAGAGCAATTTTGATCTGATTATATCCTGACAATATAGCTATCATATCAACAATCATGTCAATATTGGGTAGAGGAAATTCATCCTTCGGACAGGCTTTGTTGAGATCTCTAAACTCTGTGCACACCCAATGCAATTGTCTAATTTTGAGATAGGCACAATCTTCAAGATCCATTCTGCGTAATCAATGGCTCTAATGAAACCTGCTTTGAGAAAATTTTCCAATTTGTCTTTTACTAACAGAGCAATGTGAGGATGCATTTTTCTGAGTTTCTGCTTCACTAGTTTGACTCTAGGTGCAATTGAAAGATGGCACATTATGAGATCTCGATCTAATCCTAGCATATCTGAGTAAGTTCATGCAAAGTTGATTTTATTTTCCTTAAATAATTCTGTGAATTATTTTAGCTCTTCTGTAGATAGGGATTGTGCCAAGTGGATTATATGTGGATGTTCCTCAGTCCTAATGTTCACAGGTTGTGTTGGATCAATCAACACTAATGTTCACTCCTGAAAGTGACTAGGAAAGATATCAAGTACCCCATCCTTTGATGCCTCAGAGAGGTTTTCACCATTGGATGTGTCTTTTCTTTTTACTATTATATGTTCTGAAATTGCCACAATGTGGTTTTCGACTTCAAAACATTTATTTCTTTTAATTTTAATTTTTTGACTGAGGTACTTGATATCTACTTCATTCATGTTCATGCTTGGTTCACTGGTAGAATAGGTGCCTGCTTCAATATCATTGAGGTAACAAGTTAATGTATACTCATTGTGGAATATGGGCATGTTCATGGGTTGTTCTTGTAAGTTCTAGCCAATTAGTTTGGGATACATGAGTGGTAGGGGTTTGATGGGTTCAAAGGTGTTCACAGTATGCTCATCACAAACTTGGGCCATTAGGTAGATTTATAGATTGGTACCCTGTATAGATGTGTTCAAATTGGTAAGAGCCCTAATGGTGTCATCGGATCCCATGTCATGCATTTGAGAATCTAACTTGTCAGACCTAATCCCTGAACCTTCACCTACCTTAAGTGGGGTCACATATTGTTGTACAGTATCAACCTCCTTATCTTTTTTTTCCTCAGATAGACTATCAAACTCATACTCATGAGAGCTTTTTTTAGCTTGATCTACCATGTCTAGGAAGTGAGTGAAGTCTACTCTTTATCCCTAATTGGGATGAGTCCTTCCCAGGAATTCTGCAATGGTTATGTTTTCTTCCCCTTCATTAGGAATGTGTTGGGAGGTTGGAGGTTCTGCTTGATCAAGAACCACTGGTTGTTCCTCTAGGATATGATCTTCAATAGAATTCACCTAGGGATTGTGCTTCTTCCATATTGAGAAGAGACTGGATGTAGGAAGGAATAGGATAAGGATATTTGTCTTCCTCATTGGAGTCATCCCACTTGCAGGCAGGTATGTCTATTTTTCTTTCCTTGGACTGATAAGAAGCCCAGGCTAGTTGTATCCCTAGAACTTCAGTGTTTAAGAGAAATAGATTCCAGGGTTCCATTTTGATTACATCCTATGGAACCTTTTCCAAGATAACCCATGTGTCTAACCAAATCATATCCTTTTCCATACTTCTCTGAGGAGATCTCACAATGTTTCATATCATTATCCTCAGGTTCTCTATATAGACATTCCAAGATGGCTTTCTCTTCATTTTCATCCTCTAGTGGTAGAGTTTCCTAGATAAAAATACCATCATAAATTACCTTCAATGGTTTTGTTGATGGTTTCATCTCTTTTGAAGGTCTCTCGTAGGACCTGGGTTATGTAGGAAGATGTGTCACTGACAAAACAAGTTCCATTGTGTACCCACCCATGCTAGTGTCTCTAATTTTTAGCTTCTTCTCCATCTCTTTCATCAACACCGTTGCTGACTCTGAAGTCTAAGCTTCTCTATTGTGGGGAATGAGAGTCTCATTTGACTATCTCAGTGCATTACAGGCATAGCTAGCATCTATAGGAATGGCGACTTCAACACCATTGAAGGGGAATTTGAAGCATTGGTGATAAGTAGATGGGACAACTTGCATCTCATGGATCCAGGGTCTTCCTAATAGAATTTTGTAACCCAACGGAAGATCCAACACTTGAAATATGAACTCCCTTTCTACATGTCCTACTTTGATAGGTAGAGTCATGAGACCTTTGGAAGATCTCTCTTGTTCATCGTATGCCTTTATTGTTATTTTCTTCTTAGGATCAATGGCATGTTCTGAGAATCAGAGTTGTTAGATAAGTTTGTAAGTGTTAATATTCAACCCTGCACCTCCATCTATCAATACACATTTGACATGATTCTTTCATATCATGACTTCGATGTGTAGGGGGAGGTTGTGAGGGTGACTCAGGGAATTATCACCTTCTTCCAAAAATGATAGGTAAAGATGTGAGGTCAAGTGAACAACCATGGATTGAAAATGATCTAAATCCAAGTCCTTAGGGACATTGGCAGTAGATAAGGCTTTGTCTAGAATCTCTCTATGAGCTGGAGAGATCTTGAGAAACTCAAAGATTGAGATATGAGCATTCATTCTCTACAATTGTTCAATAATGTTGTAGTCAACAACATGAGACAAAGTAAGTTATTTGGATTTTGACACCTTCGACATAGTTAGAATAGGTTGTTTGGTGGTCGATGGAGAAGGTTTGGATGTCATTGATTGGTTGGTAGACGTAGAGGGGTTGGAAGGTCCAACTCCTCTCAAGGTGACCTTTTCTTGTGCACGGGTCACAACGTTGGCTACTCTAGACTCTTTGTAACTTTTCTTGATAATGATGGCATTACAATACTCGAGAGAGACATGCTCAAGCATGTGGATGAAATTTTTATCATTGGTGCTATAGGTGTGACTAATTCTAGAACCTTGATTCGAGCTTTCTTCTTTTGCATACTCTGGTAAGGGATTTTTGAATGCTCTGTGATCAGCATTCACGGCATGGTTGCCAACTGTAATTGTTTCATTGTCGATGAGATCTTGGATATCATGTTTGAGTCTCATTTCCATCCTATGTCCCTTGTTCTTTTGGAATTCACTGTAGTCATTATTACTCCACGATTTTGGTTTTACCTCTAGTTCATATGGTTTGGAGTTATCTAGCAACGTGACCAATTTGTTAGCCAACAAAGTCTTAAGCACTGATTCATAGAATTCACCCAAAGGAGAAAAGTTTTGATTGCCCTTGGACCAAGGTTTTTCCTTCATGAGATTATTGATTCCTTTGGAAGGAGCTTTTGTGGTGTTTCTAGTAGCTTTTAGGACCTTTGTGCCACTCGTCAGGTTGAAGACTGCTAGTTTTTGTTGAGGAGCAACGTGATCAACTACTCCATCACTTACCACATGTTTGTTTTTGTTCCAGTATTTTTTCTTGTCCTTGGAATTGGAAATGTACTTTGTTTCCTTATAAAGGGTAATCTCACCCTTTTTGACAAGCACATTTTCTATTTTTAGTGAACTCTTCACTATTTTATCAAAAGTGGGTAGATCTTGCATCTAATTAGGGTAGTTGCACTCGGGTAGCAATGTGTTGGTAAATATATCCACTTTCTCAGACTTAGGTATGAGCCATGGATATCTTGAATATCCTCTCCTCCATCGCTAAAGAAAAGTTAGGAAAGGCTCTCCCATTTGTTGTTGGGTATTGCACAGATCGATCATTGTTACGGGATGTTGTATGTTGTATGAGTACTATTGTAAAAATAGATTTATCAGTTCATCTAAAGTTTTGATTCAAGTGGGTAACTTTGAAAACTACTCCTTAGCTTGGCCACCTAAAATCTAGGGAAAAAAATGCATGAGATACATTTGTTCGTCCATTAAATTTGTGCAGAGAGCGTAGAATTCCTAGACATGATCCTATGGACCAGATTGACCGCCATATGTTTCAAACTTAGGAATTTTTAGTCCACATGGGAATGAAGATAAGTACAAGTCCTTGTCAAAAGGAAATGGACAAATGGTGTCCATAGAGTATTTCATGGTTTCTTTCTCTTTTTCCTTTTTCATCTCTTACATCATAGTTTTCAAGGCTTTTAGTTGTTTGGTAACTATTGTTAAAGGAGTTTCTTCCTCCCTGACGATGACATCTTCAACCCTATAGTGAGGAGGAATTTGGGCTCCTTGTTGTGCCAATTTGAGAAAGTATTTTTCCTTATCTCAATTGATAATGGTATTCATCACCTTGAGGAATTCTCTATCATTTAGACATCTATAAATGTTGGTCTCATCAGGCTCATAATTACTTGAGGAGTGTTGGCTATTAGTAGCCTAGGTACTAGTGTTGGGATCTCTACATCTAGATCAATCTCGCCCTTTTCTTTCTCCTGACATCCTTGAATTAGGTGACCTGTTTTGAGGGGCGATTGGTATTCGTGGAGTCTCTGGTTCTTCTAAGAAAAGAGGATTTTCCCCAAATGGAAAATACAACCTCTCTTCCTCTTGAAATTGTCTAAAAGAGCTTCTAGTTTGTATAGACATGAATTGACTAATTTTCCTAACAGGTGCTAAAGTAACACCAACATGCTGACTAAGTCCAAGACCGATGATGGCAAAAAAAGGATAACATCCAACTCAGAAGGAGAAGCAAAAGACTGATTTTGAGTCAATGTTAACAAACCTACACTCATGACTCAGAATAAGGACAACACAAACAAAAGATGATCAAATTTGATGGTGATGGACCGATCAATGGACTAGCACAATAAGCCAAGATTCACGACAATAGAAGTCAGACTAGAAATAGATTATGACCAAGGATAGAACTAGGACGAACTCACTGTTCTGGATCAAAATTTCAGGAGACAATACAAAACCTAACCAAAGATCTTTTGAATAGTAAAATTAGGTCAAACAGAGAATATGGACAAATTTATCAAAAACCAGTACGAGTGAGTGCAGACTCGTACGAGCAATCCCCATAGATGATACAAGGAACTAGGTTTCTCGTACTAGAATGCATACGACAAAAAAAAACATGTCAAAGCTTGCAAGAAATGTACACTCTCGCACAAGTACTATCACTGAGTGATACAAGAATTCTCATCGGGTGATACGAGTAAATGGGAGCGTGATCTTGACTCATACGAGTCAGGATGTAGAGTCGTACAAGAATTGTTGTTTCTACTCTGTGTTGCACAATTTTGAGTTTTTCAATTCGTCATTTCAGGTTTTCAAACACATTGAACACATGGTGAGTAAAGTAACTCAATCATAGAAAGAAAATGCTATATTATAAGGAGATTGGATGAGTGGAAAAATACTCTCTCGCAAACTTAGGTATACACCCAAGAGCTAATCAGAATACGGTCAAAACCAGCCACACAATGGGTCTAGTGATGTCATATTAGCCGACTCCAAGTGCTAATGGGGGAACAATATGGTGAGTGTCTTATGGGGTTTACTATCTCCCTTGCACTTAGAATAACCCACTTTTGGAGGTGATCCGGATGGCTACTATTCTAGAGTTCTTAGTAAGGGTCTCCATTCAAATACATCCTCTACATCCACGCAAGTGCGATTCAGGTGTATAGCCCCAGAGAGAACCTTAGAACAAGAAGTCATGACAATGTGATTAATACATAAAGGCCCTACTATGTGTTAGGCGAGAGTCGAGTATAAGCTCAAATGGTATTCATCTTTCAAGACTTTAATATCAAGGAAGCGATTTATTTATAGTGAGATAGAGTGGCTTGGCATTATCCCATCCTCACTTGGGTCATTCTCACAAGGTGACTACTTTTTCACACTGTGACATACCCTCTACAAGGTGATCATGAAACAAACAAATGATAACCATGCTTCTAGATTTTTGATCATCTATGAAAGGGTGAGATCATAATCTCCTAACATCATTTCCATTTCAAACACATCAAGAAGAGGTTCATTAGTTAAATGTCTTGCATGCGAGGTTCCTATTTTAATAAATACAAACATGATGTTATGTCAATTTGTGATTAGGAAACCTGCAAGACATCGTCAGTAGTTTGATGGTTTGATTCTTAGCCAATTGTCCTGCAAACAAATGTTTCAAAAATAGAAGTCCCTGTCGAACGTCCTGTAGACAACTGTTAGGCTGTGAAAATTAGAAAAACAACAAACAACAAATGGTCAAAATGTATGAAAACCCTAAAAATACTTGTGAAAAACCAAAATAATATAAATTCATACAAGTATCCCTTAGTCACAGTATGAGAATATATAGTAAACCATAAGAGTATCCATCCTCACTTTTATTGCATAGTGAGAAAACTCGTACGAGTCTGGACAGAAGAGTGTATAGAACATAAATTTGAGACTTGAAAACTTTCAAAATTGCGAGGTTAGAAATTAGATTTTCTGCTCCACGGTGGGCGCCATAAATGTGTGTGTGAAATGTGGACCTCTAAACAACATAGACACTTCAATAGGTCATTGTGTGATTAATCTAAGAAAGCATTGAAATAGGAAAACAATAAACTAATCTAAGTCAACCTATTTCCGTCTAGTAGGAAGGAGTATGAGTTTTCTCTCATATCATTGCAAACCTAGTGACTTGAAACTATCTAAATGAAGGATTTGAAAATGATATTAATCTATTGATGCAAGTACAAAAGATGATTAATCCAATGATTAGCTAAGATTGATTATTAAAACCCAAAAGAAAGTGTTCCTAGATTATGAATTCAAATGCTTGAAAACAATAAAAATACACTAAATGCTTGAATGGTTAAATGCTTAATGAAAATGATAAACAAAAACCAGCATAATAATTCTACTCCAATTATTCACATCATTTGTGAGGGAAATGAAGCCTTCTTTTATAGAAAAACTCTGTCAAACCGACGATCGAGATTGAAAGTTTAAGAATAGACAAGATTCAATTCAAAGAAGCACAATCCGTGTGCACATAAGATCACTGGTTGAGAGAGTTAGTTAACTGAAATAACTGATCAATCATTTAGGAAACTTCTAAAATCAGTTTTCAGTTAATTGGATTGTTTCCAAAATGAAAAGAAAATAATTAGTTAACAAGACAGGAAATTTTGGTTTCTCATTTGATGTTCAGTCAACTAAAATGATGACATAAAATGCATTTTTGAATATTCAAATGATTTTAATGCACTTTTTTCTGAATTTATTAATTTTAATTCCTTTTTGAATTTAATTGACAATTAGCTATTTATTTAATCAACATACTAGGATATTAATTAAATAAACATCATAAGATTTATTTGCCAATGTTTTGGGATTTCAGGAATTAATTAATTAAATCAAGTGCGATGATAGATTAGGACCTAGGGATTAGGTAAGATCAGATTGAAGATGGTGAATTGCCTTTAGGGTTAAGACTTAGGATGGTCAAGATTAGGGTTTTCTTGATGAGAGATCAAGATTAGGGGTCTAGGGTTTAGATGACCATTTTTAGGTCATTATAAAACATATATTACATATAATAATTATTTTATTCTTAATAAAGTAGTGCAAATAATAATTACTATTTTAAAACATGTATTATTATATATAATTGCTACTAACTAATTTAAGATACAATTATATGTTCATAAGAAACTTTTATTTGTGATAATAATACCAAATTAATTAAGAAAGTTTTTAAGTATATATCAGGTTTATTTTAAAAAAGGATTTTAAATTAATATAAATAAATAATAAATAATATTAAAACATGTATGTTGTATACTAATATTTTAAATTAGTAAAGAAAGTTTCTAAAATTCATATATTCTATTTTAAAATATTCTAAATTAATAAAATATATAATAAAAAAATTAGAAACATTTATATTATAATATAATATAATATTTTTTTCTATTAAATATAAGGGGTAAACATCAAAACAACAACCTCGGGTACCACTGTTCAAATACAATAACATATGAGTTTGTGGATTTGAGGTGATCCAAGTATCATTGGATATCAAAACTACATCTTTGTAACATTGAAAAGTTTAAATTCAAATACATCAAGAGATTAATACTAAAATCAAAGAAGCTCAGTCTGTAGGTAAAAACTTCAAGGTATCTTCATAGCAGGTTTCATCCAGGTTGTAGGTGGGCATGGATCAGTTGTAGGAGGGCGTGGAGAAGTTGTAGAGGAGCCAACAACAAAGGTAGTATCAGATGGAGTGGTTGGGGTAGCATCCAACGCTGATTTTTGAGCATCCTGCCTCTCTTTTTCTTTCCTTTATTTTAGCTTCTTGAGGAACTTACTGAGGGTAATGTTAAATTCATCATCTTCAGCAATTGATATGAAAGTAGTGCATCTAAAGGTCACTTCATTCTTCTGATCCTTAGCCTTTCCATCATGGATTAGCTCCCAGAGTTTCTCTTTCTTCCATTTGAGGATCGTTGTGACCTACGAAGAAATAGTAAAATATGAGTCTTTGTAGAGACTCGATAAGACGTCTAGTTCTACTATTAAATATATCATCATTCCTATATTTCCAAATCTGACATAAAATTTAAGCAGATAAAATAAACCAAAAAATATTACTAATTTTATTTATACTCAAGGATTTCCCAGAAATAACATTAAGGAGATCAAAAGTACTGTAAAGGGCGAGACCAAATATACCCCATACTTCCTTTGCAAAATAGAAATCAAAGAAAATGTGGTTGATAATATCATAGGATCTACAAAAGGATAAAATATTAAGTTCCCCATATGGTTTCTTAATAGGCATTCTGTGTAGGAGTAGAAGCCACAGGAAGCAAGCCATTTTGGGATCAAGGTTCGTATGCCAGAGATGCAACAACAATTTGGTTCAAGATTGGGAGTTAAGGTCAAGGTGCCAGATAGAATTAAGGTGGTTGATAATGTCAAGAGACTCAGTGAGGAATTTATAGACTAGTTTGGCTTTAGTCAAGGGTAATGGGGTGCCATCAGTCCATCTAAGCCAATCAATCCTTATATCCCCAACAACATAATTTATGGGAAGACACAGTACCCTGCATGCCTCCCTCAAAACTGAGTAGGTCCTCCAATGGGAGCTAGGTAGTTCATACTTACTTTGTAAGTCTTTCCATGAGATCATGGAGCCATTATGGATAATATCAACAAAGCATGAGATACCCTTGCTGGCCCATTTTCTAGTAGAACAACCTTGCAGTAGAGCCAAGGGCTTATTATCATGGTGCATATTATACCAGATAGAGTTTTCTCCATAAATTGTATTCTGGTCATCAAATAGTTTTTTGTTGCACACCAAGTGTTTGACATGGTTCCAACTCTTCCATATTGACTTGAAGATATTGGAACTTGCCACTTTGACCTCTATTTTCCCAGAGAGCAGATCATTGAGATGAAGCCCTTTCCAATACTTGTTATGAGTAGGAAAAACCATTGCAATATTATTTATGATCATTATTTTACAAGGTTCATCTCCTTGGGTGGCCTTAGCAATCCACTTTACTGCCAAAGCTGGTCCTTGGAGTCTTAAATACTTAAGCCCCATCCGACCTAGTTCTTTGTTCATGGAGCACCATTTCCAATTGACTGCATGCCTCTTTCTATCACCCCTACCTTCAGACCACAAGAAGTATCTAACCATTTTTTGAACATATTCAGTCTGGTCCTGGTTAAAGGTCAGGTAGAAGCATAGTAAACGATGTCTGAGGAGAGGACTTTTGGGAAGATTTGAAATCTACCAGCTAATGATAGGTACTATTTGTTCTATTTATCCCGCTTCTTATCTATCTTAACCCTAACCCATTCCCACATTTCTTTTAGATTAGGATAGACGAAGAATAGAATACCAAGGTATCTTACAAGGTGGGTGGGATAAATAGCATTATATATATATATATATATATATATATATAATAAAATAACATATATTTATATATTATTAAATAAAATACTATATTTCCTATAACAAATTGTGATCGCTTATTAATAAATTTGATTTTCATATTGACAGTTTTATAAAAATTTAGCCTGGCAATCCATATGGTCCAATAAATTTTCAGTCTGTCATATACGGTTCAAAAATGGAAAAATGGCCAATACGACCATCAAATTCCAATCCCGATCTAGAGCTACTTTCTACTGCACTGAACTCTCTTCTCACATTCAAAGACTCTATTGCTAATAGAATGCTCCTTTTCTCTGCACAAAATTGTTGTTCACCTTCTTTACCTACGAACTGTTACAACATCATTCTTTCTATTTGTCTCTTGTTCTTTCCAAACTTCCCTCTCACATTCAAAATTCAAACTAACCAAATTAAATTCATTATAAACAAACATTTAATGCTACTATCCTAGATGGGGGAAGAGGGATATGAATCCCAAGAAGATCTTCAATGGTTGTCTCTGATAGGTAGGTGTTGATTAGAGGGCTCATAGACACTAAATTTATAGCAAGAAATTAAAAATAAAATTCTTGGAAAAGTTGAAACATATTTGGTGTACATGGAGGAGAAATTTACCATGGAAGGAGGATGATAAGGAGATATGACCTATATCCAAATGACAGTACTTTTGTGATTCATTTTTATACAAGATAGTGTTGGTTTTGCAAGATAGTGAAGGGTATCATTAGTGCAAAGAAAGGAGGAGCATCTAATGGCGTCATAACAAGTATAAATACTAGGAAGGGATCAAGACTGAGAGAAGTGTGATGGTGGAAAAAGGGTTGGTATATCAAGGTGCAGTGAACCAAATCATCCATGGTGTGACTTCTTTGTAGCGATTGTGTTGAATTAGGATCTAGAGGGTGCATGTGTTCCTTTCTTTCTATGGAAAGGAACAATTTTCTAATGGAAATGCTATTTTTAAATAGCTTGTGGAGAATAAGACATGTATTCATTCATTTATGAGAGCCTCAATATACCCTAGTTCTTTTATTTATAGAAGAATATTTTACTTGTAACAAATATCTTGAAATTAATTTTAATAGGAGAGAAGGTCAAGTTTTAACAAAAGGAAGAGAATTGGTGGTTAAAGACATTTGGCTTTGTTTTGGATAAGATATATACAAATCTTATTAATTACATATCTTTTTAATATGTGGAATTTGTGCGTTATCATTAAAAAGGGCTGTTATAAGCATTTTTGACTAGTTGAAAGACAAAATCATGCCAAGTAATCTCCTATTGCGATTGAAAAATATAAATTTCTTCCTCATGTTTTTTAATGATGAGCTTGTGAAATAACTTGTTCAAAAGAGTCCTATGAATGTTTTTACATTAAAGAATTTATGGGACCGGATAAGACTAGTTTTCGTGTTGATTGGGCTTTCAGAGAGCGTAGTACTTTCTTTGGTGTTACTCTTAGGGCCCGTTTGGCAGCAGGAATTGGACTGGAATTGGCATTATCTAATTCTAGATAATGCCAAATTCCATGTTTGGGTCTATGGAAAAAAATGGAATTGGAATTCCGAAATTCTCATTTTGTCCAAAAAATGGGAATATCATCTTCCACCTAAATAGGTGGAATTGGAATTTCAAAATAAGTGGAATGGGAATTCCAATTTTTAGAAAACCAAATTTAATATTTTGTGGGATC
>MU227643.1:78121-92191 GCA_018584345.1 Thuja plicata
CTATAAGGATGTATATATATACATGTGTGTATATACACATGTGTGTATATATGCATGTGTGTATATACATGTGTGTATATATACACATGTGCATGTATATACAAACCAAATTTAATATTTTGTAGAATTCGTGACTATAAAGATGTATATTATATTGCTATAAAGATGTATATCTATACACGTGTGTATATATATGCACATGTGTATATATACACAAATGTGTATATATACACATGTGTGTATATAGACACATGTATATACACACATATATATACACACATGTAATGTGTGTGTATATACACAAATGTATGTATGTGTATACACATACATGTGTGTGTGTATATACACATGTGTATATGTGTATATATGGAAACACACTTGTATATGTATATACACATATGTGTGTATATATACACATGTGTGTGTATATAACACACATGTGTATGTGTGTATATAACACACGTGTGTATGTGTGTATATAACACACGTGTGTATGTGTGTATATAACACACGTGTGTATGTGTGTATACACACACATGTGTATACATGTGTATGTACACACATATATACACATGTGTCTATATATACACACATGTATATATACATACATGTATCTATGTATATACACATGTGTGCATGTGTGTATATATACACATATACACCCCATATTCAAAGAAATTAAAAAATAAAGAATTAAAATTCCTTATGCATCTTCTCAGTTATCTTCTGGGTGAACCAAACGGGTCAGTCCATATTCCAGATTTCATTTTGAGGATAAGCATCTTCCTGAATATGCAGCATCTTCCTGAATTGACCATATCCATGATATGGTATTCCAGCTGCCAAACGGGCCCTTAGAGTGTAAGGACTCACAAGATCATATTGGAAGCTAGTGGCACCAAAGGTTGTAGGATTTCTATCGTATCAAATTGGCTTCTTTTTTTGAGATGGTGTTTCGCATGATAAACATAGATTTTTTTTATTTTTTATTTTAATCATTTTTTTGACACTAATGGTTTTGATGAATACATATATTGTGAAGTTTACTTTTTGAAGATAGGTAAGGGATTTGGTCCACTTAGTATAGATTTTTTTCTCATAGAGTTCATGAGACTACAACGAGGGTCAAGAGACAAGTTGTTGGAGTTCTATGAGTGTAGAGCTTAGTAGAAATTATTGTCCAATAATTCAATGTTTGTGATTAGAGATTTTAGAGAGATGGTATTCTAGGAACTCTGGAATTTATATTAGAGCTACACCCTTATTAGGGTAACAAGGTAGCTTAATGGAGCTCCACCTAATTCAAAATTTGTTTCTTAAAAAATACCTAACAATGTGTATTTGTTATGAACAATCAGACATTTTGTTATGTAATCCTTAAGAGGGGTCCCTTAACAAGGAGAAATCTAAGATTTTAGGAATACTTTGGAAAAAAATATAATAAGGGGAGTGTTAGTGTAGAGTCTTGTATTACATTGTTTAGGCTCATTTAATCAATTATCTATTTTGTAGATAACCATTTCATCAAACTATCTAATTGTCTATTTATGTTTGTATAAATTCACGTGTGGTTGAATAAAACATATCAAGCATTTCTCTCCCACACAAGATTCCTCCATGGTACCAAGATGTCACTATCTCCAAATCATATGAATATAACAATCTCCTATCAATTGAAATTGATGTTAAGAAACTCTTGCTTGATATAAAAATATAATCCAAGAGCCCCTCCACAATACCCAAAATCCTTGTAGATCATCATCCATCACCAAAAGATGAATGCACACCATCACCAAAGCTACTTTAGATGCTTTGATCAAACGAGACTGGATTTAGCATTGCTTCAAGAACCTAAGATTAAGGAGCGGGATTTTAATTTGTTTTACATGAGTTTTAGTAGGTGGGAGTGCATTTTGGCAGGGGCATAAGGGGCCTCAGGTGGGCTTGGTGTGTTTTGGAATGGTTGTACTATGGATGTTGAGGTGATCATGCACGACAGATCATGGCAGTGGTTGCGTGTGGATTCAAAACCTATTAGTATTAGTTTTTTAGCGATCAATGTTTATGGTTTGAGCAATTGTGCTCAAAAGAGAGCATTATGGGAGGAGTTATCAAGCATCTTAGGAAGGGTTGCAGTAAAAATGTTTATTTTAGGTGGGGATTTCAATGTCATTTTATATCCTGCTACTGAATTGGGTGGTGTTGGTTGGATGGGTAAAAGGCAACAATATTTTAAAATCTTTGTTACAAATAATGGGTTGATTGACATACCTTTCAAGAAAGGGGATTTTACTTGGACAAGTAAGAGAGGGGGTCTCTTGAATATAGCTGACAAAACTAGATCATTTTTATTCTGGAAAGAAACTGGGCTAATGTGCATTTCACCTGTGAAGCAGAGATCTTCCCAATTACAAGGTCTGATCACTACCCTATTGGATTGAGAGTGCAAGAGAATGCAAAGCCAGATCGATATCCTTTTAATTTTGAGGCTATATGGTTTAGGGATGAGGGGTTTAAAGATCTTATGAAGAATTGGTGGTTGCAAGCACCAAGGAAATTAGGTAATAAAGCTTTTTCTTTTTTCAAGAAGCTACAATATCTAAAGGAGAAAATCAAAAAGTGGAACAGAGAGCGTTTTAAGAATTTTATTTTTTTTAAATTAATTTAGAACAATCCCTAAAATATTTGCATCCCAAGTTCATTGAAAATGGTATGAGAGGTTGATTTCAGTTTAGAAAAATAGTTGAATTAGGAGTATGTTGAGGTTATTTCTAGAGAAGAGGTGTTTTGGAGAGAAAAATCTAGAGAAACCTAGCTCAAGGATGGGGATAGGAATACTAAATTCGTTCACAACTCAGTTAAGATAAGGCAGACTAATAATATAATTTTCTCTATCAAGGATGTTAATGGGGATGAGCTTAGGGTGGTGAACCAGATTAATCAGGAGACAATTAGTTTTTTTTTAGGGAGTGTGGGGGGGGTCTGCTGCCTGCGAACATATGGTTGTTGAAGTTCTAAATGTCATTCCTCCATGTATAACTGTTGCCTAGAATGAAATTCTAACTAGGGAGGTTACATTGGATGAGGTTAAGAAGGATTTATTTGTCTTAGGAGGGGATAAGGCCTTAGGACCAAATGGTTTTCAAACCATGTATTTTCAAAAACTATGGGATGTGTTTGCTCAAGATTTATGGGAGGTGGTGGAAGAATCAAGGAGGGATGGCTTGATTCTTTGTGACTTTAATAACACTTTTATTGTTTTAGTCCCTATTAGCGCTGAAATAAATACCTTTGAGGACTTGAGACCAATCTCCTTATGTAACACGGTCTACAAAGTCATTTCTAAAGTCACAGTCAATGGACTTAAAAAGGTTTTGGAAACATGACAATTTTAGTTGAGAAAAGTGGCTTCTCTCTAGGGAGATCAATATTTGAGGGTGTCATTATTATACATGAAACTATGCATTCTATTCGGTTTGCTAAAGCTGAGAAAATGGTGGTTAAACTAGATATCAAACAAGCCTATGACAAAGTATATAGGGGCTTCTTCTTGAAAGTTTTAGAAAAGTTTGGATTTGATAAAGAATGGATAGCGTGGGTGAAGAGCTACATTGAAACTCCTCACTTCTCAGTATTGGTTAATGGAATCCCACTGGGTTTCTTTTAAGCGGAGAAAGAGATTCGTCAAGGTGATCCAATATCACCTTTTTTATTCATCAATATGGCAAAGGTGCTTGGGAGGCTGATCTCGAGGAAAATATTTTTTGAACAATGGGAAGGGGTGAAGGTGGTCGATGGAGTAGATCCTATTTCAAACTTACAATTTGTAGATGATACATTTTTAGCTAGGGAATCTTTGGTTGGTGAAGCTCGCATAATGAAGGAGACTTTGAAATTATATGGTAGAGCCTTAGGTCAACATATTAATGGGAGAAAACCTGATTTTTTTCTTTAATACACCATTACAAAAACAATATGACATTTGTAGGGTGTTGGGCGTGAGGGATGGATCTCTTCCAAGTAAATATTTAGACATCTCTCTTTTTTGAGGGGAAAATGAAGTTGTGCTATGGAAAGATTTGGTGGATAGCTGTTATAGGAAGATGTATGGCTGGAGGAGTAATTGTGGTTAACATCAGGGGGACCAATGCTTAGGCTGAAAGTAGTTATTTCTGCTATACCAATCTTCTCAATGATGTGTTTGCAGATTCCTAAGAAGATCATAAGGGCGATAGGATAAAGAATGAGAAAATTTCTATGGAATGGGGCAAGTGGGGAGGATAAGGTTCCTTCGTTAGCTTGGGACAAAATTTGTATGACCAAGGAAAATGGGGGAACTAGCTTACGTGATTTGTAAAAGATGAATGGGGATTTGGGAGATAAGTTAGTGTGGAACATCTATACCAGCCCAGATTTGTTGTGGGTCAAGTTTTGAGAGCAAAGTATTTAGATTCACCTAAGAACCATAAAATTATCATTATTCAAGATTCTCTAAGAGGATCTGCTTGATATGAAACTTTATTATTATGTGTCAGCGTGTTATCACAGACCACATTTCATGGCAAATAGGAAATGGGCTTGCTACTAATATTTGGGATGATTCGTGGGAAGGTTTGGTGGTTCTTAATGATAATATTGATATGCGTCAACTTAAATACTATTTCACTCATAAATGGGGTGACAAAGTAGGGGAGTATGTGGATCCGATTTAGGGTCCATTTGGTGTAGAATGGGTTAGGAAGAACTGTAATTTTGAGGATTTGAATCAGTAGCAAAAGGATTTAATGAATGTTGTCCTACAAAGAAGGAAAAGTATTCTGACAAATAGTGAGAATAAAGTGGTATGGTGTGGGGTTGTTTCAGGACATTATTCTATCAAAGTTGGTTATCAGCTTTTGGACAAGAAAATGGAGGAGTGTTTTGAAGCAAAAAGACTTTATTGGCATAAGGATTGTTTGCCAAAGGTAGGTACTTATGCATGGCTAGCTGTGAGAGGCATAATTTTGACAAGCGAGAGAATGAAGAAACTTGGATTTGTTAGTCCTAGAAAATGTGTCATGTGTGATGTTGTAGAGGAAACAATGGATCATCTACTGGTACAATGTGGTGTGGCTACAACTTGTTGGGAGAACCTTAAAAGGAAATTGGGTTGGTAGGGACTCCTTCCAAACACAATTAAGGGTGTCTTTGAGGGATGGTCGATTATGAAGGAGAAATCTACACTCTCTAGTATATGGATTGTTAGTCCATCCATAGTAGTGTGGGAACTATGGAAGGAGAGGAATATGCACATTTTTTTGGACAAGAGGGAATCTCTTACAAGGTTGCAATGGTGGATAAACCATATGATTGAAGAAGTAATGGGTGCAACGACATCTCAGACACAATACATGCTTATCCCTTACACCAAGGTAGATTGTAGAATTCATAAAGAGTGGCCAAGAATCATATTTAAACCAGGATCGAGGTCTTTAATTGTTAAAAGGAAAAGAGATCAGAAGGAGGATGTGGTTTGAAAGAAGCCAAAATTTGCATGGTTTAAAGTCAATTTTGATGGGGCGGCTAATGGTGACCCGAGTCCTTCGGGAGCAGTGGAAATTGTTAGAGATTGTGAAGGTAACACCGTGGCAATTGTAGCAAAAGGTTGGAGGATGAGAATAATAATGTTGTAGAGGCGAAGGCAGCCATGATGGTGATCGGAGTAGCTAGAACTTTAGGAGTTCGTAATATCTATTTAGAAGGTGAATCATTGATTATTACTCAAGCCATTACAAAAATGATGACTAATGCATGATATTTGTAGAATTATATTTGGGCCATCAATAAAGAGCTAGAGCATTTTGACAATTTCAAGATTAGTCGTATATGTAGACAAGGCAATAAGGAAGTTCATGTGCTTTCAAACTGTGTAGTGAGTTTTGGAAAAGTGGGGGATTATAGATCTGAGGGCTATAGGCATGGAGAATTTGAACATATATTCAGTGATGGTAGCATGATAGCCGTATGATGAGATTCTATTTAATTATGCACTTTCGGGTGTTGGGGAGATAGTTTAGTTTGAAACACATGGTAGTTCGGGGTGGATTTAAGGGAGAATGTTGGTAGGGTGAAGGGCTTTATGTGCGCTTGGTGAATCTTTACTAGAATGGGAAAACCCTGGAGTTGGGTTTGATTATAGTGAGTGTTTTGAGGACGTTGATTATGCTATGGAATTGGGGTTTGTCGAGTTTGTTCGCTGGACGAAGCAGGTGAATAAGGATGCCTATCGCAGCGAGATTTGTGGGCAGTGGAACAAGCTAAAGGTGGCAATTAGGGATTTTGAAGTTGCACGAGAGCGAGTAAGTACTGGTTTCCTTTGCAAGTTCCAAGATGTCGGAGGTCCAATAGAGGAAGGCGAGCTCATGCAACGGAGTGGAGGGTGTTTGTTGATCAAACTTGGGTAGCAGTTTTGAACTAGAAGATGTGCGTTACAACTTTTTGCACAATTTTGTCTACGATGTGGATTGAAGGTGAAGCTTTATGTTTGAACGAGTCTTTTTGTGCTATTAATACTTTGAAAGCGTGTTTGTAATGGCTTAAATTTGAATTATAATGGTGGAAGAAATTATTGCAGAATGTTAGTGGTTGGTGAGCTTTTTGATAGTAAGCTTATATTTTTTTTTGGTAATGATGTAAAAATGGATCAAATGATGTAATGGGGTGGCATAGTGAGGATTTTAGCTAGGGCCTTTAAAGAGGCTTGTCTGGGTAATCCGTTAAGGAAGGATATAACATATTACTATTTTCTCTATCAAATTATATCATAAATCATTTTTTTTGTAATAATAAAAATAATTCTTTCAATAACAATTAAAAAAAATATAATGTAAAAATAAATAAATACTGTAAAAATAGAAATCTCTCTATTCATATCTCTTCACAAATATTTTTTCAATATTAGATATTCTAGATGATATTATATACTAGCGCTTGAATTAGATGAAATTAGATATTTTAATTGATATTATATACTAAGGCTTGCAATAGATGAGGTGCAGTTGTAATATTGATAGCATTTACTTTCTAATAAAAGATTTAGAAAAATAATAAGTAACATATTGTTTACTCTCTGGCGCCTATTTAAGATTTTAGGTCAACTTTCTTTGTTACCCTATCATTCTTTTAATTTTCACTTATTTTACTTGGAATAAGAGAATAGAATAAGAGAATAGATTTTAGGATGGTAAAAGGTTGGTCTAAATAAACCATCACTTCTAGACTTGTACTAGTGTCCCTACAAAAAAAAATTGAACAATTTGCCATTTTTCCATCTTTAGCTCACAGGCATTTAGTCAAACAGTTGGTGGAACACTGGAAATCAATCAATATTTTGATTAACAACAGCTGCAACTCTTTTCAAAACAAGGGAATATTCACAAACATTTTGTCATGCAAATTTATATGAGCAATTTAACAAATAGTTGACAAATTTGCATAAGCATTTTGACAAATAGTCCAATAATTTCTTTCAATTTTAGAAATTATAAACTCATTTGTCGATTATCTATCTGTGTACATTTTGTCAAACACTTAACATACAAATGAAACCGATGATCTGTCAAATATTTTCAACATCAAACTTTGCAGAAAATATTCCGACGAGCAGTTCCGTTCCCTGCCGATGTATGTTATATATTTTATTATTTTTATTTAATAGTTATATAAAATATAGTAATTAATAAATATACTCATATAATTTTATATTAAAAATAAAAATAAATATTTAAAATATAATATACTTAATAGCAATAAAATATAACATTTGATAAAAATAATATAATAATTAATATCATGTAATTATAGGGGTGTGAGATTTGGGACATTATGCGAGATAAGTAAAAGTATTCATAGGAATAAATATTAAATAGAAAACAATTATGTTTATAGTGCAATTTAGGACTAGTTATCACCATATGACATCTATTCTAGCTTTGTGGATATTTTAGAAAAAGACAATTTAAGTGTCTTATTTGAAGAAACACAATTAGATAAGATAATGAACTAGTGATTTAAAGAGGAAGTTGCAAATTGTTTAAGGTTTATGTACCCTATTATGAGATCCGTGCTATTTTAGTGGGTTCCAATAGACTTATTAAAATCTTTCATTCATTTCATATAATAATCAATCGAATTGATTTATATTTATGCTTACAACCCTTTAATTATTTTGTTATTTTAAATATTAAGCTCATTTGAATAAGTTTCTTGCTTGTTTAAGTTTATACTTTTACTTCCAATATTATATGTTGTTTTGAATTTCATTTTAGAGTGCAAATCCAGCTCAAAAACACAAAGTGAAATTCTAGTCATGTTTACATGATAGAAAACAATTGGATCGGAAAAAACCAACCATATAAAGAGTGTTTCATCGGCCAAGATTACAGCCCCTCATTCAATCCTTAATACTTCAGAAAACTCTTCGAAATAATAAGATTGAACATAAATACATCTCCTCTTTGCTTAATGTAAAGAATTTTCTTAATATCAATACCAAGTTCAGCATCCAATACTGTATTTCCAATAACACAAATAATTACATTAGAAAAATAATATTACTCTAAAATTATTAGTGTGGTTTACTATCAAATCAACTCAATTAATACTTCGTAAAAAATTCTAAAAACTAAGAATATATTATTAAACTAACAACACTATTAAATACAAACATATCACTTTGAATTATAAACCTAACAGATATATATGCTGTTAAGGCGTTACTAATGCCAATTTTCACATTTTTAATTCCAGTATTCTTCTCGACAAACAATGTTATAACATGGCATGTGAGAGAGGGAAAAAAGAGGCCATCAGGATCAGAATGGTCAATATCACCATTTTACCAGATGCAATCCAACATATAAGTAAATAAGAACAACACCAAAAACATGAATAACAATTTTTAATCAGATGTCAAACATATGACACTTGAGGAGATTATATTTCTGAAGTTAACTGAAAAAAAAACATTGCCCAGTTCATTTTTTATCAGATGCCAAACATACAACACTTCAGGAGATTATATTTCTGAAGTTAAACTGAAAAAAGACATTGCCCAGTTAATCCTCTGGTAAACCCTAAAAGAAGAGTCTTTGTAACTACACTAAAATCAAAAGTCTTTGTAACTACACCAAAATCAAAATCAAAATCAAAATCAAGATCATCAACTCTGCAGCCCAGCTTGTTTTCAATAGAAAGTATTTACACTCTAGAGACTTGTTGAAGTTATAACTTCTGACTTGTCTTCATCTTCAAGTAATCTATGTCCCTGCATTCATCAAAAACAAATAAGAAGTAAGCATTCATTTTGAAGCGAATGAGAAGACAAATGGAGAACTATATATATATATATATATATATATATATATATATATATATAGAATTAGGGTTTCTTTTTCCCCTACAGACTGGTAGTATGTTGTTGTGCCTCTGTTGTATTGAGAAGCTTGCAAATGAGAAGATGGCTGCTTTGGATGTGGCATCAGAAATGGTCCTTGTTGAACAAGCAGCATTGAATCCCTTTTCCTTTCTATGCCTTCCAAGTTATTGTTGAAGAATGTTCTCTCAGCTCTACAATACTCCAATTTTTTATCTGGAATGGTGTATTTTCTAAGGTGAAAACCTCCTTGAAAAAAAGTCAAAATTAATTTATCAAATATATTGATATATGATATGACCTCATATATATACATGAGCTCAATATCACAATAGACTTGAATCATATTACATTTACAATTCTTTCTCTGCATTTGAAAATATTTTAATAAGCTTAAATAGATTAAAGATAAAACAGGTTCTTAAGGGATCTAAAATCTACACAAGACTTTTTGAGGAATCTGCAATTCATTTTCAGAACACTGTTAAAAAATAGAATATAAATTAATAATAACAATAAAAAAAAATAGTAACAGAAAAAAGGTATTTTTATAAATATTTAGAAACGTTCAGAACAAGTTAGGGTGTGAAATGTACCTTGGTTCTTGCCAAGTCTGATGGAGTTTCTGTACGCCTACAAAAACAAAAACAATTAGAACAAAACTGCAAGTTCAGAAAGGAAAACTTAGTTTAACAAAAAATGATGGACTATTATATTAATTTAGCAGTACCTGGAGATGGCTTTTCACTTGAGAAACGGTAAGCCCTTCAACACCCATAAGTTCTACCACATGCTTGGGGCACGCTTCTGCAAATACAGTATAAGAATTCTAATATTTCTATGATTAAATTCTTCTCATACAAATAGATGAAGGAACTCAATATGGTTTATATTTTGAAAATATTTAAAATATTATTTTATTTTATGTATAAGATCATATTGAAAGTAGAAAACAAAATAATAAAAATTAAATTAAATCACAACTTATATCATGGCCTTTTTCTGTTAAGCAGTCGAGTGTTCCATGCAAAATAAATAGAGTGTTCTCATGCAAAATAAAAACTGTGCGAAAAGGAAAATTTAGAATCTTTTTCTATTTTTTTGGAGCAGCTATTTTTTAACAAATGAAAATAAAATCATCAGATACAGTGTTCTCATGCAAAATAAAAACTACGCGAAAAGGAAAATTTAAAATCTTTTTCTATTTTTGTGGAGCAGCTATTTTTTAGCCAATGAAAATGAAATCACCAGACACAAATGGGCCTCCAAGTTGTTGGATTGCTCGAAGAAAACTGGTGTGCAGATCAGTCGTCCAACAAATCCTTGGCTTTACAGATTTAGTGTACTTCCTCTTCTCTCTTTTCTCATGAGAAACACTGCCATTAATGTTTTCTCTTCCTACTGGAATCTTTATGCCAAAGAGAACAATTTCTTGTGTATTTGTTCTTTCTTCATTCTTCTCCATTTTCCCTGGTTTTAAACCACCGTGAGTAGAAACAAGGATGATTCTAAACGTAGAGTGATTGAAATGTATATAAAGGTGATTACAGGCTAGAGGTGATATAAAAAATTTAATCACATTTAATATTTGCTGATATAAAAAATTTAATCACATTTAATATTTGCTGCTTTGGCTTATTATGATGCGGTTCTTGTTAGAGAGGAGGACATGCATTGGATAAAACAAGTATATTGGACACTTTGTAATCCAAAAATTAATTTTCTCTTTATCAAAATGGTGGATTTTATCAAAATGGTAGATTATGATTAGAAAAAGTTTTGGTGAATCTGTTTTTATATTGTATTATAACAATTTGATTAAGCCTATATTACAAAATATCTTATCTTTAGCTAATAAAGAGTTACTTAGAGGGAGATAAATTATATGTAATGTATATTTATTATTTAAATAATTTATAACTGATTTGTATAATTAACATCTTGTATTCCAAATTTTAAATTGATTTTACCTTGGATCTAGAAAATTTTTGCCATATTTATCGGATTTATAATATTTGATTCAAGAAAAATTTAAATCTTATTTTCAATTAATAAAGAAAAATATTTTATTATATAATTTGATATACGTTATTATTAATTCATTTGTAACCATCAATAATATACTATCTTTTTTAATATTTAATTTTAGATGGAGTTGTCATAGAATAGTTTTATAATTGTAATTATCAATTTGTTTTATGCTTTTATTAAATTTTGTAGTATTATGTATTGCTCCTTCAAGAATAAAAATAAAAATATAATTAAATATAATCACAAAAAGACATTAAGAGTTGAGAATCCATGTGTCAAATAATTACATTTTTATTTCTTTAAAATATTGATCTAGATTTTACTATCTATGTGGTCATATTATGATAATTAATTGTCATTAAAATTTAAGATTTTCTAATAAATAAGTAATTTTATTAAAATTTTAAATAATAATAATATTATTATCTAATAATTTCAAAAAATGGCTCGCAACCGCCTTTTCTTTGCTCTACGAGATTTTGCTCGCCCTGGATGTACATACTTATATAATTCGATCTCAAATATCCCTCTACGAAATGGCTTCTCAGTCCTTGCTCAGGATCATGTTGGCCCTCATAATTATTTTCGGGGCAATCCTCATCGGAAACGCTTAAATTTAGTTGGCGATTCTGCTTCGATGCGGGGCAGGGCTTCCCCTTCGCCTCCCAATTTTGGCTTAGATTGGTGCACAATAAATTCTAGGTACTCTAGAAGGTTAGATTAGAGGCACTCTGTGGCAGAAAATAATAGAGGAAGGGCACCCAAAATATGGGCTATCTCTTTAACATCTAAAACCCTGACCTTCACCACAGGAGCAAATCAAATTTCCCTAGGAGATCGGCGAATGCCCCTGAATACCTCAACTGGATGCCCTAGATCTAACCCTCTTCCAACCGGCCGCAATAGGGTGTTTTATGCATTAAATTGGGTAGAGGATCCTTTAAAACCGGCCCATGTTTCCAATTTCATTGCTCCCATTATTACCCTAATTTTAAGACGGTGAACCCTATCTCCACCCTCAGAGCTCCTTCCTTTAATTAGAGGTCATGCAACCCTCAGTGGTGTATCCCTTAGCAAACTCAACAAGTACCCTCGAGAAATCATATGGTTGTGGAAGAAAATGTATTAACGATTGATTTGAATGATTTTTACACCGTTGGTATGCGTCAATATTGCAAATCAATTTTTAAAGGAAAGGACATGTTGATAAAGGATAAGTTAAAGGATTTGGAGGAAGGTCACCAATCTTTTATTTTCCATATATATCATAAGGATGGTAATTTGAAACCAATTGATTTCTTGGGAGAAGAATTTGTTATGATTTTAAAGAATACAAAGGTGCTCCTGCACATGGACACAGACATTGATATTCACGATTTCAATGAGATAATGGACTCTCTTTTTCAGAGCTGAGGTGGTCTTCACCAAATTTATTTCAGATGCAAGGGCTGCTACAGATGCTCATTGGTTGGAATCGATCACACAACTGGAGGCTATAAAGGAATTTAGTTGGCCTACAGATAAGGAAGTTGGTAGATGGGAGAAGATGTTAAAGACACGCAAGAAGGCTTCAAGCTAACTATTTTTCCCTACTCAAGAGGTTAGATGACTTGGCACCTGAGCGATGATAATAGGGAGGATAACTAAATTTCAAAGACATCTTGAATTTGTTGTTATAGCTGAGGATGAATTTTAAAATATATAACGAAGTTATCTTGAATAATCAATAGAAAAAGGTGCCAAAGTCCAATTATAACTCATCTCCCAAAATCAAGTCCAAAGTTCAGCTATCTGTTCCCGCTCTTTGTTTCTTTCTTTATGTTGATTAAGTTGTAAATTTTTGTTTCGAGTGATTTGAAGCTTGTTGCATTCCTTAGTCTATAAAATGAATTCCAAGATCACTTGCAAGGGTTCCAATTTTTTTTTGTTATGTAAGTCTATGTTAAACATAGTATAATACATTTTAAAGTTATGCATTCTTATAGAAGCATGTATGGTGTTTGATAGTAAATCAGTAATTAAGGCTTGGTGACATGTCTATATTGGATACTCTTTATGAATTGAATACAAATTAAGGATTTGTCTCAATTTGTCTCTCTGATTTATTTAGAAATGATTTTGTTATCTTTTTTTATCTTTCAAGGAAAGAATTAAAAATGCTAAGATGACTAACAGTGAGAATTTATGGGTGATCCCACAATAGTGTGTCCCACGTTTTGGGACGAAGGATTTCAGACTTTCTCTAAAAAAAAAAATTGGATGGCTTCGCGCGAAGTACCCGACGTGGGTGACTTCGCGTGAAGTCAAGACTTCGCTCGAAGTACCCCACGTAGGGTACTTCGCGCAAAGCAACACTTCGGGCGAAGCCATTTTTCGCCAAAATTTGTATAAATTTTTGACTACCCATTTCATTTTTACTATTCTTTTTTCTAGATTTTGTGGACCCGGGGCTTAGAGCGAACCAGTGACGACCAGTACGATGTCAGCAACTCCCGAGCTTCTTCGACCTCTTGTGATTGTTACTAGTACCAGGTACACACATTTTTCTCATTTTTTATTGTAAATTGTATGTTTTATATTTATTTTAGTTAATTATTTGTTTTAAATAATATTTAGTTTGTAGAAAT
>MU227643.1:100728-176086 GCA_018584345.1 Thuja plicata
TTAAGGGTTGAACATTAGCAAGTGATCTCAAATTTTCCACATCCATTGTAAGTAAATGATCTAAGTTTCTATAATTAATATTTCTCTTTATAGTTTGAGCTAAATGTATATGTTCATCCATACCAATAGGAGCACGTGATCCTGAACCTTCTCCAACATCAATTGTTTGAGCTTTCGTAGGGAGTGATCCCAACCCTTCTTCAATGTTCAATTCTTTGACTTGACTTGACCCTCCTACTTCAGCTTGTCCTTCACCTTCTTTAATTTTATGATAATATGCCAATGCAGCTTTGTGATTTCTTCATTTAGCACCAGGTGATATTTTTCTAGCAAATTTACATTGTCTTCCCTTCTTGTTCCCCATTTCTTCTCTTCAAAAATGTCTTCCAAATGTATTTTTTCTTCAAAAAAATGCTTTGATATAATATTTCTCCTCTTCAAAATTATGCCTTCGAAAAAAATAGAAATAACAATCTTTATTCCAAAAATACATTTGTAAAAATTGAACAATAATAGAAAAAGTGAATTACTTGCTGCAATTCGGTTAAAAACTGAAAACAAAAAACTTTAGATTTATACCATTCTAAATTTTTCAAAAAAAAATTTACAACATGGCCGACCTACTTCGCGCGAAGTAGGAAAGATAAAAATATGGCGAGATGGTTGTCATTGAATTTTCACTCAAGTGGCTTCGCGCGAAGGGTCTTCGCTCGAAGCCCCTTAGACCCCTTCGCGTGAAGGGGGTCTTCGCTCGAAGACCCCTAAAATGAAAATTTCTTGTTTGAAAAAAAACAAGTCCTAAAAATTGGTCTTTCAAGGCCTGGGACAAGGACCAAATCAAATATTTTTCTCAAATACATGATGCCAAATGATGCAATTCAGAACAAGCTTTCTAATGAATATAATTTTAATACATATTATGTTCGTTATCACTTTCAAATATTACTTTAACTAAACATAGGTTGTTTGGCGATTCAACAACCCGTCTCTTCAAGGCTTTGGAAAAAATAGTAAATTACAAAAAAAAATTATGAAAAATATGTAGGAAAAGCATATTTGTGTTACCCTTCTATATTAAAAAAAATATTGAATTTTGATATATACATTTCAAGTTACAGTGATCAAAGTGACCTTATGTCTAAATTACAGTTATTGTCACTTTAAAACTTAATAAACTATGAAATATCAAGACCCAAAATGAATGAAACCAATTACATCCTCTAGATATTGAAGTTACAAATATTATTTTGAAAGAATTACATCGTTATCATATTTTTTTTAAAAAAAGTTATGCTGATCCAAGTGAAAGTCACTTATTAAAATCACAGTTTTTTCACACAAACCACTTTTCGAAGGAGAAGGAAAAATGAATTTTAAGGATTTTTTTTTTTTTTAAATATATTTATAAACTAGAAAGAAAATTCTAAAAGACCCTAGTTTATATCATCTTCAAATTCCTTATAGGTTTGCGGCAATATGTGTTTGAAAATGAAGTGTTTTCTCCAAATGTTGATCTTTGTGTCAAAGTTGGCCAAAAAGTGGGACACACTATTGTGGGATCACCCTTAAATAATTTGTTTCAAATTTGATAATAGTTGTCCATAGAAATAAGAAGTTATATGTAAGACATATTTTCTTTGAATTCTATGTTGAGCGGTTAATGAGCTGTGTTATCAAATATTTTCTACTTTCATGTGAGTCTGTAATCCAAATGGATTAGGCACTAGTCATAGGTGATTCATAATAAGTATGGTGAAACAACATTAAAATATAAAATTGTCATGTGCTTTATCTATCTGATAAATTATTGTGGTTTATCTATAATATCAATGATGTCATCTACTGAAGAGGTTTTATAAGTGTTATTTGAATAATTAGATGAATTAAGGGTACACCCGCCTAGATTTCATGGAGTTTGAAGTGTAGAAGGTTTAGTAACCTTGTTAATGTTGGGATTTTCTTGTCTTTAATTTTTTGATGAAGTAATGCTTGATTTCATTATGTTCTTTCACAGTCATGATGAATATTAATGATCTTTTAGAATCAAGAGTAGTAAGAAAAAATACCAGTGCCCCCACAATTGCCTTCATCCCATATATATACAATCTATAAAATCCTTTGCAAAAATTATATTCTTGTGCTTTTAAACCAAATAATATGTTGTGCACAAAGAATCAAAGTAGCTTATATTTACTAGAAATATAAATCACAAAAGAACTAGTTAATTGAACACTTATTTGAGAACATCCAAGAGAGAGCAGTCTGATCATTAATATTAGAGATAAAGTTTACAGAAGTTTGAAATATTTAAAATAGCCCAGCTTGTTAAACTTTTCCCACCCCCTTTATTTTTTCTTCTATTGTGTATCCTCTTTCATTACACAATGTGTCTACTTATATAGATGTGGATCATAACTACTTACAATAGAGGTGCCTTTTCATAATAAACTTAATCAACATAAACTATCTTAACATAAATAAGTTAAGATTTGATGTAGATGAGTTGTATATTCCTCATTTTTATAAATATCCACATGTCTAATTGAAACTTCCATTGCAAATTCCTGTCGGCATATTTTGTCTATTATTTCCAGCACATGAGTGGTAAGATCTTTGCTAGTATGCAACTCTGGTAGTCTAACTGATACTCCTTTCATGAGTACACTCTTCCATTTGTCCATTGGTATTGGAAAACCATCCTTGAGAAAAGTGGGCAAAGCATCCATGATATCACACTGTAGTCGCTTCATATCCATGATCAAATTCCCACCCCATTTCTGATGTGCGCTAGATAAAACTCTTCCCAACTGAAGCCACTCTCTATTCTCTGGATCAATTGTGTTTATTTTCTCTATAATTCTACTTTTTAATCTTTCATGTTCCTCTATTAATTTAAAAGTATTAGAATGGGTAGCCCAATACTTATCAACCATTTTCATCAATCTCTCACATCTTTTTTCAATAATATGTATTGCCAAATCACCTAATTCAGCACCCTTTTCCTTTATTTTCATTTCTAACTTCTATGTCTTATACCTCCAATAAGTTTCATCTCCGATTGTTTCTATCACCCTTTTTTATGCATCATAATCATAACCATAACTAGTAGAACTGCCTTCTTGTGATCTCAAGGCTCTCTATTTCCAAGCTTCCTTCTCCTCCTCACATTTCTTTAATGAATTCTTATAACTGTTTGATTGAATAACCAAATGATCAACTTGAGCCTTGTTCATCATAGAAACATTCACATTTAATTTTTTTGTCTCCTTTGGGTGAGTTCTACTAACTTTTTGAACAATTAACTGTCTAAATGCTTCATCAATATCCATAGGTAGTGGCCTTTGATCCCTAGGGTATAAATCCCATTGCAATAAATATTTCGGATCATGATTATAACCAGATCCAGTGACAATATTATTATCTCTAAAATATATTTTATTGTCATTAGTTTATTCAAATTCACATGGAGTCAAGGAGAATCAGTCAGTGAAAGAAGATAGTCAAGTATAAGGCTAGTCGGTAAAGCACACCGAGTCAGTCGGTAAAGTAAAAAAGTTAATAGAGTACTGAACACCTACAATTACTAAGCGACACACTACATCAAGTGCATGTAGTACACCAAGTTGATAGTACATAGAGTGATGAAGATCATTTAATTCAGTATTGTGGAGTTACTCAACTGAGTTAGACAGTTAATTCTAAACGTGATCAGATCACATTTAATGATTGTCAAAGCATTAATTAAGAGTCTACAAGCACGTATAACAGTTTTTTACATGATACATTTTTAAAATAATTTAGAGTGAAGATCTAAGGCATAAATCAAATAGCAAAAAGAAAGTTTGTTATTTCCAAGAAAAACAACAAGTACCGAGGTAAAAGTGGCATGGTCACCGAGCTGGAAAGTAGACCTAACGGTCAAGAGAAATTCACAACATTCCTAACGCATAAGATTAAGAGGCATAATCTAATCTATATATTGGATGAATTTTTATGTGAAAAAAAATACAAAAGAGGAGACAGAGAATTGAAGTTGTGTTTTTTATTTGCTTAGAAAGTTAAAGGAGTTACTGAAGAACAAGAGCAGAGCATAGAGCACCAAGAAAAGATTCAGTTACAATAGAATCTAGAACAAAATAGTGTTACAATTTGAGATTGAGGTAACAAAAATTAGAGCATATAGAGTCTGATTAGCATTTACATTTGATGCACTTTTTACAGACATTGTTAATTTATTTGATACTATTGTATTGAGAGCTTTAAACCCCAATACTGGGTAGATCTTAACCAATTTTATATTTGTAAATCCTTTAATAGGGTACAACTCTAAGTGTAGAGTTTGTAAAAATCCTCTAACCAGGTAGACCGAATAAGTATTAAATATATACTCTTAACCAGGTAAGCTATCAGAAATAGATAAACTTTGTAGCTCTAACTGAGCACCCTTTATACTGCAATTAGTGAAGGTTGTGGGTGTCATCCCCACTACAGTTTTGTCCTCTAACCAAGGATTTTTACATTACCAAAATCATGGTGTTATGAGTTCTATTGTTTAATATTTTTTATGTTATGGTTTTATAAGCATTACATTACTTTCATTTTAAAGTTATGAACTCGGTAATTAGTAAGTAGAAGTATATGGTTTAATTAGTGAGTGTGGTTAGAAATTTTTTAGTGGTATTGATTCGCCCCTCCCCTCTGAATCCCAAATTTCCATAGTTATTCATGTTATACACTAAATTTTGCACCCTACTAAGTGCTCGAGCCTAACAATCTAGTATAACATGGGAATAACTTCTTGGTTGTGGGACCTCTGCTAACTAAAGTGAAGCCTCTAAATTTTAGGATGGTTCCTCTTGGATAATCACCTTATTCGCTTTTGAACATGAAAGTAAACTTGGAAGGAAAAGGGATAGAAGGAGAACTGAAGGGAAATGACAGAAAATAAAATTATCCTACTAGGTGATACACCAAAGGTAAATTGAATCATAACACAGTGACCAAAACTAACATGAAAGTTCTTGGATCTAGTAGAACACAACTTTCTGAATAGGTTTTCATAAGTATTTCATAGAGAGGTCTAAAATGAAAAGAGGCTATTCAAGGAAAGAGAATATTTCAAAAACAATATCATATTCAATGGAATAGACACATACTATGATGTTCAAACAAACATCCCCTCCAGCAAATAGGTACATGAATGAGGCAAGATAATAAGGGATTAAAAAAATTGACATGATTATCTAAATCAAATCACCCACAGTAGTGCACAAAGATGCAGAAAGAAAGAAGGCTCAAGAACTCCAATATTTCTCCAATATTAACCACTATATTATGCTTCAAATAAGAGAAATACTGACAAGAAAATCTTGAGGATAGAGAAAATGTCACAGAAAACCTTTGCATAATCTGGAATTCAATGAGAATTTACAACAAGATGAAAACCTGAGGGCAGAGAAGATGCCACAGAAAGTCTTACATAAGCTAAAAAACCTCTGACAAAAAAAGACTCTAAAACTACTTATATACAACCTCCCCTAGCACACATGCTCAGGAGTCAATCCATCGATCAGTTAGGGTAGAATAAGGGTTACAATATATATTCATTAAACAACATAGAAACCCTAAACCAGTCTTGTCTCTTCATCAATGCACTCAGGAAAATATCTCAAGAGATCATATATGCCTTTGAAAATATTGCCATCATTCAAACAAAATAAGCGGCGCACTCATCTACCCTGTCTGAGACTGTCTTTATTGCCACTGCCATGAAACCCTAAAATTGGATTTTGAATATTTGAACATAAATGGTCACAGGTGGTGTGGGTGCCTACATCAACGGCCCAGAAAGAGACTTTTCCTTTTTAAAACATAGTTGTTGATCTTTATCCTTTCTTTGAGCTTAGATCTAATCATAGACACATGACATCCTGGCGTAATTCCTTAAAGATTAAACATATTCATCTTGTCCATCGAGGGATTACGCCCACCATCATATTTAATTGAACTTGCTTGGTTTTTACTTTACCTCTGACCTTAGCCCTAACTCGGCTTGACTCATCTTTAACCTGGGTAACTAAAATACTTTGTGTCTCTGAGTTGCAAGATCATTTCTTTAACTCTGAGTTTATTGTGAGATCACACAAGAACCACAAGATCCAACCTTGATCAACTCTACATCAACGACCTATGCTAAATTTTTGAACCTTAAGAGCATATTCCTTTGCATTGCAAGATTAAGAGATATCCACAAGACTAAAAATCAATTGAAGCCACATACTTCATCCTAGAAAAATTTGAACTGAACTTTACTTAATTTCCTTGACTCAGTTTTATTCAGAGATTCAATGACTGAAGACAACTCGAAGTCGCGTGATGATCTTGCTAACCCCAGGTTAATCACGAGGTCACGTGTAGGCCACAGGATCTGATTTGCATTGACGGCCCATGTTTAATCTCATAAGAAATGACTTGACCTTGATCCCATTTAGTGATCATGCGACTAAGGAAAAAAGAAAACCATGTTTAAACCCAATTCAAATTACGAGATTCAGTTACTAAAGCTATCTCAGAATCGCTGAATAAATTCCTTGACCCTTGGTTTATCATGAGATCTAGCACAAGCCATAGGATTAGAACGAGATCAAAGATCTGCATTAAGTCTCCAGATCATAAAATCATATTCCATTTCCTTTTGAGATCACAAGACAAGAGGCCGCACTAAGTCACTGAATGAGATGGAATATTCCTCCCGAGTTACGAGATCAAGATATAACCAAGGAAATATTAATGCGCACATGGAAAAAGAAACACTTAAGTTACATGGAAAATTAACTTTAAATTAGAACAAGCCATGAACAAGCTAGGGTTTTAACATGAATTTCAAAGGGTTTCTTGCACTTAGGTCTTTAAACATGAACAAGGGTAAACCAGAAACCTAGCAAAAATGCAGAGAGCAAGATCAAGTCAAGGAAAAAATGCAGAATTCATACAAGCTGGGCTCTACCCTTGTGGGAGCCTCATTTACTCCACTTGTAGCAAAAATTAATAGAATGGGAAATTTAGGTAACATTTTTGGCAATTTCTGCTGAATGTCAGCCTACTACACATATAAAACCACTGGCCTTATGACATTCCATTGGGCATAGGAGTCTGCATGAGAACACAAAAACTTCTGGGAAGGAAGGAGGATTGAAACCAGGAGGAGGGACAATGAACCAAAATAGGGAAAAGGACTGTACAAGAAGAAACAACTAATTGTGCACAAACACTTCGAGGAAGGTAGGAAAAACTAACCTAGAAAGTAGAACAAAAAGCAAGAAACTTAATTACAAAGATGGAAAAACCTCAAAACAAGGCTTTAGATGAAACCCATTGACAAAAATTGGCAAGGCCTCTCCTTCAAGAGTTGATAGCTGAAAAAAATTATCCTCTTTGCACCCAGTGATCACAAATAAGCCTCCACAAAAGGAGTCAAACTTGGTATGCCTGCCAAGCCTAGATCTGAATTCATCCCACTTAAGGACTATATCCCCAGAATTGAAGTTCCTTGATCTAGCTCTCTTGTCAAATCTCTTCTTGATTTGCATCTCTTGGAAATCCATAGTCTACATGTACTTGTCTATGTTCTCTTCCAGCTCCATGAGCTAAGAATACCTTAGCTGCAGAGGGTCTCCTTCTTCAAAGAGGACAAGTTGGGTAGCAAGGTTCAAAGATTGTAATTCAATTGAAATGGACAATCTTGCTTCCCTGCCATAGACTAGCATGTATGGAGAATTCCTAATTATCTTCTTGGGAGTGATCTTGTCTAACCATAAGTTAGACTTCAATTTAGAGTGCCAACCTCTCTGATTTTCTTGTAGAGTCTTCTTTATTATCCTGACCATGTTCTTGTTTGTAGATTCTGCTAAACCATTACCCTGGGGTAATAATTGGAGCTTGTGTTTAGGTAAACATCATTCTCAATTGCCCATTTAGTGACTCTTAAGCCTGTGAAAGAAAGTGCATTATCTAATATAATTGAGTCTAGGGTCCCAAACCTGTGAATTATGTCATCATAAAAACTCAGGACAACACTCTCATTTGCTTCCTTTAGTGCAATGGCCTCAGTCCATCTGGTAAACTAATCAGTTGCAGTGATTATCCATTTATGGCTTGCACTAGATGGAGGGTTAATTAGGCCTATGAAGTTAATTCCCCAGTTCCTAAAAGGTTGGTTTGTCCTAATTTTGTTGGAACTATATTGAGATGATGTACTGAGAGGGGAGGGGTGAATCAGTACCTCTAAAAATTTTCTTGGTTAGCCCATTAACCCTTAGTCATCAGTTTGTAATTTAACTTATCTAACTGTTCATCTTTCTTTATGCATATGTAATCATGTCATACTTTTTTTTTAGTATGTAACCATAATAGAAACATTCATGAAAATAGTTAACACATGACACAAGATATGATATCGCAGAAAACTCCTGTTAAGGAAGTAAAAACTACGGTGGGGATTGTTACCCAGAAGACTTCACTATCTGCTGATAAGAAGGGGTCGGTTAAGGCTTACAATTGATCACTTCTGATGACCTACCCTGTTAGGAGTATTACAGTGGAGATCTTTTAAGATCTACTTCACTTGAAGCTTTAGCAACACTATTAAGTGTGCACTCTGTTAAGAGATTTAGAAAGAACGGTTAAGTCCACCTTCTACAAAAGGATTTTAGATGTGATGCACTTGTTAGAATGCAACTATATAAGTCTTTGATCTGATGATATATGCAATCTTCAATTGCTGATAACAGATCCTATAAAGCTTCATACATATTAGTAATCATCCTTCCATGATTGAATAATACCTTTATCTGCTTGTCAGTAGCCTCTGTGTGTTCTTGACAACTGATGTACTATGTTTCTAATCTTTGCATGAATTCTGCCTTCTACTCTTTAGATGCTCTTCGTGGCTATCATTCATAAAGAATTCATGTACTCACAATTGAGTATGAATATCTATTTATACTAATTTAGACTCAATTCTTGATTCATGCATCGCAAGTTAACTCTAGATCCAAGGTTTACAACTTGACCTTGATCTTTAGTTAGATATGCTTTAGATCCGTTAGGATGCTTTAAAGCATTTACATAAAGCTTTCATGACCATCAAATTATGATTTAAAACAAACTAAAACTCTATAAATAGAATTACATTGCTTTATCCGTCGTGTAAAAATCAGATCCACAATTTGCGGGTTCTTTATCTGTCTGTCGGTTCTGATGGTCGGTTTTCTTGGTCGTCGGTGTTCCTTTCTTAAACTTGTCGTCAAGTATGCCTTTTCTATTTTTGTCGGGTTAGTTCTGAGAACTATGTCGTTGGTGATGCTTGTGGTCACCGGTGATGCTTGTGGTCGCCAGTGATGCTTGAGGTCGCCGGTGATGCTTGAGGTCGTCGGTAATGCTTGTCACTTTTATACTTAGTATTTTTCTCAAAATTTTTGTTCTGTCGGGTATGCTTGCATTTCACCGGTAGTACTTGTGGTTCGTCGGTAATGCTTTGTCACTTGTTTTTCACTGAGTATACTAATGGAAAAATAATGTCATCAGATTGGTTGGAGGGGCAAAGATGCAAGCCTTTCCATACCTACAAACATAGCACATTTCATGCATTTTCTTACATGATCATGACTATCCTTAAATATATATGGTCAATAGTATCCAGCCCTCATGATCTTGAAAGTAGTAGTCTTAGGAGAGAAATGACCTCCAGAAGGTCCATCGTGAAATTCATTTAGGACACCTACTACTTGTTCTAAATCAATGAATCTTAAGAGAATGCCATTATGATCCTTTCTAAAAATAATCTCATTAATCAACACAAAGGGCATAGATTGCAATCTATAATACCTTCTTTTTGCTAAATCCAAATTTGCAGGGCACTCTCCTGTCTTTAAAAAATGAATCATGTTAGCAAACCAACTTGTTGTCTTGGTATGTTCTTTTATTGAATGCACAACTAAGGATGCATTCATTTGCTCTTGGTCTTTTGGAGTTTCATCCTCGGTCAATTGTTCAGAAAGACCTCTTCCTCTGATCAGTTTGGTAACCTGAATGTCTATATCATATTCCATAACACTGGTTATCCAACCAGATATTTTTTCATTCAAGTCTTTAGAGAGTAAGAATTATTTGACACTTGGATGAGTGATATTTAAATGTACCTTACTGTGGGTTAATAAATGTTTGAATTTTTTAAAACTCTTCACAATAGCAAGTACATGTTTTTCTACAAAAGAGTACCTTTGTCCATACTCTTCCAAACCTTTGCTAAAGAAATCAATAGGTTGCTCCAATCCTTCAGAGTTCTATTGAGTTAACATTGCAGATATGGAATCAGAGCCTCCATAATCATATATAATGAATTATTTGCTAAAATTAGGATTGAGCAAGGAAGGAGCCTCTATCTGAGCCTCTTTAATGGCTTGAAAACTAGCCATTCCTTCTTTGCTCCAACAGAGAACTACATTATTTTTCAACATTGATGTTAAAGGTTTCAAAAGATTTGCAATTTTAGGAAAGAAACACCAGACAAAGTTAATCCTTCATATGAAGGATTGAAGACTCTTCTTGTGAGGTGGTAGGGGTAGCTCTAGAATAGCTACAATCCTCTCAGGGCCACTGTAATACCTTGTTTGGACACAATATATCCCAATAGTTTCTCTTCATGGAATGTAAACACACATTTCTTGGGATTGAGGGAGATCCCAAACTCCCTACACCTTTCAAATATTTTCCTCAGATGTTTGATGTGGTCTACAGCATGTTTAGAATAGATAATGATATCATCTAAGTAGACCAGTACAAAATTTTACATGAGGATTTTGAAGGCCATATCCATAGCCTTTTGAAAAGTAGCACCTGCATTTGACAAACCAAAAAGCATCACTTGATAAGCCATGGTTCCCCACTTGGTTGTAAATACAGTCTTATATTGATCCTCCTTATTAACTAGGATTTGATTATATCCTGAATAGCCATCCAGTAATGAGAAGCATTCTGATCTAGAGACACACTGTAGAATATGTTTCATGGATGACAATGGATGGCGATCTTTTAGGAATGCCCTATTAAGGTCCCTAAAATCAACACATAACCTCAGTTCCCCATTCTTTTTCCTAACAGGAACAAGGTTGGATACCCAACTAGTATGCTTTATAGGGTAAATTATTCCACTCTCTATTATTTTGAGTACTTCTTTGTGCATGAGTGGCTCAAGTTTTGGGTTGATAGGCCTTTTCTTTTGTCTGACTGGCTTAGTATTTGGTTCTATCTCAATGGTATGTTGATAAAGTGATGGATTGAAGCCCCTAAGTTCTTCATATTTCCAAGTGAAGACATCACTGAACTCCTGAAATAATTGAGTGTAATCTTGTCTCTCTGAATTAGTGTTCACTTTTCCAAACTTTAGGCTTTTACCAGCCTCCAGTTCTAAATCAGCATAGTGTTCTTGTTGAACTACCCATCTAGTCTTATTCATTTTTTCTTGGTCATCCTTATTAAAGATAGATTCGAGGGTGACAAGGCCTTTAAGAATCTTGTTTTATTTAAGTTGTACCACTTGGTCACCATAGTTTTGCATCATTCTATCTTGATTGTGCTCTGAAAAGACATCCTCCTCAAACAAGAATTGCAGAATTTGCTCATCATTATCAAACACTTTCCAATTAACATTATTATCAAGGATGGAAGGCCTGAGAATAATCTTAACATGGTGTTGATCCTTCCTTACTGAAATTTTGTTAGGGATATCAAATTGGGATCCAACATCATCTAATCTATCAATATTATGATTTAGTTTTCTAGGGATAGCAATGATGTTGAAAGCATGGAAATCTTCTATTACTTCCCAAACCCTATGATTGTAAGATTTCATTGTATCATTCTTGGTAGCACTTATCCCTCTTACTTGGCTGACCACTAGCTCACTATCACCATATACCTTTAGGGCTTTAATCCATCTCTTTCTATCCCACTCTATTCCATTTACCAGGCTCTCATATTCAACAGTATTTTTGGTGCAAGAAAATCTAAATCTAAAAGTTGTATAATAATTCTCACCTTTTGGAGAGACTAGCATTGCACCACCACCAGATCCATGTCTGATTCTAGAACCATCAAAGAATAGTTCCCAACTTTACTGCTCTTTTCTTCTGATTCCCCAGTGTCTACCTTGAAAATCTTTGGCTCTATGAAACCACCTTCTTGTATCATGTGATTTCCCAAACCAGCATCCCAGATAACATTGGCTTGGGCCTCTGAAGCTCTTTCTGATTCCAATTCATCTAGATAGATATCTAGGATATTTTCTATCTTAGTGTTTGTTTCTCTAATGATTGTAAATTCATTACTATCAAGTGTGAGACAATTGGCATTGAATACATTGGACACATAAGGCTCTATATGATGTGTTTCCAATGATTTAGACTTGATAGTAACCTATGTTCCATATCTAGTATGGAAAAGCATGTGAGACCAATCATAATAAAGATAGCCTCCTATCTTGGCTGTGAATTCTCTTGATAGACATATGGAAAAGAGAGAAGGGAGATCTATGATGTATATGTCAAGTAAGATAGAGAAATTGGGGCTTGCATGAAGGATCAAGCTTGTATCCTTGGCCATACCTACTTTTTTTATTGATGAACTGTCAAGCTATGTTACCTTCTTTTGGAATGGTTCATATTTGAGCCCCAATTGTTCAGCTACCTTCTTGGGCATGAATGAACTAGTATCCCCACTATCTACGATACAATTATGTACTAAATAATTTCCAATAACTAATGATACATAAAAGGGAGGTGGTTTCAAGTTCCTACCTTGAATGACATCTGCCTTGGTGTTTCTGCTTGGAATCTTCTTTTATTGATCAAGGTTGACCAATACTGGATTAGAAACATCATTTGTGGGCTATTAAGGGATTTCCACTTCACTCATAGCCTTCTTCAAGATCTCAGGCTACCCTGGAATAGCCAAGGAGTCCCACATAGACATAGTCAGATTCATTTTCTTCATATTGTCTACAATATTGAAGGGCACTGATGTGTGCACTCTTTGGTGTGCTTTCACTATTGTGGGCTCAACCTCCTTGGGAGATTGATTCTCCTTGACTAGAATGATAGGAGGTCCCTTTAGTATGGTAGGAATAGATGGATGTGATGACTCTGTAGATGTAGTGTCTTTTCCTCCATCTTCTGCTTGCTCCATTTCTTGAGATCTTCTCTTAGACCGAGTGTTGGCTACAATTGGAGATTCACCATTCACTCCATTAAAATATTTCTCTTCCCAATTGAAGAGAGTAGTCTCGTCAGCTTATCCATCTTGCTGGGGAACTGACCCATTAGAAGATGCTTTTGGTTGGGTATTCAAGGCATTTTGTTCGATGAGCGCTTGATTCATCCACCCATTTGAGCACATATCTTGGTTGTGAGTTTGGTTTCAAGGAAAACACCATTCATTTTCTAAGGCCGGGTTATTCTGACTTGGAACCATTTCCCTCGTTGGATTTGCAGAGTTAAGAGGCATGGGATTATAAGGTTGGAATGGCCTCTGATTGAAGTTCTTCCTTTGACCTTGATAATTCCCTTGATATGCTGGTCTACTCTGTTGATAAGATTGTCCCTAATTTTGATATTGTTGGTTAGGACTTTGATTTTGTTGCTGAAAGGGTGGTCTACTTCCATGGTTCTACTTTTTAATACTAGTCAACTCATTTCTCATGGTCTGCAATAAATTCTTCATTTCTTGTTGACTGCTTCTTAATTCAAGTAGCTCTTGGGAAGGGCCTACCTCAAGGAGATCAGTCCAACCCTTGTATCCCACATACACAATGAAATAAAATAAGACAAAATAGATAGAATAAGAGATTCAACTTTTTATTAGCAGCAAAAATAATTTATAATAGATCTGTAACATGTTGTTTCACATGCTAAGTGTATAGGCCTGATTATACTCAAAACCCTCCAAATACTACCCAAGCTACACCAAATAATCTTATGAGATTATCCTGCTCCTTAGGAACAACTCCATAATATTATAAAGAAATTACAATCATCGGTTGGCCTCAAAAAATATTACATTCCCCAAGAAATGAGTAAATACATTACACCCAAATAGGCCAGGACCTAAATCTTAAAGAACAATATCCACTAAAATATTTAAGTGAAGCGATTACATAACAAAGTTGGCCCCTAACTTAATAATGAACTAACATGATCATGCCTGAAAAAACTGACCACAAGATCAAAAACTGATCAAAAAACCCAACTACCAACTGGGAAATGAAGAACAGGATAGATAAGCGAGTAATCCTCCATAACTTCTGCATGATGAAACCAAATGAGTTGCAGTCATAGGATAAGCTCTAGGACTAATCAAAGAACATGATTTCATGACCATAACCAAACATAAAAATCACAGATTGACCGCCACCAAAAATCCAAAAACTGCCCAACTGGAATAGAACAAAAAATAAAATAAAGGAAATCTTTTTGGTTGATGCAAGATTGCCAAGATCCTAAGATGCTCCTGCATCATATTTTTTGTAGGGATCTCCACTCTACATCTAATGGATTTACAATTTGTTTCAATGTATGGTAAGTGACCTGCAAATTTGTTAAATGCATATTTGGTAGAGGATCTTAACACCAATGTTTCATTCAATGTTGTATTCAAGGTTATCAAAGGTTCGATGTAACCTAAAAAACATGCCTCACTTGTGTCCTTAGTAAATTGGCCTATATCACTCTTCATTTTCCCCTCCATCTTCTTGTTGAAATAAATATTTCCAATGTATTGATCTTTTGCATCAACACTATTCAAAAAACCAAGATTTTCTCAATTTTTGTGTATTTCTATTCAGTTTCATCACCTTATTTGTAGCCTTACTCAGACATTCCTCTAATTCCTATAATTTCAAACATTTTTGAATGATATATGATGCCTTTAATGAGGAATCAATGTTTTTATGAGTTCCATTGGATGCAAAATAGTTGTCACTAAATTTTTAGACTGTTTGCAAAATTTGTTTTGCAATTTTCTCTCTTGAACAAACCTCTCTTTTCTGAGAAATGTATTCATTGAGCTTCACATAGTGTACTCTTAGACTTTCATTCAATTCAAAGAATTGACACAATTGGTCATTCCTCTACATTATTTACCCCCAAATTTTTTCTTTTATATACCTTGTTATTTTTTTAGTAGTTTCCTTCATTCTATCCTTGGAAGATTTGATTATGTTTTTAGCCTTTTGCAGCTCTTTTTAGATAGTGTTTCAACTCTTTTTCTTTCTTCCTCTACTTTTTCTTCCCACTAGTTTTCCTTTTCCTTCTATTGGTCCAATTGGTTTTGAAAATTTCTTGTTGAGGCAACAACACTCTCCACATTTTTGTATAATTTTTATGAAGAGGCTCTTTCATTTTCAAACTTTTTGATGCTTTCAGCCCATTTTTGCTTCACATCATTCAATTTTGCCACCATCTTTTCATTATATGTAATTGCAAATGCAAAGCCATAATTTTTTATCCTTTTCTACAATTCACTCATGTTTTTTGTTACTTCCTCTTTGCTTTCTCATTTTCCAGGTCTTCATTTAACTTTTCTATTTGTCTCTCCATCGATATTTTCTCTCTCTTCATCTTTAGAATTGATGTGTAGAACACTTCGTTGGTACTTTTTGACACATTAATTTTGTCCATGTTTTTAAGTTTGGAAAAATCCATTTGGATGGTGCTAATAAGGGATATATCCAAATCTATGTTAGATTTTTATTTTTGTCTAGGGGCATAACAACCATATACTCCATCATTTATTTGTTTGTGTCATATGTGGGGAATACCTTGTTCAATGCAAGTTGTTCCTCTGAAGTTGTAGTAAGCACAACCCTCTTCATTTTCTTCTTATTTTCTTTATTGATCATATTTGTTATGTCTACAAATTTATCAAGGAAATCATTTAATAAAAATATGGGGTTCCTAACACAATTGAATGTTTGAATGGTGAAATAGCATTTGCAGTGATTTAGGCGCCTCCACCTATGCATGTGGTTAAAACTAATGCATGCTGAGGATTACCAATACCCATTCCTAATCATGTCCTAAATTCACTTACTACTGGAGTTATTAGAATCTTTTGAGGGGTTTGTTCTAAAGATGCAAACAATACCTTTGCAATGGAAGTGGAAATTGATGGAGTTGGAGTTTTACTAGTCATTTTTTTCATAACCTTTTGCTTCTTCACATTGCCTTGATCACTTCCACTAGCATCTTGTATAGTATCTTCTACTATTGGCCTCTCCTGAGAGAATTATTGTCATTTCACTTATTCACCACAACTAGTAATACTAGTGCCCATACCATCCCCACCAATGGCAATAGCACTTGATTGGACACCATGTTGATGTTCTGGTTGTGATTTAATCTGACTATCTTGATAGTGTAGATTTGAAGCTACAACAAAAGTAGGTACAAAATCTACAAATTTAGTAGTATCACCTTTTCCTATTGATTCAACTCTAATGAATGGTTGTTGTCTGGGTTTTGTCAAAATTTATGCCAACACTAGATTCCAAATACCTTGTCCTTGGGGACCTAGACCACCACCTCCATAACCCATTTTTTTATTATGGCTGCCCCTTTACTATATTTTTCTATCATGGACTCACTCAAACCAAATTGTTTTGCAGAGTCTGCAATAGTTGTTAGAGAGGGGCCTGATGGTGTCTCCTCATCACCATCATTGTTTGAGCTATGTGCTTCATTGGGATACTCTTTATTACACAATTGGATAAACTCAAAATCCTCTTCCATCTCTTTACAATATGCACTAGTCGCTGGTTCACCTAGATTCTTCCTCATATTCCAAAATTTAGTGATTTTTCTCTGAGTCCAACCTAAGTAAATACAAGCTGTAGATAGAGAATCTAGAGAATTTGTTTTAGTAGATGGAACATCATATTTTTTGTAAAATTTATCATACCTCCTGATTTGGATGCCCTTATTTGTTTTTCTCTCTTTGTGCAATACCATAATTTATGTTGATATTTGTTGTAGAGAAATACTTTTGGCATCAATAGTTTTCTCCATCACTTTTTTTACGTCATCCCAAGAATCCGTATTTATCAACATTTCTAGAAATGGTTTATTTTCATGTTCAAATTTACTTGTAGCATTCCTATTCGCCACAAGCATTTTTTGAATGACTTTGCATGGATCATTATGTTAGTAAATAATGACATCAAAAGAAAAAAGAAATCAAAAATTTATGTGCCACACTGAATGCCTTTCTATCAAATGTGAACCCTCCACATGAGAAATGTAATGAAGAAAATATGCTCTACTTTTCCTAGCCATAAAAGAGTTGATCTGCACTCTCCATCTTCCATACATATTCCAATGCAAAAATTGTCTCTGTCACATGTATTAGAATTTTTTGGGATTGTACTTATAATCCATAAAACCTTAACACAATAAATTCTTCCATGAGGAATGATTCTTCCAATTGTATTTGAGATCCGAGTTTAACAAAATTTCTACACGATATAGGTAATCTATGGATTGGAGTGTTTGTAATTATATGATAAATTGGTGCCAAAAAAATTCTACAAAATGGGTGTAGTTCTGTGTTTTATAATGCATATATATCTTAGGTACCCATTCATATATTCGAGCCACTATTCTATTGTTATGATCATCAATCTTATACACATAAATATCAATCTTGTTGGTCTCAAATGTTCTACGATATTTTGATAGAAGAAGATGACAAAAGTAGGTTTTGAACTTAAATTTCTTAGAGGAACCTATTTTAACCATTACAAAATGACTGTGCGTGGATTGAACAATGTTATCCACAAAATTATATCTAATTGGCTGAGAAATACATTGGATATTAAATATCATTTGAAGAAGGCTTGCACCCACTTCCCTATTACTTTCCAATCTAAGGCAAAATGTTAGCATGGCAATAGTATTCTAAACCCATGGCACAAAAGTATCAACATTATAAGGAGGTTTATGATTGTGATCCAAATGAATACCATCCTCTATTATACCTTTGATAAATTTATATTTTTCGTATTCATTGACTCTTTCATAACCCTCTACAAGATTTTCTAGGTCAATGTGGATGTTTGAGTTTTTGGCTTCAAGCTCTAAGTCCAACGAAGTTTTAAATTATTTCTCAGTGATGGGTAAAATTTCCTTTTGGGTATTTTTATTTACAATTTTTCTTCTACTTTCATCATAATTTTGGGCGCAGACCATCACGATTTCTGGGTAAGGTAAAACTTCAGGTAACATCATGAGTCCCAATCCAACATCCCACAATGCAATTTTATTTATCTGGGTTGCTAAAGTTTTATTAAAAATAATATTTTTTGCACTGATAGTGGTAGTTGTTGACTTTTTCTACAATGCAAATCTAATTTATTTTTTTGGCTTACCATGGAACACGGGATCATAAATATCATGGTATTCATCAGTGAAATATGAGATTGGGATTTTCACCAGTTCAGTAAATTTAATATTTTTTTTCATTGTGCTTTTCTATTTTCCCATCACCGGTATTGGTTAAAAGATGGTGGTACATAAGCTAAAAAATGTAAACCTTAACCCCTAGTTTTACAATAAAAGTATAGGTGTTTGGTATTTTACCTAGAATTTGATTCATGAATTTGCAGTGACAAATACACAGACTGGTGCTGAAAGAATTTTTTGTGTCCCTCAATCTCATTTTGGAATCTCCCTGGTTAGCTGGTTAGTCCAAAGAAAAACTCCCTTAATTTTAGTATCCTCAAAGAATAAACAAAAAAGGTTTTATTAATTTTATTCATCCTCTCTAAAGACTAACCTGTCACATGTGTCAGTTTTCTGGAAAAATTTCTGAACAGTTGTTTATGCTTCAAAACTTAAGCCTAAAATAGACCTTATTTCATTGATCTTCTATTATCCAATGGCTATTCGTGAATGAAGTATGATGAAATCTATTCCTGAATCAGTATGAAAAGGAAATCTACAATATGACAATATGTAAAAGATCAAATAAATTTCAATCCTATCTTAATACTATATGAAAATACATCTGCTATATCTTAGACTAGAAAAAAGTATAAGCCTAAGGATTTCTACTCTCCTAATTCTCCAGCCCTTTCTAAATGGTCTTGAATATTCCTTTATAGGAACATGAATGCTAAAAGCTTCAAACCATTTAGGGTTAGGGTTACAACCAATTAATGAAAACATTTGATTATAATGTCAATTTGAAAACCCTAAATTCTTCTCTTTCTTCCACACAAATCTGATATGAAAACAACACTCATTCTCCTTGGATGTGAAAATAGTACTCTGAGGTCAAAGAAAATCAACAACATGACTCTAAGAGTAGCTCACATAAATGAAAAAAAGACCAGGCGGCTATGTTTGGATTTATCCTTTGATTATAAAACACTTATCTATCAACTTTGGTCTTAAATGCATCTCCACATATTAGATTTCTATCCTTCTGGTCTTCAACAGCTGTTCAGAAATCAATCCTTAAGATCATATTATAGCATTGATGGCTCTGACACAAAACATCTGTCGACTGCTATGAAACCCTTCTGAGAAAGTATTTAAATATTTGAAAATATGTTATAACAGTCACAGGTGGCATGGAAAAGGACATGAACAACTGAGATTGAACCTCTGCATAACTTTAAAATAGCACCGTTGATTCTTTTATGCTACCCGAGCTCAAAATCTGATCTTTCCATGTGTCATTCAAGCGCGATGTCTTAATGGTTAGATCATGCGCATCTTCTTCATAAGGATTTACGCCCGTCGTTGGATCTTTTCAAGACCTATCTGCACTTTAATTCATCCTTTGTCCTTGGCCTTTAACCAATCTTTAACCTACACTTTAACTTTATCTTTATCTACAGATTACGTGATTGTGTAATCTCCAAGTCTCTGAACACTTTGACTAACTATGGATCTATTCAGAGATCACGCACACACCGCTCGATTTCATCTGTATCTACAGTTCTAATTTGTCCACAGAAAACTTGACTTTAACTTTATCCTGACTCAAGTTCATTCAAATCTTACGTGACTGAATAGATCTCCACGTCTCTAAAAAAAATACCTGACTCATGGTTTACTTTGATATCACGCGCCATTCACAGGATCTTTTCTTTAATCAACGGTCTAGATCATATTTGTGAAACTCAACTTGGCTCAGAACTTAACCATGCTTAACTCACTTTCTATCAGGAGATTTAGCGACTTTGTAATCTCTAAGTCACTAAACATTTCACTTAACTCAAGTCACATTTAGAGATCTAACGCAAGTCCTCAGATTCATCTGTCCTTGGAAACACGTGGAAACATCATGTCAAATCTCTGGAAACCTGACTCACCCTTGAAACTAACCATAATCGACCCTGGTTCTATTCTGAGATCACGTGACTCAAGAGATCTCCAAGTCTCTGAATGATTATTTAACCCTTGAGTTTACTGAGAGATTACGCGCAATCCATAAGATTAAAAAATGATCGACGGTCTACACTAAGTCTCTAAATCTTTTTGTACTTTCTCATTTCTTTCTGAGATCACATTCCATCCCTAGATCTTGATCTGCATCAACAGTTAGTGCTGAATCTCATGATATATTTTTACTTGATCATTTCATTTTGAGACCTAGCACGAACCGCACATCTCTGCCAAGATCGACGACCCTTGTTTAATCTCGAGACATTTTAATTAACCCTGAGTCCATCTAGAGATCTCACAACCAAGAAATACTGAAAACCTCATCCTAACTCTTGTTAAATCATGAGATTACATGACTAAAAGTATCTAAGAATAAACTTAACCTGACTCGGAAAACCATGGGTTCATTACGATATTACACGACTGAAGAGATCTCTAGGTTGCCAAATAAAAACTTAACCAATGAGTCTATTCCGAGATCACGTGGAAGCCACACGGTAAATACAAGAACTTAACAAGATCAATGACCTGCACGTAATCTCCAAGAGAAAAGAGCATATTCTATTTCATCACGAGATCAGGAGATAAAGAGTCGCACTAAGTTGCTAGATAGAAAGGAATAGTCAGTCTTGAATAAGAGATTACAAGATAAAGGCAGGTCAATAAACTCCTCATGATAAAAAATATTTTAAGTGGCTTGGAAAATTAACTTGAAAGCATAACATTAACTGAAGGGTTTAGGGTTTTATCCAAATTTTGACACAACAAGACTTAGGGCTTTAGGCCAGAGACCTAGTAAAATTTGTAGAGACTGGAGGAAAAGGTGTGGAGCCATGAAATTTTTTGAATGGGTCTAACAGTGGCTCTATCTGGGGTTGCATGCCTCTTGCAGGCATGACAAGGATTCAGGATTTTTAGGATAACCAGACCACCTACTAAAAAGAAACTAACTAACAACAGAAACAAAAAAATAATATTTACAAACTTGTGGCAGAAAAGAACTCAACTCTGCCACTTATTTACTGATCTGAAGGAGTTAAATCAGTCCTGATGATCTGAAACCATCACATAATTTCTGATCTAGTTTTCCTCTATCATAGACAAAATTTTATGCTCCCTTCTTTGGAAGAAAACTAAAATAATCACTATCATTTGTCTGATCTGATCTATTATCATATACCATTTTCTCATTAGAATAAAGATCAGCACATTCATCATTATATGTTACATGGAAATCAGACAAATCTTAAAATTGTAAAATATGTGGCATTTGTATGTTGTATTCATGAGATAAAAATAAATCTATCCCAATGTAATTTTGATCAGTATTAAAAGTAATGCCACATCTTTGAGTATCTCCATCCATATGAGGAAAAAACTCATACCCTACCATGTAACTAGAGTCATCATTGGATCTACTTGTGTTAATTATTTGCATGTCAATGGAGTAATCATCATATTTAACCTCATGCAAACATTTAGGACACTCACCACTTGGGACATGATCTCGCCCAATCTTCAAAGGACAGGGGACAACAATCTGAGAAATATCAGATTTAGGCTCATCATAAACATTAGGGGTCATCTGCAAATTATTTTGACCTTTTGTAAGAGGAGACAAATCAGGAATAGAATATGAACAAGATTCATCATCATCAATATCAAAACATGGAAAATCCATGTCATGATCCATATTTTTTTCTTCAAAAGGGTTATCATTCTAAACCTTATCAGTGTTTTGTATATCCATATCAGAATTCTCTAAAGAATTTACTGACAGGATATCATCTTTATACAAACCACTAACTTGCCTGCTGGAGGGAGGACACATATCAACACATCCATAATGCAATTGCATATGTTGAGTAACTAAGAGATCATCTTGCAATGGTTCAATGAATGACCTAGAATATGAAAAAGATTCATAATCAACACAACTATCCCAGTTAATACTGAAAATCATATCTGGAGTCTCTTGATTCTTTAAATCTAAACAAATACTTATACTTTCAACATTTGAAAGGTCATATTCAATCTTGTTGTAGCCTAGTGAGACAGGAGTACAAGGAAAATAAAAAATACATGTATCAAAATCCTGACCATCTGATATACATTCCTTGTCAAAATCAATGTGTGTGGGGTGTAGGGATTTAAAGCTATCCTTCCCTGAAGATATGAGATGTTCATAAGGAAACAACTCAGATATTTTTTCAATATGAAGTGAACCACTATCATCATTTACACTCACCTCTGATACACACTTATAATCAACATCTTCATTTATCAAAATAGTATAATATTGCTAACTACACACATCCTTTGTCTCATATTGAGAAGGATCATTGCTTTCATGATCACAAGATATAGAATCCATATTAGACATATCTATATCATCTTGGTTTCCCTCATTCTTAATAACATCACTACTAGGTACAACTTCGTGTGAAACCTCAAATTCAGGATCTTCAGTATCAAAAACTTGGTTTGAAGTTTCAATATTGATCTCACTATTATCAAAAGAACTATCACAACAACTTACCTCTTCATTAGAATTATCCTTTTTCTCTTTGAATATGTTCTCCTCAGGCTGAGATAAGACATCTGCATCATTATTCTGAAGAGAAAAAGAATCTATAGATTCAACAGGAACACTTTCATCTATAAGTTCATCTTCAAAATCTTGATGTCCACTATCTTCATTATCCGCATGATCATAGTTAGCATCAAATTCAGATTGTTTAATTGATTCTATCCACCTCCTAACATACTTAAGATATTATTTCCTTGTGGAAGCTGACAAATGAATTGAGTTAGGGGATAAAAGTTCCAAAAATAAACTATCATATGATGATCATTGGAAGTTGAACATATCCCTTAGGACACTCATCATATGCATCAGAAATATTTTTATAAAACTCAAGTGTTGATTCATCCTTTATCCTTCCTACCTTGGCCCTTAAATATATTATGCAACTCCTTTTGATGGATTGAACTATCTTATGATCAATATCCTTAGATTTAGGATCTTCAATATCCTGCATCCACTTATTGGTGTACTCAAAATTTTCTTCTCTGACAGAGACTGGCCAATTAGTTGATTTAGGAAAACAAAGTTTTAAAAATAGATTAACTCAAACCTCCTCCTAAGGATAAAAAAGAATATGACAGTCCCTTATTTGAGCATAGAACATCCTATAAAATAAAAGTGTATATTCTCCCACTTTTCTTTCCATCCCTCTTCATAGAAGAAAAATAACTTGTTTTTGCAACATTTGATCCTCATCAAGATATTCTTCATCAAAATCTAAATGTGACATAGGCTCCTCAGATCTAGATGTAGCAAAAGAAACATTGTCCTCTATGTCACCATATTTCTTAATAAAACAATCTTCTAGTGCATTCATAGATCCAATTGAACCATGAGGTAATTATTTAAACCAATTCCTAGCCCCATCAACTAACGAAATAGAAAAAAGTTCATCCATACATCCTCATGTCTGATGTCATGGTGCTGCATCAACTGAATATACTCCTCATGATGTGTTTCAACTGATTGTTAACCTATACCACTGAACCTAGCCAAGTAATCCCTCATTCCTGATGGAATAAAATTTGTGTTTCCAGGGATACCACTAAAATTTATAGCCACATACAACCCACTTCTATTCGGTTGTGACATCTTAGTAGGCGGGATAAGTTACATACGGCCTCCCTCTTCCCTCTCAATTAGTGCTGACCACTTCATAGGGAAAAATTTATAACCAATTTTCATGGATTAAAATAATTTATCCAATGAAAATAAAAAATACCTGGAATATGATGAAACTGCTGCAAAATATTTGATTTGAAGTCACCTTCAAAACTTGGTAGAGCTGCCACCTCTTTGTAGAGGAAAAAAAATGAACTAGTTGAGATCTCTTTCCCAACTCTGACCTTGTTTGAATCAGCAACTTGCAACACTTCCCAATATAGGGTCTCTTATGTATTCCTCTTGACTATGCTCATAGTCACAGGAGTCATATTATTTGTTGCCTCTTCACTGCAAGTCTGCCTCTTCTTTGTAGCCTTTCTTCAAACATGCACATTGGTGCAAATCAGAGAACTTGGAGTCACCACTTACCACATGTGAGATAGAATTTGTATCACTTTTAGACACTTTGCAATGATAGAGAAGAAAGAAAGATTCACTCTTATAATTATGAGGAATATCTCTTTGAAAACCATGACTCTAGAACCAGACTCTGGGATTGACTTAGAAAGACAAGGATACAACTCACTTATACTTACTAATCACTTTTTCTTCTCTTCCCTAGCAGAGTTGTCATCTTTTTGGTGACTCAAATGGGTCAAATGATACAAATAGTAGAATACCAGAGATTCCTTGAAAAGTTTAGCAGGACTTTTACTTTTCGTTCCCTAGTAGATTCGCCATGTTGTTGGTGTTTAAAACTGTTACACTTTGAGAAGCCACGAATATATCTTAAGACTGATATTAGGAGTGGTTATCTCCATGTGTGAAAGCTCTATAAGATAACTGGACCAACTATAGGGACAAGATTTCCCTTTGCACTTCTGGCTCTACAAAACCAAGGTAGGTACACTTAATCTAAACTAAACTCAATTATTTACAATACCTTCTACTTATCGATTTGAACAATAGATAAATATTAAGTAAGTACTAAATGCCAACCAAGCATTCATTGACTCTCCACTACCATGGGTGGAATAACAACAACAACTAAAAAGTAAATAATTTGATAATGAGTTTGATTAAATTTTATGGGACAAAAAATAGCCAAACCACTTAAGATATATATTTCAACAGAAATAATAATTCTAGATCAGTGCCTTATCCATTGGGAAAAATCCTAAATACAATACTGAAGCTAAAACACCTTATTGGTAAAGATTCAAAGCCATAAACATAAAAAATCTCAGACTACACACTATAAGATCCTCAAATAGATATGCAGGTAGAATAAATATAATATCCTAAGAATTTTAATTTGATCTAAGATCAAATACTTATGGAATACACATATATATAAGTAGAACTCATACAGTAAGCCAGAAAACTTACAACTCAATAGATAACACAAAGGAGAGACTTAAAATATGAGACAACTTATATTAAGTATGATGAAATATGTTCCTGAATCAGTATGACAAGGAAATATACAATATGAAAATATGAAAAAGATCAAAGAACTTTCAATCCTATCTTAATACTATCTAAAAATACATCTTCTATATCCTAGACTAGAAACAAGTATAATCCTAATGCTTTCTACTCTCCCAATTCTCCAGCCCTTTCTAAATGGTCTTGAATATTCCTTTATAGGAACAAGAATGCTACAAGCTTTAGACCATTTAGGGCTAGGGTTACAACTAATTAATGCAAACATTTGATTTTGATGTCAAGTTGAAAACCCTAAATTCTTCTCTTTCTTCCATGCACATCCGATATGAAAACAAAATTCATGCCCCTTGGATGTGAAAATAGTACTCTGAGGTCGAAGAAAATCAACAACATGACTCTGAGAGTAGCTCACATAAATGCAGAAAAGAATAGGCGGCTCTGTTTGCATTTATCATTTGATTATAAAATTCTTATCTGTCAACTCTGGTCTTAAATGCATCTCCACATATTAGATTTCTATCCTTATGTTCAGAAATTGATCCATAAGATCATATTATAGAATTGATGGTTCTGAGACAAAACATCTATCGACCGCTATGAAACCCTTCTAAGAAATTTTTTAAATATTTGAAAATATTTTATAACAGTCACAGGTGGCATGAAAAAGGACATGAATGGCTGATATTGAACCTCTTCATAAATTTAAAATAGCACTGTTGATTCTTTTATGCTACCTGGGCTCAAAATCTGATCTGGCCAGTTGTCATTCAAGCACGATGCCTTAATGGTTAGATCATGCGCATCTTCTTCATAAGGATTTACACCCACCGTCAGACCTTTTCAAGACCTGTTTTCACTTTAATTCATCCTTTGTCCTTGGCCTTTAACTAGTCTATAACTTGCACTTTAACTTTTTCTTTATCCAAATATTGTGCAACTGTGTAATCTCCAAGTCGTTGGACACTTTGACTATCTTTGGATCTATTCATAGATCACGTGCACACTGCTCAATTTCATCTATATCCACGGATCTAATTTATCCATGGAAAACTTGACTTTAACTTTATCCCGACTCAGGTTCATTTGGAGATTGCACGACTGAATATATCTCCAAGTCTCTGAATAAAATACCTGACTTGTGGTTTACTTCCAGATCACGCGTCATCCACAAGATATTTTCTTTAATCAATGGTTTAGATCATATCCATGCAACTCAACTTGGCTTAGAACTTAACCATGCTTGACTCACTTTCTATCTGGAGATTCCATGACTATATAATCTCTAAGTCGCTGAACATTTCACTTAACTTGGGTCACATTTAGAGATCTAGCACAAGCCCTCAAATTCATCTATCCCTGGAAAAATGTGTCAACATCATGTCGAATCTCTGGAAACCTGACTCATCCTTAAAACTAACTATAATCAATCCTAGGTCTATTCCTAGGTCACGTGACTGAAGGGATCTCCAAGTCTCTGAATGATTCTTTAACCCTTGAGTTTACTGAGAGATTATGTGCAAGCCACAAGATTAAAACATGATCGACTGTCTATGCTAAGTCTCTAAATATTATTGTACTTGCTCATTTCATTTTGAGATCACACACCAGCCCTAGATCCTGATCTGCATCAATGGTTAGCGTTGAATCTCATGATATATTTTTACTTGATCATTTCATTTTGAGACCTAGCACAAACCACACATTTTTGAAAAGATCAACGACCCTCGTTTGTCCTTGAGACATTTTACTTAACCTTGATTCTGTCTGGAGATCTCACAACAAAGCAAAATTGCAAACCCCGTCCTAACTACGGTTAAATCATGAGATTACGTGACTAAAATTATCTCTAAATAAACTTAACCTGACTCAACAAACCATGGGTTCATTATGAGATTACATGACTGAAGAGATCTCCAGGTTTCCAGATAAAAACTTGACCCATGAGTCTATTCCAAGATCACGCTCAAGCCACACGATCAAAACAAGAACTTAACAAGATCAATGGCTTATGCGTAATCTCCAAGAGAAATGAGCATTTCCATTTAATCATGAGACTAGGAGATAAAGAGTCACGCTAAGTTGCTAGATAGAAAGGAATATTCAGTCTTGAATAAGCAATTACAAGATAAAGGTAGGTCAATAAAATGCTCATGACAAAAATATTTTAAGTGGCTTGGAAAAGTAACTCGAAATCATAACATGTCCTGAAGGGTTTAGGGTTTTAGCCAAATTTTGACACAACAAGACTTTGGGCTTTAGGTCAGAGACCTAGTAAAATTTTTAGAGACGGGAGGAAAAGGTATGGAGCCATGAAATTTTTTGAATGGGTCTAACAGTGCCTCTGTCTGGAGATGCATGCCTCTTGCAGGCATGACAGGGATTCAAGATTTTTGGGATAAGAAGACCACCTACTGGAAAGAAACTAACTAACAACAGAAACATAGAAAGAATATTTAGAAACTTGTGGCAGAAAAGAACTCAACTCTGCCACTTATTTACTGATATAAAGGAGTCAAATTAGTCCTGATGGTCTGAAACCATCACAAAATTTATGATCCAATTTGCCTCTATTATAGACAAAATTATCTGCTCCCTACTCTGGAAGCAAACTGAAATAACCAATGTCATCTGTCTGATCTGATCTATTATCATATATCATTTCCTCATTAGAATAAAGATCAACACATTCATCATTATATGTTAGATGGAAATCAAACAAATCTTGAAACTGTAAAATATGTGGCATTTGTATGTTGCATTCATGAGATAAAAATAAATCTAGCCCAATGCAATTTTGATCAGTATAAAAAGTAATGCCACATCTTTGAGTATCATCATCCAGTTGAGGAGAACACTCATTCCCTACCATGTAACTGGAGTCATCATTGGATCTACTTGTGTCAATTATTTGCATGTCAATGGAGAAATCATTATACTAAACCTCATGCAAACATTTAGGACACTCACCACTTGGGACATGATCTATCCCATTCTTTAAAGGATAGGGGACAAAAATCTGAGAAATATCAGAGTTAGGCATATCATAAACATCAGGGATCATCTACAAATTATTTTGACCTTTTTTAAGAGGAGACAAATCGGGAATAGAATAAGAACAAGATTCATCATCATCAGTATCAAAATATGGAAACTCCATTTCATGATCCATATTTGTTTCTTCAAAAGGGTTATCATTTTGAACCTTATCAGTGGTTTGTATATCCATATCAGAATTCTCTATAGAATTTATTTGCAGACTATCATCTTTATACAAACCACTAACATGTCTACTAGAGGGAGGACACATATCAACACATCCATAATACAATTGCATATGTTGAGTAATTGAGAGACAATTTTGCAATGGTTCAAATAATGACCTAGAATCTGAAAAAGTTTCATAATTAAGACAACTATCCCAATTAGTACTCAACATCATATCTGGAGTCTCTTGATTCTTTAAATTTGAACAAATACTGCTACTTCCAACATCTGAAAGGTCATATTCAATATTTTTGTAGCCTAGCGAGATAGGAGTACAAGGAAAATCAAAAATACATGTATCAAAATACTGACCATTTGATATACATTCCTTGTCAAACTCAATGTGTGTGGGGTGTAGGGATTCAAAGCTATCCTTCCCTGAAGATCTGAGATGTTCATAAGAAGACAACTCTAATATGTGTTCACTATGAAGTGAACCACTGTCATCATTTACACTCACCTCTGATACACACTTATAATCAACATCTTCATTTATCAAAATAGTATAATATTGCTAACTACACACATCCTTTGTCTCATATTGAGAAGGATCATTGCTTTCATGATCACAAGATATAGAATCCATATTAGATATATCTATATCATCTTGGTTTCCCTCATTCTTAATAACATCACTACTAGGTACAACCTTATATGAAACCTGAAATTCAGGATCTTCCGTATCAAAAGATTGGTTTAAAGTTTCAAGATTGATGTCACTATTATCAAAAGAAATATCATAGAAACTTACCTCTTTAGCATAATTATCCTTTTTCTCTTTTTATATGTTCTCCTTAGGCTAAGATAAGACATCTACATCATTATACTGAAGAGAAAAAGAAACTATAGATTTAGCAGGAACACTCTCATCTATAAGTTCATCTTTAAAATCTTGATGTCCACTATCTTCATTATCAGTATGATCATAGTTAGCATCAGATTTATATTTTTTAATTGATTCTATCCACCTCCTAACACACTTAAGATATTCCTTCCTTGTTGACGCTAACAAATGAATTGAGTTAGGGGATAAAATTTCCAAAAATAAACTAGCATAATAAAACATTGGAAGCTGAACATATCCCTAAGGAAACTCATCATATGTATCAGAATTTTTATTAAACTCAAGTTTTGATTCATCCTTTATCCTTCCTACCTTGGCCCTTAAATATCTTATACAACTCCTTTTGATGGATTGATCTATCTTATGCTCAATATCCTTAAATTTAGGATCTTCAATATCCTTCATCCACTTCTTGGTGTACTCAAAATTTTCTTCTTTGACAGAGACATGCCAATTAGTTGATTTAGGAAAACAAATTTCCAAAAACATATTAACCAGGACCTCCTTTTGAGGATAAAAAATAATATGACAATCCCTTATTTTAGAAGAGAACCTTGTATAAAATAGATGTGCAGATTCTCCCACTTTTCTTTCAATCCCTCTTCGTAGAAACAAAATAACTTTTTTTTGCAACATTTGATCCTCATCAATATATTCTTCATCAAAATCTAAATCTTACATAAGTTCCATAGATCTAAATGTAGCATAATAAACATTATCCTCTATGTCACCATATTTCTTAATAAAACAATCTTCTAGTGCAGCCATAGATCTAATTGAACCATGAGGTAATTATTTAAACCAATCCCTAGCCTCATCAACCAAAGACATAGAAAAAAATTACATCCATACATCCTCATGTCTGATTTCATAGTGTTACATCAAATGAATATACTCCTCATGATGTGTTTCAGTTGATTGTTCACCTATACAACTGAACCTAGGCAAGTAATCACTGATTCCTGATGGAATAAGATTTGGGTATCCAGGGATACCACTAAAATTTATAGCCACATACAACCCACTTCTATTCAGTTGTTACATCTTAGTAGGCGGGATAAATTACACACTGCCTCCCTCTTCCCTCTCAATTAGTGTTGACCACTTCATAGGGAGAAATTTATAACCGATTTTCATGGAATAAAAGAATTTTTCCAATGAAAATAAAAATACCAAGAATGTGATGAAGCTGGTGCAAAATATTTGATTTTAAATCACCTCCAAATCACCTTCAAAACTTGGTAGAGCCACCAACTCTTTACAGAGGAAAAAAAATTAAATATTTGAGATCTCTTTCCCAACTCAGACCTTCTTTAAATTAGAAACTTGCAACACTTCCCAATATAGGGCCTCTTATTTATTCCTCTCTTGACTATGCTCATAGTCACATGAGTCCTATTATCTATTGTCTCTTCACAGCAAGTCCACCTCTTATTTGTAGTCTTCCTTCAAACATGCACTATGGTGTAAATTAGAGAACTTGGAGTCGCCACTCACCACATGTGAGATAGTATTTGTTTCACTTCTAGAACTAGGACTTTCAGACACTTTGCAATGACAGAGAAGTAGAAAAGAATCACTCTTATAATTATGATGAATATCTCTTTGAAAACCATGACTCTATAACTAGACTTTGGGATTGACTTAGCAAGACAAGGATACAACTCACTTATACTTGCTAATCACTTTTGCTTCTCTTCCCCGGTAGAGTCGTCATCTTGTTGGTGACTCAAATGGGTCAAATGATACAAATAGTAGAATACCAGAGATTCCTTGAAAGTTTTAGCAAGACTTTTACTTTTTTCTCCCCTCAAGAATCGTCATCTTGTTGGTGTTTAAAACTGTTATGCTTTGAGAATCCACCAGTATATCTTAAGACTGATATTAGGAGTGGTTATCTCCAAGTGTGAAATATCTTTAAGATAACTGGACCAACTATAGGGACAATATTTCCCTCTGCACTTCTAGCTCTGCAAAACCGAGGTGCGTACACCTAATCCAGACTAAAATCAATTCTTTACAATACCTTCTACTTCTTGATTTGAACAACAGATAAATGGTAAGTAAGTACTAAATTCCAACCTAGCATTCATTGACTCTCCACTACCATGGGTGGAATAAAAACAATTGAAAAGTAAAGAATTTGGTTATGAGTTTGATTAAATTTTATGGTACAGAAAATAGCCAAACCACTTCAAATATATATTTCAATAGAAATACGAATTCTAGATTAGTGTCTTATCCATTGGGAAAAATCCTCAATACAATACTAACACTAAAACACCTTATTGGTAAATATTCAAATCCATAAACATAAAAACTCTCAGACTACACACTACAAGATCCTCAAATAGGTATCCAGGTAGAATCAATGTAATATCCAAAGCATTTTAATTTTATCTAAGATCAAAGACTTATGGAATACACATATGTATATGCGAAAATCATATAGTAAGCCAGAAAACTTGCAACTCAATAGATAACACAAAGGAGAGACTTAAAATATGAGACAACTTATATTAAGTATGATGAAATCTGTTCCTAAATCAGTATGACAAGGAAATCTACAATATGAGAATATGCAAAATATCAAAGAACTTTAAATCCTATCTTAATACAATCTGACAATACATCTGCAATATCCTAGAATAGAAACAAATATAAGCCTAATGCTTTCTACTCTCCCAATTCTCTAGCCCTTTGTAAATGGTCTTGAATATTCCTTTATAGGAATAGGAATGGAAAAAGCTTCAGACCATTTAGGGTTAGGGTTACAACCAATTAATGCAAACATTTGATTATGATGTCAAGTTGAAAACCCTAAATTCTTCTCTTTTTTCCACACAAATTTGATATGAAAACAATCATGCTCCTTGGATGTGAAAATAGTACTCTGGGGTCGAAGAAAATCAACAACATGACTCTGAGAGTAGCTCACATAAATGCGCAAAAGACCAGGTGACTTTGTTTGCATTTATCCTTTGATTATAAAACTCTTATCTATCAACTCTGGTCTTCAATGTATCTCCACATATTATATTTATATCATTCTAGTCTTCAATAGTTGTTCATAAATTGATCCATAAGATCATATTATAGCATTGATGGTTCTGAGAAAAAACATTTGTCAACCTCTATGAAACCCCTCTGAGAAAGTATTTAAATATTTGAAAATCTGTTATAACGGTCACAGGTGGTGTGGAAAAGGACATGAACGGCTGAGATTGAACCTCTAAATAACTTTAAAATAGCACCGTTGATTCTTTTATGCTACGTGGGCTCAAAATATGATCTTGTCGATCAGGTGTCATTCAAGCATGATTCCTTAAAGGTTAGTTCATGCGCATCTTCTTCATAAGGCTTTACGCCCACCATCAGATCTTTTCAAGACATGTCTACACTTTAATTCATCCTTTGTCCTCAGCCTTAAACCAATCTTTAACCTGCACTTTAACTTTGGCTTTATTTGGGGATTGCACGACTGTGTAATCTCCAAGTTATTGAACACTTTGAGTAACTCTAGATCTATTTAAAGATCACATGCACACTGCTCAATGTCAGCTATATCTATGGTTCTGATTTATTCACAACAAACTTGACTTTAACTTTATCCTGATTCAGGTTCATTTGGAGATTTCACAACTGAATAGATCTCCAATTCTCTGAATAAAATACCTGACTCGTGGTTTACTTAGAGATCACGTGCCATCCATGAGATCTTTTCTTTAATCAACAATCCAGATCATATTCGTGCAACTTGACTAGGCTCAGGACTTAACCATGCTTCACTTACTATCTATCTGGAGATTCAACGACTGTGTAATCTCTAAGTTTTTGAACATTTCACTTAACTCAGGTCACATTTAGAGATCTAGTGCATGCCCTCAGATTCATTTATCCTTGGAAACATGTGGAAACATCATGTCAAATCTCTGGAAACCTGACTTAGCCTTTAAACAAATCATAATTGACCCTGGGTCTATTCCAAGATCAAGCGATTGAAGGGATCTCCAAGTCTCTGGATTATTCTTTAACTCTTGAGTTTACTAAGAGATTACGCACAAGCCACAAAATTAAAACATGATTGATGGTCTACGCTAAGTCTCTGAATATTTTTGTACTTGCTGATTTCTTTCTGAGACCACACACTAGCCCTAGATCCTAATCTACATTAACGGTTAGCGTTCAATCTCATGATATATTTGTACTTGATCATTTCATTTTGAGACCTAGCACAAATTGCACATCTCTAACAAGATTGATGACCCTCCTTTAATCTCAAGAAATTTTACTTAACCCTGAGTCCATCTAGAGATCTCATGACCGAGCAAAACTGCAAACCCCATCCTGACTCTGCTTAAATCATGAGATTACGCAACTAAAAGTATCTCCAAATAAACTTAACCTTAATCATAAAACCATGGGTTCATTATGATATTATGCAACTGAAGAGATCTATAGGTCACCAGATAAAAACTTAACCCATGAGTCTATTCTAAGATCACGTGCAAGCCACACAATCAACACAAGAAATTAACAAGATCAACAGCCTGCACATAATCTCCAAGAGAAAAGGGAATATTCTATTTCTTCACAAGATCAAGAGATAAAGATTCATGCTAAGTCTCTTGATAGAAAGGAATATTCAGTCTTGAATATGCAATTACGAGATAAAGGTAGGTCAATAAACCACTCATGATAAAAAAAATATGTTAAGTGGCTTGGAAAAGTAACTCGAAATAATAACATGTCTTGAAGGGTTTAGGGTTTTAGCCAAATTTTGACACAACAAGACTTAGGGATTTAGGCCAGAGACCTAGTCAAACTTGTAGAGACCGAAGGAAAAGGTATGGAGCCATAAAAATGTTTGAATGGGTCTAAAATATCTTTTCTGAAGGAAATTTATATTAAAAAAATCATCTTTATTAACTTTATTCCATGGTGGAAGCTCTATGTTGTACACGCTAGAGTCTTGGAATAAAATAAACCTTCCAACATGCCAATGAGTGGTCATCCCTTCTTATGGCATCTCACATGTTTCTACTTTCCAGAAACTTTCTGAATAATTTTATATTCTTCAAAATTTCAGCCCGAAATAGACCTTGCATAGTTGATCTTCTATCATCCAAAGACTATTTGTGAATGAATTAATCATATCTTTCCACATACCTTCATGGGACAATGTTATAAACAACTAACAAATAAAATTTGAAATCGTTTTAATATTTTTTAACTTGCGAATTAGCTTTAAAGTTAAACTATTAATTTTGTCTTCACATGGAAGGTCCTACTAACAATATGTGATGATACAAAATAATGCCACGTGAGTTTTGGACCTTTGGTACTATATGACTAGTTAGTTCTATTGTAATTTGCACAAGATGGCCCATGTACCTTCATGGGACCATCTTATAAACAAATTAACAAATAAATAATTATTCGCTCTTTGAATGGTGGGTCGTATCACCAATATGTGATTATGCGAAATAAGGAAAGGTGTCTCATTTTATTACGGTGGAAAATCCATGTCGAACCCACCAGTATGTTAGAACCAAATAAACCTTCCAACATGTCAAGCCAACCCTTCTTATGGCATCTCACACGTGTCTTATTTCTGAGAAATTTCTGAATAATTTATATTCTTGAGAACTTTGGCCCGAAATAGACCTTACATTGTTGATCTTCTATCATCCAATGGCTATTTTTGAATGAATTAATCATTGCTTTCCACGTACCTTCGTGGGACCATGTTATAAACTATAGTTAATTAACTTTAATTTTTAACTATATAATTAAAATTTAAGTATACAAATAAAGGCCACCCATGGATAAATATAAGAAGAAAAAAATATGGATAAAGATAAGGGATAAAAAAAATAGGGATAAAGATGAGAGAAAAAAATATGGAAGAGGAAAAAAGGGAAGAAAGAATATCTTTATAATTAAATTGTTTATCAATCCATACAGTCAAATAAAATCTAGGCCTGCATGGAGTGGTCTAGCTTTTCATTGAACTATTTTGAGTATCCAACTGGGTTTTCTACAACCAAGATTCAACAAGTTCAAGAGCTTTTTGTAGGGTACGGTCGGTGTAGGATTTCCATAATTAAATGACATGTTTTTGGCATTGTCATTGTTTGTAACTTCAAAATCCAGAACCATTACCTGAGGGAAGAAAGGATAAATACATCCCTGGGGGCTATATATTTGCATTCATGACATGTTTCCCTTAGATAAGTGTGTGATTTTGTTAGTAATATGAAGATGTTTGGATGTAAAAGAGTGTAGTTGCAGAAGGCCTTGTTGTAGGAGATATACAAAGACTGACGATGTGAGCAAGAGGAAGGTTATGTTTACAGCCACAAAGATACCAAGATGTCCAGTGGCAGTAACAGAGATACCAAAACCAACAAGTGCAAGGGTAGGATATTTCCATAGCTTGGAAATAATTCCTATCTCTTTTGCAATTGCTCAGATTCCCCTTCAAAGGAATATTAAAAAGGGAGATCTGGGTGTGATTCCAGAAGATGTGGGTTTTGAGGCATTTTGCACCTCTTGAGGATTTTTTTCAAAGTTCTTCCTCTAGTGGTATTGTTACACTAGTTTTATTTTTCTTTTGCCGATGTTATTTTTTTTTTTTCTCCTCTTTGTTACGAAGTTTTCATTTTTGAACTTTGTTTTGAACTTTCAAAAGTTCAAATTCCCATGTTCAAATCTGGCTTGCGCGTCTAGCATTATTGTGACAACATTTATGGATAGCTTTCCTTTAGGTGGTTTTCCTCAATTTGAACTTTAATTTGAACTTTCAAAGTTAAAATTATACCAGTGAAAGCAGCAGATGAGTCTTTGTTATCAATTTAATAAGTCGTCGCGTCTTTGGTCAAGACTATCTTTTTCAATTTGAACTTTCAAAGTTCCATTTCAAAAGTTCAAATCTAAAGATTTTCATTTCAGATGCACAACGGATTTCATAATAAATGAAGGTAATGATGGTATGGATAGAGAATAAGCTGGATAATTTCAAATTTTAATCAATCGTACCTTTTTCCTGGGAGAGTTAATCATGATTTTGTAAACTCAAAGGGTGTGAAATGACAGTTAATTAATGAGATGTCAGAATAATGTTACTTCGACATTTAGTTCACCTGGATGAAATGAAAGTTTAGGCATGCCACGAATCCAGGAAGATGTTTTTCCTTTATAAAAAAAGGTTATATTTATTTTTTCTCATTTTGTCTTGATTTATTTCATCATCACAAAGCCAGAGAGACGAAGGAGCTAATTTCAAACTTGCAGGACTGACATTTTCATAAATTCTGGTGAATTGTCAAACTATGAACTTCTAACTTAAGCAGTCTGTTGAAGAATAAAAAAATTTCAAGTTTCTTCTGGAATTCCTTATCTTCTTTTTCTGGAATTATAATTTTTAAATAAGATGAAGTATAACATGTCGCCATTGCCTAGGTTGAAGTCCTCATCTAGTCTAGTTACTTCTCTTCCAGAGTTATAATATACAGCCCTCCTGAATGTGACTATTGAGGAAATTATTGGAAGATTGAGAAATCCCCAGAAAGGTTCTATAGAGGAGAAAACTAGAGAGAGTGGTTTGATTGAAGCTATCACTTTTCCAACTATAACCATGTGCCCAGAGCTAGTTATGAAATGTATGAATCACTATGATTGAAATGAGAAGTGCATTCGCACTAATTTTGGTGAAGTTTTAGTAAGGATTAATAGGGAAATGGTAATGTCTACCGTGAGAATTCCAAATAAGGAGGAATATGAAGCATGGACTATTAGTACGTCTTATTAATTCTTCATAGACAAGAAGAAATAATATATAAATGTAATTAAAAAGGCCTGGTTGCTAGATACTAAGAGGGGTGGCTCCCATCTTCCAAAACCCCTTACCCACGAACATCTTATCCCTAAAATAAAAGATTTGGTTATTTTGTTAAACATGGTTAAGGGAAATCAGCATACTTTTCATTGGGAAGACTGGATGTTATTTTATATACAAGTGATAACGAAAGGAGAGAAATTCTTGGACTGGGGTGAGCTCATTGCTAAGAAGTTACATGAAGTGCTAGCCACATTTTTTGGTATGAGAGGTTTCTACATGTCTTCTTTCCTATTTTATATTTTATCCAGTTCCAAAAAATGGCATGGGTTGCCTCATGAACCCTTGATGCCAGGAATTGGAATTTATGATTATTATCCCCTTATTGCAGCTAAAGAGATGTTCAGAGAATTTTCCAGAGTGAATGATGTATTTTTGGGGTCGTCTAGTTTTTGAATTATGTGGGAGTTTACACAAAAGACTATCTGATGAAGCCATACAACTAATTCAAACCTATGGAAGTTTCTTTATTCAATTTCCTAGATTTACCTACATTAGAGTAGTCGGATTCAAGGGTGAGTCCTTCAGGTTTCCTAGATATGCACTAGATCATCTGGTACTCACAGAGGTTTGTAGAAAATTGGAAATTATAGATAAAATCTTGAAAGGAGAGCAACATTTGGGAATTACTTTTCCTATGGAATTAGGACATTACTGATGTAAGTCTGCCAAAGATACCCTCAATTTAGCAGTAGAAGTCAAAATCCTTACGCTCAAAACATATATTGCACGCACAAAATTTGACAATAAGGGTTTTTCTAGGTCTTACCTAGGCATGACAAAAGGCTTCACCCACATAGCTCAATTGAAGGACTACTAGGAAGATTGTGAGGATGAATTTGAGGTGCGCAAGAGACTATGGTCCCGCGTCACTTCGGGGAAATTGTATGAATGAAACTTGCTATGAGCATTAAAGGAGTTAAAGAGCATGAAGATGAAGAAGTTCTAGATTCTGAATACAGTAGTAGAGTACAGAATGAGCCCCTTGCAGAAATAGATTGGAATAGACAAGAGGAGGATAGTATTCAACATAGGACATTTAATGTGATAAGAAGAATATAAAAATGGTTAACGGAGAAAAGATTGGGCAAGTTAAATATTTCTGAGCTAGAAAATCATGTACAAACCCAAGATACTTTGTTTCCCAAAAATGAAACCTCTTCTCCTATTTTTCATGTTGAACTTGATATTGAAGGTACAGTTGATTTGGATGTCAACTTAACAAATAAGGCTTCCTCAGTAGTGAAATATCCTACTCCAAAAAGGACTACACATTCCTGAAGCAAGAGGCTGAAGAAGGTTGCAATTAACTACGAAGTTGTAGCATTGGACTCTATTGAGGAAAAATGAACTCCTATGGAAGATCAGGCTCTGGACGTGATGAATTTGGATAATGTTGAAGGGGGTGGAGAAATAAGTAAAGAATAGGGCACCAATGACACTCTTTCTATTGATTCGGCTGTGTTACAAACCCCTCCTTCTAAAGATTCAGCAGATACACCAGCATGGCTCTGATCCTCTATCGGAAAAAAGAGGAGTATTGTACCAATTTCTCTGCCTGATAATGACATGGTGAGCAAATGTTTAGGAAAACAAGTAAAGATTAAAAATCCCAATATTGAGGCAATGCTAGACACAAATGCTAAGACTGGATGTTGGTTTGCAAAAATTGTCATTCCTAAGAATGAGAAGAATTTAGATGAGGTAACAGCTGAAGATTTCAAGGTCAAAAAGGTTGACCTGGGAGTGGCTAGTCATGCAGCAGATGTTAAACATTTGGAATCCTCCACAAATAAAATTTTAATAAGAGCTTGGAAGGATGAGAAAGAAAAACATGAGATGAAATTATAAATCTCTCATATGGCTGAGTATATTTACTCTATTCATCATCCAAATCATGTCTTAAAGACCTAGACCCCATTAGCTTTTGATCTGAAATCTCTAGATAATCAACAGATGAAGAAGCAAATTCTACGTAACAAGTCAATTGCTTAAGAATATTCCTGCTCGTTAGATTCAATGACTGATCATGGAAGAAAATACATATATGATCTCAGTCATACCTATGAATATGTTGTTTCTAAATATAGTCTGAATGCAGAGGTGACCAAATGAGATAAATGATGCAGAGAGCACTGCAATAAGACCTTAATGGGCCCTAACTCTTTATCACTCCTTCAAACTTCAAACTTGATCAATCCCACTCCACACAAGTCCTCTTAGGGTGTCTCCTAACTTTTTCAAGGGGTCAATAGGCTTCCCATATTCCCTTTTGGTTCTTCAAATCAATCTATGAAACCAAGCAATTTCTCTTTTAGGGACTCTTTCCCTAAACCGCACATCAAAGTATAAAAATTCACCAGAGGATTCCAAACTTCATCCTAAGTGATTGGAGATGCTTGAAAGACCCCAAGGGTCAAGAATCCAACAATGGATTTGGTCTTGTAGACCCAAGAGTAGTCAAATCCCAAATGGTATAGGATTCCTTATGGCCCTAACCAGAGGGTTTTTTGGACTTGACTTTCAACTAAGGAAGGATCTGATTGAATTGATTAGGTTTCTATATACCCTTTATGGAATTTTTAGACCCCCCAAAGCCTCAGCACCTCACTCCACTCTTGCACCACTAAACTCTCACAAAGCACACAGGCCTAATTAGCTAGTTTAGGCTTGGTTTGTTAAGAAAGTGTTAGAAGATGGGTTCATGGACTGAATACAGATCCTTGGATGGATTCTCCTACCCCAAATTAGTCTATAAACACCTTTGGTTTGATCCCCCCCTCATATATTACACATGCATGTGACTGTACTAACAGACCAGGCTAATTACATAGGGATAATTAGCCTAGGGCTTTGTCATGAAAATAGAAGGACTAACTTTGAATGCTTGAGCCTTAGGATTCTTAAAGACCATGATCCTAACTTGTATTTTCCAAGTGGCTAAGCAGATCCACTAGATAAATCTCAAGTTAGGATCACATCTTTGTGACTAACCCAGTAAACCTTGTTTTCTCAGACAACAAGAATGTAAAATCGATAACTCTTAAAAAACTTGATGAAAACACCTCAAACCAAATACAATGCTTTAGAAACTCAAGACATCACAAACTTCTAAAACTAGATCCACAAGATGAATCTATACTAGGTCATACACTACCAGAATGACTCAAAACACTCTTCTATTTCCTTGCTTGAACATCAAACTCTGTACACAGTGAAATCTTACCTTCATGGAAGGCATCACATCTCATAATAGCATCATCCATGTGTTTCAGATGATTCAAAGAGTGGTTGAGGTTGGTTACAAATAATTTTTCATACTCCAAGAAACATTTTGCAAAAGTTGCTCATGCAACATTTTGCAAAAGACAACTTTTTGGCAATAAGTGAGAGAGTTGCTAATTTAGGCAAAAGCCAACCTTACCGACCTCCCAAGGTGTAGGAGAGGTCCAAAACATGAATAGGACCTAAACTAAGAACTTAGAAACATAACTTCTAACCAAACACACAAAATCAACAACTAACAAGGTCTAACCATGGTTTCAAGAACCTAGGTTTATAACTCACCTTAGGTCCTTCACCTTATATCAAAGACCCAAAAAAACAAACACACACAAGGGTGATGTCATGGATGCACCTTATTACAAACACAAAAAGAAAGCAAATTAGGATCTTCAAGAGGTGCCCTGCACCATACTCCTCATGACAAAAATAACTCAAGTCTCTTGAGTTGTGAATTCTTCAAGTGGATAACCTATCTTCAGAATGTCTTCATGGTTCATCCAAGTAGCATCTTCAACTAGTTGGTGTTTCCATTTGACTAAGTATTTATAGGAAGTGCCTCTGCTAGTTTTCTTGTTCACTCTCTTGTCGAGGATGCTTTCAATCTCAGGAGGAGTTGCTTGTGGCATGTCCTTGAGTGGTTGGAGTGTAGGAGGCTCTGGAGTATTCACAAGATTAGTAGTACTAACTTCTCCTTTGTAGCATAGATATCTGCAACATTGAAAATGGGTGATAATCCAATGTGAGAAGGTAGATCAATTCTATAGGCATTGTTGCCACATTTCTTCATAATTTTGAAAGGGCCAAGATTTTTCATCGTAAGCTTTGTGTATTTATCTTTAGGTAGTCTTTCCTTCTTGAGATGGATCATCACTAAATCTCCCACCTTGAACTATAGATCTCTTCTCTTCTTGTCAGCATGGGCTTTATATTTCTTAGTGGTATGTTGTAGTTTAATCTGTACTTGGTCATGGATGTTCTTCATTACTTCGACAAAGTCTTTAGCAAGTGCACTCCTTTTTTCCATGTCTTTGATATCTCTGAGCTCCAATACTCCTCTAGGGTGAGTGCCATAAACAATTTGGAATGGTGTTAGACTAGTACTCCTATTGACTGAATCATTGAATGAGAATTTTGCTTATGATATGATAGTGTCCCAAGTGGCTTCATGTTCTTGTGTGAGACATCTCAGAAGGTTTCCAAGGGACCTATTGATGAATTTTGTCTGTCAATCTGATTGTGGGTGATATGCAGATGATAGAGAAACATTTGTGTCTAGTTTTCTCCATAATTTCCTCCAAAAGTGGCCTAAAAACTTAGGGTCCCTTTCTGATATTATTGATAGTGGGATTCAATGAAGTCTTATAACTTCTCTGAAGAACAACCCTGCTATCTAAGATGCATCATGAGTTGTCCTACAAGGGATAAAGTGTTCCATCTTTGAAAATCTGTCAACTACAACATAAATGCTATCAAATCAAGACTTGGTCTTTGGAAGACCTAGGACAAAGTCCATACTTACTGAATCCCATGGTTTGGCAGGGATGGGTAAAGGAGTGTACAATCCAGCATTGGAGGTATGTCCTTTGTCTTGTTGGAAGACTGAACAACTCTCCACAAAACTCCTAACATCTGTCTGCAATTTGGGCCAGTGGTAGAATCTCCTAACCAGCTCCAAAGTTTTATCCACCCCAATGTGACCAGCTAGGCTTCCACAGTGCTTCTCTTTGATAATATTATCCCTCATAGATCCCTTTGGGACACATAATGAACTCCCTTTGAAAAGAAGACCATCTTGCACAATAAACTCTGATAAATCAGTGTGGTATATGTCTTTCATCTCCATACAAAACTGATAAGACTCTTTGAAATCTTCATCTTTAGCATACATATCCTTCATGGCATGAACCCCAACACTCTCCAACTAAATAGTTTGGATAGTTAGGTGTTTCCTACTAAGAGAATCAACAACTTTGTTCACAATCCCCTTTTTATGCTTGATGGAAAATGTATAAGACTGTAAGAACTCCATCCACTTCACATGTCTGTGATTAAGTTTCTCCTGCTTGTTTAGAAAGCTAAGTGCATGGTTATCAGTAAAAACAACAAAGTCCTTGGGAAATAAATAATGCCTCCACTTCCTAAGTGACTGAACCATTTCATACATTTCAAGGTCATAAGTATAGCACTTTTTTTTAGCTTCATTGAGCTTCTCACTGAAAAAAGAAACTGGCTTCCCCTCTTGGCTCAAAACTCCCCCAATGGCTTTGTTACTTGCATCACATTCTACTATAAAGACTTTGTGAAAGTATGGTAGAACTAGGATGGGCTACTCTGCAATCTTTTTCTTCTACAACTCAAAGGACTCATTAGCTTCATTAGTCCATGCAAATATGCATTTTCTTCCACCTTGTATAGTGTTGATAATGGGGGCACAAATGCCACTAAATTTTTTTATGAATTTCCTATAAAAAATAGATAATCCATGAAAACTCTTTACCTTTGAAGGAGTAGTAGGAGGTGGCCAATTGAGGATGGCTTCAACTTTGGTAATATCTATCTTGAGACTGTTCTTGGAGATCACAAAGCCTAAGAACACAAGTTCTTCTTGAAGAAAGACACACTTATCTATGTTTATTTTCAACTTCTCCTCATGGAGTTTTCTCATCACCATTTCCAAATTCTTGAGATGTTCTTCCCTGCTCCTGCTAAAGATCAAAATATCATCAAGGTATACAATAACAAATTTGTTAAGAAAATGTTTCAACATTTCATTCAGCAATCTCATAAAGGTGCTTGGAGCATTGGAAAGGCCAAAAGGCATCACAAGCCATTCATAGAGGCCTTCTATAGTCTTAAATGTTGTCTTACATTCATCTCATTCTCTGATTCTTATCTGATGATAGCCACTTTTGAGATCTATCTTGGAATAGGAACTTGCACCCCCCAAACAGTCCATTAAATCCTCTATTCTAGGCATAGGAAACCTATATTTGATGGTCATCCTATTGATTGCCCTAGAATCTGTACATAATCTCCACGTGCCTTCTTTCTTGGGTGCTAGGACTGCAAGGACAGAATAAGGACTCACACTCTTCCTAATGAGGCCTTTTGACAACAATTCCTCAATCTGTCTTTCTATCTCTTGGTTTTGTTCAGGGATCATCTTATATGCTGCCTTGTTTCGGAGAGTGGGCCCTGGTATGAATTCTATATAGTGACTTATTTCTCTTTTAGGTGGCAAAGACTCTGGTGTACTTTTAGTCTAGTATGCCCTTATATTGGTCTAATAGTGCTTTGACCTCCTTGGGACCTACATCACTAGCAAGGACTTTAGTTTTTGGTTCTGTTAAAGATGTTTTATTGGGACTCACTACTAATGCAAAACGAGGTGTATCCCTTTCCTTCAATGCTTTCATGAACTCTTTTTCTCCTATATGCATGATACTGCTAGCAACATGTTTTTCTTTTTCACAGTCAGGGAGTGGGTTCATTACATACTCAACACCATCCTTAACTATTGTGTAGACATTGGTCTCTCCATCATGCTTAGCATTGACATCATATTGCCAAGGCCTCCCCAATAATAAATGACATGCATCCATCTCTGTGATATCACATAGAACCCTGTCTGTATACTCCCCTATCTTGAAATCTACCCAAAATTTTTCATTGATGATAGTTTGTTTTTCTTTTGTCAACCAAGAAGCCTTATAAGGGAAGGGATGGCGAATAACATGTAGCTTAAGCTTAGTAACTAATTCCCTAGATGAAATATTATCTATAGAGCCATAATAAACTATAACTTTGCATACCTTATTGTTCACCTTGTTCTGAATAATGACTTCCTCTGAGGTGGTTCTGCAGTAGTAGGTGCTCTTAGGAGTGTCCTTTGCATCATTAGACATTCTCATGATTCTGGATTTGCAGGTCTTGAAGTTGTGGAAGGGTAGGAAGAGACACTTTGGTTGTCATCTTCTTGGGTGATTTGAACCCTTCTATCTCCTCCTTGTCTACTGGTGCCACTCTTTTTAGGAGATCTAAAAGATTGGTGTCCAACTTGATTACAAGTGAAACACTTCCCTGTAAAGACACTAGGTCCTTTCCACCAAATCTTCCTCTACTATTTGATCTCCTACCTCTGAAATTGTTTTTGTTATTGTGCTCTCCTTCTGACTCATGTTTACTAAACTCCCCTTAACCTCTTTGGAATGGTCCTCTACCATTGAATCTACCTCTACCCCTGAAGTTATTCCCTCTTCCTCTATTATTTTGTTCTCCCCTCCTCTTCTACTTTTCTTCATTTTTTAGTGCCATTTGGAAACATTTGTGCACTGATTCAGAGTTGAATAGGCTTATTTCATCTTGAATATTGTATTTCAGTCCATTGATGTACCTTGCAAGCTTGTTCTTCTCACTTTCAGGAACTCTGGCCTTCAAGGTCATTTTTTGAAATTCCTTAGTGTACCCACTCATATCAAGGTCTTTCTGTCTTATATTTTGCAACTTCTTGTGAAGGGTGATCTCGTAATCTTTTGGTACAAACTGCTTCTTGAATTCCACTAACATCCTTTTCCATGTTGAGATAGGGTTCCTTCCATCCTCTATTATTTCATTTTGTAGAAAGTTCCACCAACTTAGGGTAGGTCCTTTCATTCTATATTTTGCAACTTTAACCTTCTGATTCTCAAAGATGTTGACATATTCAAAATAGTTCTCTGTAGCTTCCACCCAATCCATGCATTCTTCAGGATCCAATTTTCCACAAAACATGAGCATATCTAACTTATGGTCTCTTCTCCCAACTCTCTCAAGAGCTTCTAGGAGTTTTACTTGATCTGCAGGCATTTTCTTCAATTCATCCTCCTCTGTATCTTCTTCTTCTTCTTCTCCTTCTTCCCTCTCTGTTGGGAGGTCTTTCAACTTTTTTATCTCCTCTTCCATTCTCTTGTTCTTGGCTATTTGTTCCCTAAAATTTTTAGCCAATTCCACATTTATGATTCTAGTAGGCACTTCCTCTCCTTGAGAGTCTTCTATTTTGTCCTCCATTCTTTTCTCCTTCCAAGATCTTAGCAGGCTTTGATACCACCTGATGCAGAGAGCACTGCAAGAAGACCTTAATAGGCCCTAACTCTTTATCACTCCTTCAAAATTCAAAATTGATCAATCCCACTCCACACAAGTCCTCTTAGGATGTATCCTGACTTCTCCAAGGGGTCAATAGGCTTCCCCTATTCCCTTTTGGTCTTCAAATCAATCTATGAAACCAAGCAATTTCTCTTTTAGGGACTCTTTCCCTAAACCACACATCAAAGTATAAAACTTCACCAGAGGATTCCAAAATTCATCCTAAGTGATTGGAGACTCTTGACAGACCCCAAGGGTTAGGAATCCAAAGATGGATTTGGTCTTGTAGACCCAAGAGTAGCCAAATCCCAAATGGTCTAGGATTCCTTGTAGCCCTAACTAGAGGGTTTTTCATACTTGAATTTAAACTAAGGAAGGATCTAACTAAACTGATTGGGTTTCTAGATACCCTTTATGGAAATTATAGACCCCCCAAAGCCTTAGCACCTCACTCCACTGCTGCACCACTAAAATCTCACAAAGCACACATGCCTGATTAGCTAGTTTAGGCTTGGTTTATTAAGCAAGCATTAGAAGATGGGTTCATAGACTAAATGAAGAGCCTTGGATGGATTCTCCTACCCCAAATTAGTCTAGAAACACCTTTGGCTTGATCCCCCCACTCATATATTACACATGCATGTGACTCTACTAACAGACCAGGCTAGTTACCTAGGGATAATTATCCTAGGGCTTTGTAATGAAAATAGAAGGACTAACTTTGAATGCTTGAGCCTTAGGATTATTAAAGACCATGATCCTAACTAGTATTTTCCAAGTGGCTGAGTAGATCCACTAGATAAATCTCAAGTTAGGATCACATCTTTGTGACTGACCCTGTAAACCTTTCTTTCTCAAATAGCAAGAATGTAAAATTGATAACTCTTAACAAACATGATGAAAACACCTCAAACCAACTACAATGCTTTAGAAACTCAAGACATCACAAACTTCTATAATTGGATCCACAAGATGAATCTATACCAAGTCGTACACTACCAGAATGACTCAAAACACTCTTCTATTTCCTTGCTTGAACATTAAACTCCGTACACAGTGAAATCTTACCTTCATGGAAGGAATCACATCTTCTAATAGCATCATCCAAGAATTTTAGATGCTTAAAATAGTGGGTGAGGTCAGTTACAAATAAGTTGTCATACTCCGAGTAACATTTTGCAAAATTTGCTCATGCAATATTTTGTAAAAAGACAATTTTTTGGCAATAAGTGACAAAGTTGCTAATTTGGGAAAAAGCCAACCTTACCGACCTCCCAAGGTGTAGGAGAGGTCCAAAACATGACTAGGACCTAAACTAAGAACTTCAAAACATAAATTCTAACCAAACACACAAAATCAACAACTAACAAGGTATAACCATGGTTTCAGGAACCTAGGTTTATAGCTCACCTTATGTCCTTCACCTTACATCAAAGACCCAAACAAACAAACACACATAAGGGTTATCTCATGGATGCGCCTTATTACAAGAAAAAAAGCAAGAAAATTAGGATCTTCAAGAGGTTCCCTGCACCAATAAAGAAAAGACTCAGTGGATGGTGGTGATGGCCTAGATGATAGAGGTCAAGAAATATGGTATAGTAAAATACCTATCTGAGAGGCCAATTGCAGAATTTGATGATGAAATCCTTTTTGTTTCACAAGATCATTTGGACTAGAGGAACTCTGTTATAAAATAGGGTATTGAGGAATCCACTAAACTGATGAAAGATCTCACTACCTTAACAGGCATAATGAATAATGATCTCAGATTCATCAAAGTGCAGTTGTTCAAGGAGGATGGAAAAAGTTTACAGAAGCTGGAAGAAACAAACCAGGCTTTCAAGGATAGAGTTAGCTTGGTTAAAGAAATAAAAATAGTTACACCTAAGGAATTCGCCTATGTTGCTGAAATGGAATCTATGTTGATTATGTGCCAAGATCGTTTGAAGTTGCACAAAGATAAAGTCGCGCTGGTTCGTAGGGAAAATAAAGTACGTAACAAAAGAGTTTCCCATATTGGCATCCCCAATAATCATCTTGTGGTTAGGTTTTCAATGGAACATATGGAGTGGAGGAAATTGCAGGCCTAGTCTTCATTAGCCATGACAACATCATAAACCTAGATGCCCTACGGAATAATCATGCAGGATTGATCATTTAGTTTTTTTATTCTGTTGCTTAATGTTCCCATTGAACTCTGATCTTTTATTTTTCACTCCTTAGTGGATTTAGTTTTAAAACTTCCAAAAATAGTTTATTTCTCATGGTATATATGGCTTATTATGACCGAGAAAAAGGGTCGGCCACATTTTGTAATCTTAATTTCAGTAATTTCTTAGTATTGCCAGATACTTAAAAAGATTTTATGATTTGAAGGATATTTTGATATGTTGGTTGAAATACAATATATACATATATCATAGCTTTGGTGTGTTCATCCAAGTATATGAATGCAATTTCTGTTAGAATTTCATTTGTTATTGTGATATGTTGCCATATTTCATTCAGATTGTGAAGTGGATTTAGGGTATCTGTAATTTTACCTTATATTAGTTGTGGATGTCAGTATTTTGGCTGAATCTTATCTCTTCATTACAACTTTTATCTTATTTGTATTTCATTTTAAATATGATGATTGAACCTTTGATACTTTAGGGTAAAAAGTATTATCTATGAATTTTTTTTCATTGATTCATGGAAAGCATAATTGAAAACTATTGAAGAGGGAATTGCACCTATATGTAGAGGGACTTGACCATTAAGGCAAATCCCAATTGTTAATTAATTAACTTTTCCCATAGGGGTGTAGAGGTTTATTTTCTTGATCATCTTTGATTAATTTTTGGGATAAATTTGTTAACTAGAAAATTTTTGGCGAATCTACTAGGGAATTGATATTAAGTGGGTCACTTTCAATTTTATTTATAAATGAGTAATCATGGTGTTACCTACTGATGTGATACCTGGACAAGAAGAAATCCCTCCAGTATTGCAGCCTAATTTACATTTTCTAGACACTCATGAAGACATTATTGTTGATCTCAACTCTTTATCCTAGAAACTAAGAACCAATAATCAGCAGTATCAACAAGTCAGATTAGTAATTGAGGAAGGAGAGGAAATAGGTGAATAGTTAAGAGGACTTCCTATATCTTGGGAAGCCACAGTTGTGGATAGAGCAGCCCAAGGGCTTTAGAACTTAAATTCTGGATTCCAAATGTTTTACTAGGTCTCAGGCGAAGTAGGGGTTAGTAGATCAAGATTTAGAATACCTTAAATGAATTACTGGTACCCTTGATTTAACCTTACCTCATCCATCGAGACATAATCCTAAACTAGCTCAGAAATCTATAGCCTTGTTATCATTCCATGCTCTAGTCCTTTCAGGGATTCTTGCACCCTTGAATATCAATTTCCCCATATTTTAAACATTATGGTTGCTAATCCTTGGGGTGCCGCTATGGGACCTCTAAACCTTCCATCACATCATTCTTTACCTAAAGGTGCTAAAGATGTGTTTCCATGATTTACTTGATATGGGAAGGTCTTAGTTGAGGAATATTTGAATACTTTTAATGTGGCTAGTGGCGTCCTAGTGGTGCAGCATGAAGATGTGGTTGTGAGACTATTTGTGAAAACTTTTCCTGAAGGTGATGTGGAATGGTTCAGCCATCTTCTAGTAGCCTCCATAATAGGGTGGGATGATACGAAGATAGCTTTTGAAAATAATTTTAAGAGTGCGGAGAACAGGCACTCACTTTTGGCTCAGTTGACACAAATGAAAAAAGAGATACATGAGCCAATGCGTGATTATGTAGAAAAATACAATAAATTGGTACATAAGATCCCTACTAGGAAAAGGCCTACCCTGGAGAATCAGAATTTTTTCTTTGTAAATTCAATTCCTCCTGACCTTGGATTTCATCTACGCAAAAGTAGACCAGTAGATTTGGGTTCATCCCAGACACAAGCAATTGAATTGGAGGATGATTTAATCATTGTGGGGAAGTGGAGAAAGGAAGTTCAAACTCCTCACACACAAGCATCTTCATATTTATCAGACCATGTGGTCTAGACATTTGTAAATGACATGATTTCCCTTAAGAAATAACTACCAAAAAGTAATACACCTTACCAAGAAATTCCTGGAAGGTTCCAAAATCAATCTGTTCGAACTTTTGGAAGGCAGTCGACATTGCCATCTTCCCAACAGAGACTCTGGCTATAGAGGGTGTCCCAAGTGGGAATTCTAATATGTGTGTTATTCATCTAACGGATGATCATGATGGAGATACCTATCCATAAATGGTAAGGTATGTTCAAATGAATACTCAAAGAGAAACTATTGAAGAAGTTCATGAAGATGAGGCCGGTCCAAAGTTACCTAGCCACTCTAAAACATACTACATTGAGTACGAATCAAATTCAGAAAGAGGTACAAATATTTTGGTAACTTTGGAGGAGCCCTCGTGCTTAGTACTAAAAAGGAATCAAAAGGGATACAAGTCCTCCCCTACAGTTTCATTTTTAACATCCACCCATAATGCAAGTGAACCTAGAAACTGAACTTCAAGCTTCTCAAAGGTCAAGAGTTCAAATTCTCTGGAGGTTCCAATTTCAAAAAGGTTTGATGTTGACCCTTCTTTTGATCTTTTGGAATTTTTTAAGGCCTCTAAAATTCAAAATACTCCCACTGAGTACTTAATATGAAATCCTAGGGAGATTGATAAACTAGTGGATTTTGTTATAGGAAATGAACCATCAAAATCAATTAATAATCTCGTGAATGTTCAATCCAATCAACCATCTACCTCTAACCCATTAAGCCAACCTAAAATTATTGAACAACAAACTCAAAAGGAAATCGTAACCGAAACCGCTCAATCTTTCATGAAGCCTTAACCTTTCTATGTGTCTTTGTTTATTCATGGACACAAGCTCAGCAATTGCATTATTGATTTCGAGGCTTCAAATAATATAACGCCCTCCTATATAGCTAAAGCACTTGACTTACGTTTAACCAAAACCTTTGGACACTGCTATTCTATGGATTCAAAATAAGTACCTCTATTAGGTCAAATAAAAGTGCTCAAGTATCCCTATCAGCTCATCCTATGAAAAGGCTTAAATTAACAATCTTGGTTGCTGATATACCTGCCAGTTATGGCATGTTGTTAAGTCACACCTTTTGTAAAGATCTTGGAGGGGAGATTAAAATGGACTGGTCGCATGCTATTATTTCAATAGGTAAAGAAAAGGTCATTCTTGAACCCAAACCAAAATCAAAATACATTGTTTTTCCCTCTAATGATTAAAGATCTCATATTTTATATGAAGAATCTGAATTTGGCAATTCTGTGATTCTTCTCAAACCTAATATAGCTGAAGATGTGCAATTGGAAGACCAGCCTTTATGGACCATGGAGTTTGATAGGAGTTGTTCCCATGATTTTTCTAGGGAAGGGTTGGTGCTAATTTCTCCAGAAGGAAAAAAAAATCCCTTCCGCTTATAAGTTAGAGTTCAACAATACAACAGAATATGAAGCATTGCTTCTTGGGATCGAAGAAGAAAAGAGGAGAGGAATTAAGAAGTTGAAATATTTTAGAGATGTAGAACTGATCGTGAAATAGGTATGAAGTATCTTCACAGTGAAGAATAAAATACTTAAGCACTACCGTAATAGAGTATGGGATGAGATAGAAGGTTTTTAAGCCTTCTCTATTTAGGCCATTCCATGAGAACTTAATTCTAGAGTTGCTGCTTTGGCTAGATCAGCTTCTCTCCTTATACCTCACCCTGACTTTAACAATGATGTATATAGAATTGAATTGGTCCATCGACCCAGTGTCCTAAACAACTCAAAATCATGGGAATTCTTCCGCGGTGATAAATAGATCAATCTTTTTATGCAATATCTAGATATGTTATCTTCAACATACTTTGAAGGATCCAAATCTAATTGTCATGATTTATTCCCTGATGAGGAGGGTTGTTCAGAAGAATATGTAATTTAGTTGAAAGGTAACATGATTCCAAAGGGACAGGTCAATCTAGAGAAGTTGTTTGATAGGTGAGATTTCTACATAGGTAATCAAGAAGTGCACGAGAATTCAAAGCTAGGTGCCTATGAGAAAGTGAATATTGGGGGGCAATTTGAGCCCAAAATGGTTAATTTGGGACTTTGTTGTATAGCAGAAGAAAAATAGAAATTTGTCCAGTTATTAAAATTGTAAAAGGATCTCTTTTCTTGGTCTTACGATGACCTAAATAATTTTAATTAAGGACAGGTGCAACATCACATTCCTCTCAAACTAGGAACGAGTCCTTTAAGGAAAAATTTGAGGAATTACAATCCCAAGGTAGCGAATTCCATTTTCAAGGAAGTAGATAAGATGTTACAAGCTTGAATTATCTATGAAATTTATCATTCGACCTGGGTAGCAAATATTGTGCCAGTACATTAAAAAAATGGAGAGATACATATATGTGTAGACTTTCGTAATTTCAACCAAGGAAGTCTTAAAGACAATTACCCTCTCTCGGTAATGGATCACATCCTTCAGACCATTATGGATAAGAAATGATGTCTTTGTTGGATGGATTTTCTAGGTATAACCATAATAGTGTAGCAGAAGAAGATCAGCATAAGACGACCTTCACAACTCCTTGGGGCACATTTTCTTATAGGTATATGTCATTCAGCTTGATCAATGTTGGAGCTAAATTCCAATGGGTGATGAATACTACCTTTAATCATCTCAAAAATAAAATCATTGTCATATATCTGGATAATTTCACAGTCTTTTCAATAATAAGGAAGAGGCAAATCAAGGATTTATAGTGGATATTGAAGAAGTGTCAGGAGCATGGAATTTCTCTAAACCCCAAAAAATTAGTCTTTGTTGTGACCAAAGGTAAACTCTTGGGCCACATCATATCTAAAGATGGCATAAGGGTAGACCCAGAATGAGTAAGGGAAATCCAACAATTATCTCTATCATCTAACAAAACTGGAGTAAAATATTTTTTGGTCAAGTTAATTTCCTAAGGAAATTTTTTCTAGACTTTGTTGAAACCACGAAGCATCTCATGAACTTAATGAGTGAAAAACAGACATTCAAATGGAGCAGTGAGGCTACAAAATCTTTCAAAACATTTAAAAAGCAATTGCAAAAGCTCCAAATTTGGTTCATCCTGACTTCAAGAAGGATTTTATTATTCATTGTAATGCTTCTGATCATTATTTGTCAAGGATTCTAATGCAGAAAAGTGAGATAGGTATAGAAACTTTGATCTCCTTCATGAGTATCATGTTAACAAAACATGAACTAAATTATTCACTGGCAGAGAAATATGCCTTTTCAGTAGTAAAGGTTGTAAAATAGTTTAGATACTATATACTTCATTCTCACTCTGAGTTTTTTGTTCCAAACACCACTATAAATAGTATTCTAACATAGAAAGAGGTTGGTATCAACAACAGGGCTTCCTGGGTAGCAAGGATTCAAGAATTTGACTTAGATATCATACCCACAAAACTGGTTCGAGGACAAGGACTGTGCAGGTTAATGTTAGCAAAAAATGAAGATGAGAAAGGAAAGCTTCCCTTAATGTTTCTGGTTGGTCTAACTGACCCTTGGTTTTCTAATGTGGCACACTACTTGACTTATGGAGACTGTCAAGAACACTTGAGCCCAAAGGAGAAGCAAAATCTAAAAATCAAAGCTGCCAAGTATATTATTATTGATGACATCCTTTACGAAAACAATTGGATGGCATGTTTCTCAAATGTGTGGATAAAGAAAAGCAAGAGAAACTACTTAAAGCCTTCCATAATGAAGCATTCAAAGTAATTTTCTCTTCTGCAGTGACTGCCTTTAAGATCTTGAGAAACTATTATTACTGGCCAGGAATTCTCAAGGATGCATGCCAATGGGTTGCAAAATGTGAAAAGTGTAAGTTGTTCACTGGGAAACCACAATTAACAGCCCTACCTTTGAGTCTAGTGATCATTTAAGAAGAATTTCATCAGTGGGTTCTTGACTTTATAGGGCCACAGATTATTTTACAAAATGGGTCAAAGTTGTCCCAGTGAAGAAGACTACCTCAGCAGTGGTTTGTGATTTTGTGAAGAACTTTATCCTAGTAATATTTGGCACTCCACACAATTTAGTGACTAAGAATGCCTCTAATTTATCCTCTCAATAATTACAACTTTTTTTATGATTATAGTATACTCCTCTCTCATTCCTCAGACTATTACCCCCAAGGTAACGGTCGAGAAGAATTGAGTAATAAAAATTTGATCAAATCATGAGGAAATTAGTAAGTCAGAATGCTAAAGATTGGCACAAAAGGCTTTATTAGGCAGTATGGGCAGACAAGACTTCTCCTAAAATGGAAATAGGGATGTCTCCTTTCAAGATGGTGTATGGAGTTGAATCTCAGTTGTCACTCCCATTGGAACTATCTACAATTAAACTGCAGAAAGTGAATGAAGACAGTAATTTCCAAAGTAAAGTTGAAAAAAGAATCATGTACCTAGCCAGGATATGTGAAGAAAGAGAGAATTTTTTATCACATAACAGAGCATCAAGCTAGAGTAAAATGGATTTTTGATAGAAAAACTAGGCTGAGGAAATTCATGCCAAAAGATCAAGTGCGTCTCTGGGACAAGCGCAGAGACCCAAAAGGTGCTCACAGTAAGTTTGAAACTCTATGGAAGGGTCCCTTTATTATCAGTGAGGCCCTTGGACCTAATTCATTTAAGTTACAATATCTTGATGGAAACCCCTTTCCCTTACCCTATAATGGGCAAGACCTGAAATTGTATCAAATGTGAAGCTTTTGTTTTTCCCTCAAGTATATAAGTTTTGTTGTGCTTAATGTTAGAGCTTTTTGTTGAGTCAAAGTTTGTCCTTATGACCCCGTAGTGCAATTTTCTGAAACTAGAGAATCTAGAGTTCATTCCTTGTCCCTCATCAGTCTAGGTCCCCAGTCGAAGCCAATATTACACTGGTTTTATTTTTCTTTCACCGATGTTATTTCTATTTTTTCTCCTCTTTGTTATGAAGTTTCAATTTTTGAACTTTTTTTTGAACTTTATTTTGAAATTTCAAAAGTTCAAATTCCCATGTTCAAATTTGGCTTGTGTGTCTAACCTTGTCATGGATTCATTCTAGCTAGCTTTCCTTTAGGTGGTTTTCCTCAATTTGAACTTTAATTTGAACTTTCAAAATTCAAATTATACAAGTGCAAGCAGAAGATGAGTCTTTGTTATCAATTGAAGAAGTCGCTGCATCTTTGGTCAAGTCTATCTTTTTCAATTGAACTTTCAAAGTTCCAATTCAAAAGCTCAAATCTAAAGATTTTCATTTTAGATCTGCAACAGATTTCATAATAAATGAAGGTAATGATGGTACGGATAGAGAATAAGCTGGAGCATTTACAATTTTAATCAACCGTACCTTTTTTTTGAGAGAGTTAATCATCATTTTGTAAACTCAAATGGTGTGAAATGATAATTAATTAATGAGATGTCAAAATAATGTCACTTTGACATTTAGTTCACGTGGATGAAATGAAATTTTAGGCATTTCGTGAATCTAGGCAGATATTTTTCCTTTATAAATGAAGGTTATATTTCTTTTTTCTCATTCAATATTGATTTCTTTCATCATCATGGAGCCAGAGAGATGGAGGAGGTAATGTCAAAGTCGCAGCACTGACATTTTCATGAATTCTGGTGAGTTGTCGAACTTTGAACTTCTAGCTTAATCAGTCTGTTGAAGAATATAAATTTTTCAAGTTTCTTCTCGAATTCCTTATCTTCTTGTTCTGGAATTTTAATTGTTAAATAAGGTGAATTATAATAGGCCATCATTGCCTAAGTTGAAATCCTCATCTAGTCTATTTATTTCTCTTCCAGAGTTAGAAGACACAGCCCTTCTGAATGTGACTATTGAGGAAATTCTTGGAAGATTGAGAAATCCCCAGAAAGGTTCTATAGAGGAGATAACTAGACAGAGTGGTTTGATTGACGCCACCACTTTTCCAATTGTAACCCCATGCTCGGAGCTGGTTATGGAATGTATGAATCACTATGATGGAAATGAGAAGTGCATTCACACTAATTATGGTGAATTTTTAGTAAGGATTGATAGGGAAATGATAATGTCTTCCATGAGAATTCCAGATAAGGAGGAATATGAAGCATGGACTATTGGTACTCCTTATTCATTCTTCACAAAGAAGAATAAATAGTATAGAAATGTAATTGCAAAGGCCTAGTTTCTAGATACTAAGATAAACTGGGTTAAGGGAAATCAACATACTTTTCATTGGGAAGACTGGATGTTCTTTTATATACAGTGATAACAAAAAGAGAGAAATTCTTGGACTGGGGTGAGCTCATTACTAAGAAGTTTCATGAAGGGTTAGCCAAATTTTTTAGTATGAGAGGTTTCTACATGTCCTCCTTCCTATTTTATATTCTATCCAGTTCCAGACAATGGCCTGGGTTGCCTCATGAACCCTTGACACCATGAATTAAAATTTATGATTATTATCCCATGTTGCAACTAAAGAGATGTTCATATAATTTTCCCAGAGTGAATGATGTATTTTTGGGGTCATCTAGTTTTTGAATTACACGGGACTTTACACAAAAGTTTGTTTGATGAAGTCATACAACTAATTCAAACCTATGGTAGTTTCTTTATTCATTTTCCCATATTTACCTACATCAGAGTAGGCGGATTCAAGGGTGAGCCCTTCAAGTTTCCCAAATATGCCCTAGATCATCTAGTACTCATAGAGGTTTGTAGACAATTGGAAATTATAGATAAAATCTTGAAAGGAGAGAAACCTTCAAGAATTACTTTTCCTATGGAATTAGGACATTACTGTTGTAAGTCTACCTTAGATGCCCTCAATTTAGCAGTAGAAGTCAAAATATTTAAGCTCAAAACATATATTGCACGCCCAAATTTTGATAGTAAGGGTTTTTCTAGGTCTTACCTGGGCATGACAAAGGGCTTCACCCACATAGCTCAATTGGAGGACTACTGGGGAGATTGTGAGGATGAATTTGAGATGCACAGGAGACTATGGTCCTGCCTCACTTTAGGGAAAATTGTATGAATGAAACTTCCTATGAGCATTAAAGGAGTTAAAGAGCGTGAAGATGAAGTGTTGGATTCTAAATACAACAGCAGAGTATAGAACAAGCCCCTTGCAAAAATAGATTGGAATAGACAAGAGGAGGACAGTATTCAATACAAGACATTTAATGTGATAAGAAGAATAGAAAAATGGTTAAGGTAGAAAAGATTGGGCAAGTTAAATATTTCTGAGCCAGAAACTCATGTACAAACCCAGGATACTTTGTTTCCCAAAAATGAAACCTCTTCTCCTAATTTTCCTGTTGAACTTGATATTGCAGGTAGAGGTTATTTGGAGGTCAACATAACAAAGAAGGCTTCCTTAGTGGTGAAATCTCCTACTCCAACAAGGACTACACATTCCCTAAATAAGAGGTTGAAGAAGGTTGCAATTAACCATGAAGTTGTAGAATTGGACTCTGTTGAGGAAGAATAAACTCCTATGGAAGATCGGGCTCTAGACATGATGAATTTGGATAATGTTGAAGGGGGTGAAGAAATGAGTAAATAATAGGGCACCAATGACACTTTTTCTGTTGATTTGGTTGTGTTACAAACCCCTCCTGCTAAAGATTCAGAAGATACACCAGCATGGCTCCGATCCTCTATTAGTAAAAAGAGGAGTATTGTACCAATTTCTCTGCCTAATAATGACATGGTGAGTAGATGTTTAGGAAAAGAAGTAAAGATTAAAAATCCCAAGACTGAGGCAATGATAGACATAGATGTTAAGACTAGACACTAGTTTGTAGAAATTCCCATTCCTAAGAATGAGAAGAATTCAGATAAGGTAACAGCCGAAGATTTCAAGGTCGAAAAGGTTGACCTAGGAGTGGCTACTCATGCATGAGATGTTAAACATTTGGAATCCTCCAAAAATAAAATTGTAACAAGTGCCTGGAAGGATGAGAAAGAAAAGAAAGAGGTAAAATTACTCTATTCATCATCCAGATCATGTCTTAATGACCCAGAACCCATTATCTTTTGATCTAAAATCTCCAGTTAATCAATAGATGAAGGAGCAGATTCTACATAACAAGTCAATTGTTGAAGCATATTCCTGCTGGTTAGATTCAGTGATTGATTGTGGAAGCAAATACATAGATGATCTTAGTCAGACCTATGAAGATGTTGTTGCTGCTAAAGATAGTATGAATGCAGAGGTGACCAAATGGGATAAAGAAAAGACTTAGTGGATGGCGGTGATGGCCCAGATGACAGAGGTTAAGAAATATGGTATAGTAAAATTCCTATCTGAGAGGCCAATTGCAGGATTCAAAAATGAAATCCTTTTTATTTCACAAGATCATTTGGACTAGAGGAACTCTGTTATAAAATAGGGTATTGAGGAATCCGCTAAACTGATGAAAGAACTCACTACCTTAATAAGAATAATGAATAATGATCTCGGATTCATCAAAGTGTAGTTGTTCAAGGAGGATGGAAAAAGTTTACAGGAGCCAAAAGAAATGAACTAGGATTTCAAGGATAGAGTTAGTTTGGTTAAAGAAATAAGGAATTCTCCTATGTTTTAAAAATGGAATCTATGATGATTGTGTGTCAATATCATTTGAAGCTGCATAAAGATAAAGTTACGCTAGTCCATAGGGAGAATAAAGTATGGAAGAAAATAATTGTGCATATTGGCGTCCCCAATAATCAGCTTGTGGTTAGGTTTTCAACTAAACATTTAGAGTGGAAGAAATTGCAGTCCCAGTCTTCATCAACCACAAAAACATCATAAACCTAGATGGCCTACGTAATAATCATGTAGGATTGATCATTTAGTTGTTTTATTTTGTATCTTAATGTTCCCGTTGAAATCTGATCTTTTACTTTTTACTCCTTAGTGGAGTTAGTTTTAAAACTTCCAAAATAGTTTATTTCTCATGGTATATACAGCTTGTTATGACCGAGATAAAGGGTCGGCCAAATTTTGTAATCTTAATTTTAGTAAGTTCTTAGTACTACCAGATACTTAAAAATATTTTACGATTTGAAGGATATTTTGATCTTTTGGTTGAAATACAATATATACATATATCATAGCTTTGGTGTGTTCATCTGAGTATAGGAATGCAATTTCTATTGGAATTTAATTTTCTATCATGATATGTTGCCATATTTCATTCAGATTGTGAAGTGGATTAGGGTATCTGTAATTTTGTCTTAGATTAGTTTTGGATGTTAGTCTTTCAGTTGAATCTGGGCTCTTTATTACAACAAATTTTATCTATTTGTAATTCATTTTAAATATGATGATTGAACCTTTGATACTTTAGGGTAAAAAGTATTATCTATGAAATTTTCTTCATTGATTCATAGAAAGCATAATTGAAAACTATTGAAGAGGGATCTGCACCTCTATGCATAGGGACTTGACCATTAAGGTGAATCCCAACTGTTAATTAATTGATTTTTCCCATAGGGTTGTAGAGGTTTATTTTCATGATCATCTTTGATTAATTTTGGGGATAAATCTATTAACTAATAGGTATGGGACTGTAAATCTTGCATTTGTGGCCCCTCTGCATCACTAGCTATCCAAGTGTGATAGTGGAAAGGCTCACAGGTTGCATAGGCTTACCATGGCGGTCTAGCCTAGGGAGACCATGTAGTTTCAAGCTTTAGAGGAAAGGAGAGACCAATTTAACTTAGAATAGATGAAATTGGAAAGACTTATAGGGTTTTCATTATACTCTAAAAACTAGAGGGGGGAAAGAATGGGAGTCCCAAAGAATGCTCCCACAACATTAGGGTAAGGGACAAAGCCATTGATTCTTTCTTTATGAATAGGAAATTGAGCCTTTGAGCAGAATATGACTAGTTATCCTCATGACCTTTCTCCATCACACACCTCTACAAGAAAAAGATAAAATAGAGCATTTCCATTCTGAAGCTATATCGACTTCTAGCTAGAAACTTTAGACCTCTCATGATTCATCTTATCATTATCGGGGATGGATATTTTCATTGTTCAATTTAGTGTTCTCGGTTTTCTATTATCACTTCTTGTAAGTAGTCTATTAGGTTAAGATAGGTAATTCCATTTTATTTAAGGGGTTACTATAAATTATCCTATCCACTGATGTGTACATCTTTAGAGTAAAGGATAGAGAAATTCTACTTAGAGTTGGAATAGACAAAATTGGTAGAATTAGAGTTGGGCAACACAGATCCTGAAGCTACATTTACTAATAAAAATGATGTATCATGTAACATGTGATATTTTAATCCATTATTAATTTATAACGATCAATTAATGTTTGTTGTTTTTCAAAATTTATTCAATGCATTATTACTGGTATTGTTCTTCATTATTCATTTACAGTAAGGAATTGTTTTTTTTGTGCACATTTGTTAATTTCCATTAATTAAATACATGTAAACAAGAGACTAAGTAAATATGTAGTCAAACATAATTCATTCTTATAAAATTAGTGTATCTCATAAAATCACCAAATCTACAAATCATACAATTATGATAAACTCGTAATGACAAAGTTAATATATGCTTAAACGTTAACAGATCGCATCATATAGGACAAAGAGAATGAAACGGGAAAGGGCTCATGTTGAGATTCTTATTAACAAAATACAAGTAAACAAGAGACTAACTAAATCAGTTATCTCTTAAGAATTACAACAAAAGTGTACAGGAATATTTGATTTGAGTTTCATGAAACAGTTCAAAACTTGAAAGAAAGAAAAAGGGAACCGCTAAACTTTTCTTTTTTTCTTCTCCCTCCATGTGTCACATTTTCTTTCACACAAAATCAATGCACTACCTGATGTTTTCATCATAGTTTGGCATTTTTGATGTTGTATTCAGCCTCAATGGCCTTATGCACAATAGGTTTCAAAGGATATTGTGGAAATTTTGATTTACATTCATCCTTTGTCTTGTCTTCTCAGGTGTCCTTTTAGAATTGTGGAGGTAATTCAATAGTGCCACATAAGCTAGTGACTTTGCAATATGTCTTGAACATTTTCTTGTGATAAACAAAATGCTTTTCCAATAGAGTTTCAACCAATAGGAAATTGGCTTTTTTCTCTTCCAGCACTTCACTCAACTAGTTTTGATCCTCAATATTCTTTGTTAAAATTTATAGCAATGTTCTCTTTTTTATCAAAGCTTTCTTTGTTAGTTTTAGATCAAAATTTGTCTTCTTTTGTTTCTTTACCACTTTGAAGACATCTTGGAATATATCCCAAAAAGTGTGCATATGAGGTATCATTTATTTATATCTAGATTCAATTATTTCCCTAACCATTTTACATCTTGACAATTTCAATTTCTTCTTCACAGCTATATTTTCTTGTTGGGCAATCAGGAGTTGTTTCTTTGCCTCAGTCCTCCTCTTAATTTCCAAAGAAATATCCATTTTCAATTTTGAAGTATCAGGCTCCAATAATATTTCCTATCAAGGAGATGTATCCAGTTTCATTTTCAATTCACTGAGTTTCTCATTCAATCCCTTTACCAACTGGGATTTCTCATCAACTTTTTCTTTATTTAACAGTGCACTGTGTAATGTTAAATATGTTACTTGCTCTAAAGTGACATCCTTTAACCTGTAAATCATAAATTGACCAAGGATTTCCTGAGGATTCTCTATTGTGATTGGCCTCTTATTTGGTGGATACAAGAACCAAAATTCCAATGTGTTATCATTTGGGTTGAACTCAGACCCATAACACAGCATGTTCATTCCTTCATCACTTATTCTACAATCAATATCTTGATATCTCTTTAAATTATCAAATTCAATGCATGTGGATATATCCACAACTGGAAACAATAAGCAACCAATGCCACTTAATATTTTCCTACCCTTTTATGGGGTCATTGTCTGCATCTCTATTCTAACCTCTTGCCAAAAAACTTGTGTGGCTTCAGCCCTTTTATCCTTATCTATTATGTCAAACTTATTCATTTAATTTTTTTCTTTCATATTGTAGAAAAATATCTTGAAATCAAAAATTTTAATAAATTCATCATCACCAATAAACTCCTCATCAACCCTCCTTCTTACATCTTCATTAAGATGCTCAACAATTTCCATAATATCATCATTATCACTCGTCATTGGTGGGTAGGGATCAAGTAGAATATTTTGAGATATTTCTTCCACATCTTCTTGTTGATATGTAGTACTACCAACATCTTGGTAAATATCCATGGAAGTTGATGGTGTTGGTGAATGTTTCTCAAGAGGAATGACTTGAATTGGTGCACCAATGGCACTTACTAAAGCAACAGGGCTGGGTGGGGCTGGGGTAGCCAATTGAAACCCATGTAGAATAATACTCTCAATTTGAATCAAAAATTCCATCCTCTTGACCCCATTGCATTCATTTGGAAATTCCCCTACATAATTAGGCTTTTATTTTTCTCTTATTTTTTTTTACTTCTTCTACATTGTTATATACCAGCACTCTTCTCCTCCCCTCCTCATAAGAAGAACAATTTCTCTACAATTCCTCCTTCTACAAAAAAGTGTGCTAATAAGATCACATGAATGTATATTCCTTTTCAAATTCAAAATATCCCTCAGGATCAAATGTTCTTGCTTCTAATACCACTAACAATCTATAATTTTTCAAAAAATTGATTGCAACCTAATAATCCTTCCAATAGTTGATCTCAAAATCTCCAAAGCATAGATAAGCATGGATAAAAAAAAACCTTATTGTTTCTCCCAAAAAAAATTGTGGCTTCAAACATTTTCCAAATAATCTCCAAAATAGCTAATCTATTTGGCACAAAGAATGGTAAAACATTAGACTTTCCTTTAAATCCATAGACTCTAATGTATGTGTACTTTTCTGAAAGATACCAATCGGCCCAATTGTGATCAATTGTGACCTTAATCTCCTTCACCAATCCTTTTGGTCTCAAAAACCTTTTAATCATGGGAGATAATCTTTATGGATTATGACCTAGAATGTCACACAATATTTTGACAAATAATTCTTCAAAGTGTAAATACTGAGCATACTTATATTCCCTATCCCAAATATTGGTCCATAATTAGACCGACTTAGGATTTCCAAACTTGTATGTTGGTTGAATATGGAGTTTGGGACTCCATAAATTTTTCTTATTCCCTTTCCACAATAACATATGCAATAGTAGTGAATACCATTTGAAACTCCCTATAGACTTATTCACTTTAATCTCCCACAAGGCCTTGTGGATATTATCTGCAACAAATTGGTCATAATCAAAGAGTATGTTGTTATTGGGATCTTTAATGCCACAAAATAGGATAGTCATTTCTTGTGGCATCATTTCATCATCATTATAGCCCATCACCCGACTTACTCCATAATAGGTCATCTGAAAATACTAAAGAACAAATTAACATTGTATGTGGAAAATGCAGAGCCTACAATTTTTTGAAGATTCCCATCAACCTTAGCCCTATGCATAGGCAACCATCTTCTTCTATACATCCCTTCCACATTCTAGTATTCTTCCTTTAAACTCTGTAGGTTTATTTTCATGTCACAATTGACACAATCTTTCATGTCAAACACTTCACAAACCGGTGCTTTATTTATCTACAACAAAACTCCTTCTTGTGTCCCAATGCACCTATTGAACTCATTGTAATATCTAGCTAAAATTTTAATCAAATCTACATTGACAAAATATTAGGGATAATCAATCTGGAAATTCCCAATTTTCAAGAATTTAACTCAGGTTGGGGGTTCTTTGATTTATCCAAAAAATACCTAAAAATATTAGGACCCCTAGCCTTCATGTGGGTTTCATTAGCATCTTTTCTTTTGTCAATGAAATTAGGGAAAAAAATTTGCAGTCTTCCCCCTCGCTACAGAATTAGGGAGTAGTGAAATTATGTCATTACACAAATGCCACCTTTTTTGTCTCTTATGAGTAGGATCATCCTCTATAGGATTTTGCCTCTTTGAGGACTTAACCATTGCTACAAACAAATAGAAACCCCGATTGATCAATTATCAATTCTAACCCTCCCCTATCAATCCTTTGAAATTGATGCTTGTTCAGGAAATTAAAACTTGACGATATTTTTTCTTTAACTTATTGATTGCAGTATAGCTAAAACTGATTAATTGGGAATTCTTTGTAACTGGTTGCAAGTTCACTGGAAATCTATCGCTATGCTTCTACAATTCACTTCAATTCTTTGAAATGAAAAACAATTAATCTGCAACCGCTTTTATTCCTCTATCTTTTCCAATATTAAATGGCGCAAATTACTCTTTCAACTCATTTTTAAACCCTAGTGGTTCGTGCGAAAAGATCAATGGTGCATTTTGAGATTCAAAAGTGGCTTTATTTCATGATTTTTTTAATATGTAGTTTACTTTCTTTAAGAGTTAAGGAGGTACACCATACAACCTCCCCAACTTTAAAAATAATTTAACTATCATATTGTTGAAGATTGTAAATTACTTATTTATGATCTAAAGGCAAGATTGTGTGAATCCTATGATGTATCGATCAAGGCAACTTCTAAGTTGTAATTGAAGTGTCGAGTGGCATCGTCAAATAATAAATTGATCATTTACCTATTGCAAAACCATGAAATGAGAGCATGTGTCCAAACAGTAATATTGTGAAAATGTGAAATGAAAACATGTGTCTAGACTCTACATCAGTCAAATCAAATAATCTCTCATAACAACTGTAATTTTGTGAAATTGTGAAATGGGAAGATGTGTCTGCATAGAAATGAACAAAGTAGAGATATCAAATAAAACTATCATCACATCAATTAATTTGATTGAAATTTGTTCCATGTAACATCATTGGATTAAGGTGTAAAGAATTCAAAATTAATACCATTTACTCAAATGTCAGACTTTAATAAATAGAAAATATTTGGCCCTAGATTACTCGTGTGCAAACTAAATGGTTTTTGGCACCATCAAATAATAAAATTAATCATTTGTCTATAAATTGGACATTGAGGTGGCTCTAGTCTAACTGTAGACTTAAAAACTAAAATACTGTTGGAAACATTGAGTAGGACTAGAGTAGCGAGTTCTCACTTCTTAGTTGGGATAAAATGGACATGCCTATCCAGCTCAATGTGAAGAAACCACAAGGATCATTTAGGGGTGAAGTAACTGATAGGCATTTAATTTTTGTACTGCACAATGACCGCATGTACATTATGCATGCGGTGAAAGAAGTGCTAGGTATGGAGTTTTTATTGACCCATAATAGGCACAGGGTCTACTCCGACATCCCATATTGTTTTCTAACCACGCTCTTATATGCAGGGATTTCTAGGGAATGGGAAAACAAGCTCATCAAGATGATGTTTAAGCATCGGTATCTGAAGGACATTGATGTTGTGCTTGATAATTTGGATGGGGATCTTGTCATTCCCCTACAAAACAAGTACTATTTCTGTGGATTTGCGGTGTGAAAACACCCAATTGTGAAAACAAATGAATATGAGTTGCTACAGGATTGTCGGGCTTACATAATCATGCACATTGATTTTCTTATCTATTTGGCCATGTAGACATCCTAAATTGGTCAACCAAAATCAATAGGGTCAACCAAGATCAAGAGGGGTCAAATCAAGTCAACATAATGGATTAATTTACAAAGCCATTAATTAATTAAATTTATAGCCAAAAGGGATTAATTAAAATATATAATTGATTAAATCAATTAGTTATATAGTTTAATTAAATAAATCAAATGCAACCCATAAAATCCCCTTACATGGATAATTTAATTAAATTGGTTGAATTAATTAAATCTTAATTTCTTTCAACAAAGGGGACAAGGAATCAAATAGCCAATGAGAAAAAAGGATTGAGAGCACATGGATCACTCCAAACTTTGTTATCCTCACCATTTATTTAGGCTTTGCTATCCTCACCACTCCTTTTGTCACCTTGTCTCATCATTTGAAACCCTTAACTCAACTCAACCCTAATCATGATCAAATCAACTCTACCCCCTACCCTTGGGAAATCCTTTAAATAGAATCCATTTTAAGATTAAAAAGGATAATAACACACATTATTGAGCAAAGCATCACCACTATAGTCAATTGACATTGAGTTCACAGCATTTGTATTTAGAATTTGCATAATAGTTATCAATCTTGAAGCATTTAGTATAATTAGAGATAAATAGGGCTTAATATCATCATTTCTCAACCTAGCACCATCATTAATGGATGTCTAAGCTAAGAGCATACTATTATATTTCCTAGATAGAGAGCCATGAGATGCTCATTGTTCATGTTTCAATTCAATTAGCTTAAATTGCTAGATTTCAAAGTTGAATGGATTAATAGAAAACTAATCTCATGAAGATATTATTATATATACAAATGGCACCCACCGTGGAGCTCTAAGCCTCATTTCTAACATTTTAATGAAGTTTTGGTGTGTTTAAGTGTGTTTTGCTTGCAGGAATTTGTAATTTACAAGTGAAGTGGCATGTATGAGGTGAATATTGACGCCTTTACACGATCAAACAACACTTACAAATATTAGTCTATCTTCTATCTCACATTCTTTCAACGCATTTGTTAGTGAAATAGCACGTACTACCTAAAGTACAATGCTTGTACATCAAGAAGTGATGTTTTTCAAGATTATTCTAACACTTAAAATACTTCTTTTAGCGCATTTAATAGTAGAATAATGCACTATATCAGTTAAATGGTGTGTAGTAACTAAGAAGTAGTGCGCAGTAATAGTAAAGTAGTGTGTAGAAGGTTTAAACTAGCGCATAGAAGTGTCTATCATTTTGCAAATTAAAATAAAAACTAACAAATTTAATGATAATATCTTGTTGTTTTGCAGATGTCAATCCACAAAAAGGTGTGTAAAACAAGATAATACAAGAAAATAAAGTGGAAGAAAGAGGAGCAATCAAAAGGTGGAATAAGGTGGAATTGGCTAAGACTTGTTATCAAGATTTTTTAGAAAAAGAGAGTGTGCATAGGTATTGGAGAATTGTCAATTTTTATCAAGCATTATTCAAATTGCCTCATTTTGAATTGGATAATAACTCTTTTGATGCTCCTATCTAATTTTCATTATTTCAATTGGTGTCAACTAACTTGATTAATTTATTTCAATTTGATTTTCATCCTCATTTTTCTTGATTTGTGTTGGAAAAACCTTTTGAGAAGAGGATGCAAAGGACCTAGAATGATTGCCATTAGGTGAGTTGAAATTGAAAAGAAAAACAATCAAAAAAGTGCCTAGCCTAGCTATCTTCGAAAAGGTGAGATCTAAAACTTTTGCAATTAATTAGAAAAGGAACTTCAAGTCATGAATTAAAGCATTTATATGCCAAATTTCAGATGAGGACCTAAGAAATCAACCAAACACTAAATGAAACCTCCTTGTTTGTGGAAGATAAGTGCTAGGTATATTCTCTTCACTCTTTGAGTGAATCAAAAAGCCATATACACTTCAAATCCCTTAGATTAAGAGGTGGGAATAAACCTTGTTAATTGTGTTTGGAAGTGGAAAAAAGTAGTAGGGATATGATCTTTACCCTTTTTGGTGAATCAAAATCCTAAACCTACCTATTCATTTCATTTCTTTCTTAAAATGAACATGTTAGATCTTTAGTGGGCCTGCCTCCCGAGATTTTCCTTTTTGAGGACGGTGAGAGGGAATGACCCAAAATGTGAATTAAGATTAAGCCAATCTATTCCACCCACTTCAAAAAAAACCTCATTAAGTTGAAAAAATTAGAGGGCAAAAATATCAAATTCCTGGACTCGTAGGGTTAATAGCCTAAATCGCGCATCACGATTATGTAGCCCTTGTATGATTCATTTGATCTTTGTATGTGGAAATTAATTAAAACACCTAAGTAATTCAATATTGGCTACCTTGTAGAGCCATTTTACAAGCCAATTTTTTCTATAGGTATATTTCTTAGAAGACTTTCTTGTTCAGAACCCATGGATAACGATCGAGAACATACACTTTGTGTTTATAATTAAGGGTTAAAAGTAAAGATTATTGTGTGTGTTGTGGTTGATGATCTATATTGCAAAAAGGAAACATTCATCCAGATCTAATCATACTTTAAAATTTCTAAAAATCAATCCAATGGTGATAAAAAAATAGTTACATGGCCATTTTCCAGAGATCTTTTAACGCGTGCAAACAATCTTGTAATGCTTTCAAATAGTCAAGTGATGGGTGTATATACTTTTACTGCCTTTGAATAGATAAATAACAGGTACAACCTTCTTTTGATGTGTGCAAATCATAAAGTGACACGCCTGAATAGTCAAATAGTGTGTAGCATTTATCCAGTGAGTGCGTACAAACATTAAAGTAGCATGTATTATATCTAAAATGGTGTATACAGACTGAGACACTAAAATAGTGAGTATCTCCCAGGTCTTTTGGAAAATTTTAAAATCATTTTTGGATACCCTTTTCGAAGTGCTTCCTGTCCAGTGCAACAGATAGATCAAATCCCATATAATTCAAGGTGTTAAGAAAATTTTTAAAGGGATTAATCAAAAGGGTGATTTTAAAGATATATGCTTCATGTTAATTCCTATTTTTACAATATCTCATTACGTCAAGGCAACCTTACAAGAAGATGAAACTTATTTAAGACAAGAAATTCTCTTTCCAAGTGAAACATTGGCTTCCTCACAACAACCTTTTGAAATCAAAAAGGAAATAGAACCAATTACAATGGCATTTCCCTATGGATTGACTGGTCCTAACCTCGTCAATCATGTTAATGTAGACACTGATTCTCATAATGATGATCGAAATGGTGGAAATAATGATGCAAATAACAATGGAGACAATGAGGGAGGTAATGATATTAACAATGGAGGAAATAACATAAATGGTGGAAGAAATAGGGACCATCAAGATGAAGAGGCCACCGAAGAGAGAATAAAATAAGTGGCCCAAAGTCCTTTCTTTATGAAAATCATGAAGAAAAACTTAGATAGAGATAGGGAGAAGTGTTTCTTTGACCTAGCTCAAGAAGGGGTATAGCTCCCCCATGATTATGGTATGACTAATTTAAAGAAAAATGAAGAGGATGAAAATACAATTGCAATCATGAATAAACAATTCAAACTTTTCAAAATGAAATTGGATAATATGAAGAAAACAATGGCTCCAAAGCCATTCTCAATCGAATTTATATGCCTATTTCCTTTTGGTAAGACTTTAAGTATGGTACCATTCCCTTCAAATGTGGTCTTTCCTAAATATGATAAGTATGAAGGAGCATCTAATCCACAAGATGAATTGAGGTAATTTTGTGCATTAAGCTTGGAATTTATCCATGATACCACCTATTTAATGAGATTATTCCCAAGAAGTCTTGGAGGACCAGCGATGGAATGGTTCTAAAAGCTACCCTTGGGCATTCGAACATTTGAGGAGTTAGCCTCAGAATTTGTGACTTGTTATTTTTATAACATCAAACATGAGATCACCATGATTAAATTATGTAATACCAAACAAAGAGATGAATAATCATTCTTGGTCTTCTTACAAAGATGGAGAGAGATATTTTCTCGATATCCTCAAAGTGTGTCAGAAAAGGAAAAGATGGATATTTTCATGAATAGTTTAAATACAGAAATGAACTATCGCTTAAGATTGAAATGTACACATAATTTTGAAAATGGGGTTACAAAGGAGGAACTGTTATTACAAAGTGGAGAAATAAAACTCTATAAGGAAAATAATAATTTTCCTAATAATCACAATAATTCCAACAACACTAAACGGGCTCCTCCTAAAAACAATCATTTTTTGTTAAAGAATACCAACAAGGACCTGGTTAATGATGGATTTGTTGAAGAAAACAACTTAAAAGATACTCCTTTCAACCTCACAAGAGGATCAAACCAAGAAAACAATGTGAACTGATCAACAAAGATATTGTTCAAAAATAATAACTTGTCCAATAATCAAGAAGCCAATAAATGAAAATCGTTCTTTATCCCATCACCAAGAAGGAATTTCACACCCTTGGGTGAACCTCTTGAGAATTATTTAAGGAATTTTATTGCCTATAAAATTATTGTTCTACCAGAATCAACACCATATGAACCACAATTTAAACCCTCATAGTGGAATGACGCTCATCGTTGTGAATACCATCATAACAAAGGACAAAATGAATGAGTGTGTGAGGTTAAAAATGTGGTCCAAGTTTTAATAAATAACGGTGTGATTAAAGTGGAAGGGCCTCAAAATAATAAATATCATTTGGCTTTTAAAATTATTTTCTTTAATTATGAGAAGGGACAATCTTCAAATAATAATCAAAAGAAAAAAATGAGAAAATGACAAAGTCAACTTTGCACATAGCTATGATAATGTTATCAATTCCTTATCAGGACATGAGAATACTATCAATGTTATTGTAGTAAAGGATCAACCGTTAATAGAAACCTATAATGTTGTTACTAGGGGGAAAGCATCAAGGATAACTTTACAAGGAACTACCCCTAAGAATATTGGTCCAAATCAAATATCTTCTACATCAAGACCATACAACTTTGTGGACCAATTGCAAAAAACATTGGCACAAATTTCAATCTTGGAACTATTAAAAATTTCACCAAACGTTAAGGAGATTTTAGAAAGGGCTCTTGTGGAAACCAATGTTCTTGATAACTTGGATGTAAATAGATTTCAAAACATGTTTGGTCACCTCACAACACCTCATTTCTTGTCCTTTTTCAAACATGATGATATGTACATCAATCATCCCCAAAATTTCCCATTGCATATAGAGGTTTTGATACACAAGCACCGTGTCAAAAGATAACTCATTGAAGATGGAGTTGGTTTGAACATTTGTACATTAAGTCTAGTCAAAGCCTTAGGATTTTCCAAAGAAGTTGTGGATCCAAGAAATAAAATAACCATTAAAGTTTATGATGATGAAGAGATATCTTCTAAAGGAATGGTGATTTTTCCCATCCAAGTAGGACCAGTTCAAAAGGAGACTATTTTCAAAGTGTTATACATCAAATTAACTTATAATATCTTGCTATGGAGACCGTGGATTTCTGAAATGCAAGCGATAACTTCAACTTACCATCAATACATTAAGTTCTCGTACATGGGGGAAGAAATCACTATAAGGGGAGACTCAAATCCATTCCAATATTGCAACATTGTTAAACTAGTGAATGAGTCATTTATTCCACATAATAGTGAAGGGGATACATCAAGTACATATAATGAAGAAATAAAAGAAAAAGTTCTTAGCCCAACTTTAAGTGCTAACTCAAGTCAAGACAAAACTAACCCGTCTACATCAACTAAGAGTAAAGAGAAAGTTAGTTTTGTAGATCAAGGTACTGCAAATACTAATGTAAGTGTGTCAGATCAAAAGGAGGAAAAGTCACAATCTTCTAGAATTGAAAAAGAAGAAGCCAAAAATACACACTCTCAAAAGATGAATATATTGATGCACAACTTTGAAAAATGGTGCAGCATCAATAAAAAAGGGGTAGGAGAGTATTTCGTGTCATTGTTTGATTTACCTACTTCTCCAAAATCACATGTCATACCTAAAGGGTTAAACATGTTAGCATTCAAACCGATAAATATTGAAAAGGTTATCAAATCATGCAAAAATTAGGATATAAAGGAAGACAACCTTTGGGAATAAGGAATAAAGGATTTTTAGAACCCCTACAACCTCCTTGGAGATCTAAAGATTAAAAATCTACAATAGGATATCAAGAACAAGGAAATTATCCAAAGAACTTTAATAACTCCTATGAACACATTCATATGCTAGATTCATAAATTAAATATGACTCCACCAAATATGAATGGGATTCATTATTTGAGGCTTCTTTTCATGACAAGGAAGTGGATTTAATTCATACCTATGCTCCTACATCTAGTGAAAATAAACAACCAAGTGTTGATCAAGGATCAAGTTCTAATCAAGAGCCAAATAATTATCAAGAATCAGATTTAAGAGAAGAATCAAATGAAAATCCTTGGGTGCATGAACCATGGGTACCTTCATGGTTAGGAGAACCAAATGCTAGTTTTAATCCACAAAATATTTATCCACAAGAAACCCTAGAGGACTCGAATGAGGATGATTTTGATCCAGTTTTATGGAACACCTTAAGCAAGCTTATCTACTAGTGTTAAGTGATACAATGTATGAACCTCATAATAAATTCATGTCCTTAAACCCCATGGATATGAATTTACCTAATGAACCTTTTGTTAGTAATAACAGAGAGGGGAGGGTGAATCAGTGGCATCAAAAATTTATCCTTTAATCACTAACCACCAATCAAATACATCTCAGATTATTAAGCCCCTACAAGATGCATGCCATGAAATACTAATAATAATTAACTGTCTATCGGTTTTCCTTGTCTGTCCTTATTCTCCTTGATTACCAATAAGTAGTAAAACTATTTACCGATACTCAGTAAATATGAAGAGTATACCAATCAATCCAAAAATGCAAATGTGAAATGTAAAATAGAAAAGTAATAAACCATACACACATAACACATGGATTTTAACATGGAAACCTTGTTAAGGGAAAAACCACTAGGACCAGTACCCCAAATTTTCACTCTTCTAAAGTTATCCATATTACAAACACACTATTAGGTGTGACCTTGTTAGAGGATTTTATACATAGAGGTTGTCACTTAGTATTGGGCATCTATTTGCTACCATCCTTGAATCAGCCTCCTTCTTAGATTGTCAATAGGCTTTAGGAAAATCTTGCTACCATCCTTGAATCAACCTTCTTCTTAGACTGTCAATAGGCTTTATGAAATTTCAATTCTACTTTCATAAATCAACCTTTTTGGCACTCCTTGGGATGTACCTCAATATATAGAAGACTGTTAAGTACTGCTCTGTTAAGAGACTTGATGCTTCAATGGTTAAACTGAAACACTATGACCTGTTTCTAATGCAAATTGAATTGTAGATTTTCAGATCTATTTAAGTACATTACCTCTCTAATCAATGTATCAATTCAATTCCTTGTGCTCTACACTTTCTACTCTTTGATGTTGTGCTTCACTATTCATCAGTGTTTGCAGAATTCTTTAGCTCTCCTTTAGCTTGATTGATCAAGACTGAATAAAGTTCTTCTTCATCAGTTTCTCTTTAGCATCCTCTTTCTATTCACTCCCCTTCCCATGTATGTGATTACATAAATGAATTATGCTTGTCTCTTACATAGACATGATATTCCTTAATTCTGTATTCTTGATTCTTGTTTCTTGGCGTGAAAAACAATCCAGCCAATTTGATTTAAAGATTTAACTCCTGATTTATCTCATAGTTATCTTCTTGCCAATTGTACAAATTTTCTTTAAACCAATTACTTAACTCTGGTCAAATAAAATAAATAAAACAACCAGTTAAGTCTATCCTTAAGCTCTACCAGCTAGATATTTTGTCATTTTCTGAACTCTCTATTCTCTCGGTCAACTCTAAGTTAGTTTTCGGTGATAACTGCCAATTCCGTCAATGTGACTCCAGTCAGCTTCGGGATCTCCGTCTGTTGGGAATCATTGGATTTTTCTCGTCGGGTATCACTATAATTTTGTCTTTTCCTTTACCGATGGTGTGCACTCCGTCAGTGTTGTCTGTCACTTAGTGAATACTTGACTTTTATGCATTGTTGAAAGCATAATCTATGTTCCATTGATTCTTTGAAGTCTTTGGCATTATGTACATGACTGTATAGATGATATCAAGTTGACATCAATGACAATACAAACCATTAACTGATTTAATGCCTTGCATTATCTTCAACTTAACATTATCAAACATTCAATCAGTTACATGTCATCAATCTCTCCCTTTGGCATTGATGCCAACATACTATATTATCACACTATACTGTTTCTAATACAATATGAAATATAACAGTTGAGATTCATCAAATTACCAAACAATTTGTTTTGATAACCGATAAAAATGTCTAACCACTGGTAAGCTCTGTGTTAGCTTAGATTTGATTCTTGCAGCTTTTTTATGTTTCTTGTACTGATGTGTTGTGTTCTTTTTTTGTGTCAATTTCTCTCTTTTGACTGTTCTTCTTCTTTGATGTCTCTATCTTTTTTTAGCAACTTTCCCTTTGTATATGATTCCTTCATACAAATTCTCTCCCTATGGATATGATCTCTCCCTGTTTGGAATTATCTGATAATGAATAATTTCTTATGATAATATGGACACATTCTCTCCCTTTGACAACAATGCCAAACAAATACTTTACAAATATCTAACATTCATGTCAAACAATTTTTTTTTCTATCCATAATATATTCCTTGAATTTCCCTTATCCATCAGCAATACAACAATATGCTCTGGTGCTCGGTTCTGATATATAGCTTTCTATATATAGATGTAGCTTTGAAGTTCATATTTTTGCTTGCATAAACATGAATGATATTCTCATAATATATAGTATGATGTAGCCTTCAGTCCTTTACTGACTGGTAGACAAGGGTTTGACCCCTAGTCTCTTTCTCAAGTACTCAAATGTATCCTTGGGATGTGGCTTGGTGAAGATATTAGCCAATTATTCTTTTGATTGCACATACTCAAGTATTACCTCTTTTTCTTGAACTTGTTCTCTTAAGTAATGATACTTGATTGCAATGTGTTTAGTTTTGGAATGCATGACTGGATTCTTGGAAATGTTTATTGCACTGGTTTTATCAGAATAGATAATCACTGGTTCTAAGATCTTCGTATGCATACCTTCTAGCAACTATTTGATCCATGCAATATTTGAGCAATTTGCAGTAGCAACAACATATTCTGCTTCTACAGTAGATTGAGAGATGCATCCTTGCTTCTTGCTAATCCATGTGACAAGTCTGTCACCCATAAAGAATGCTCCTATAGTTGTGATCTTTTAGTCATCAAGATTTCCAGCCCAATCAACATCGGTAAACACCTTAAGTTCAAATTTACTTTCTCTTTTATACCATAAGCCAAATTCCTCAATATTCTTCAGATATCTTAGAATTATTTTCACAGCAGTCATATGTGATTCCCTGGGGTTAGCAGAAAATCTAGCAACAATTCCTACTGCATGTGCAATATCTAGTCTAGTGTGTACAACATACATGAG